>CAOKZL010002241.1:0-521967 GCA_948472985.1 Iguana delicatissima
TAGCCTACAGCTCCCATTATCCCCAGCCAGCATAGCTAATAGTGAGGGATTCTGGGAACTGTAGTCAGAAACAGCAGCGGGGACAGCCACCCATTCCTTAGCTATTCAGTAGGAGAAGGGAAGTATGTTTATTGTGGTGGAAGGCTCCCTTTTTAACCTTAATTATTAGGATTTCAACTTTTTTCAAAGGATATCCTCAGCTATTAGATCAAGGGTAGGAATCCAGTTATTGTTGGACTGCAATCACTGCAACCCTAGCTAGCATGGCCAATGGTGAGAAATGCTGGGAGCTGCAGTCCAACAACATTACTGTCCCATCTCTTTGTTAGGATCTACTTTATTACTGAAGAAGTAAGATATTAATCTAAAAGTTAGGTGAAATGCCTACCCATCCAGTAACAATTATGCTCAGGATTGCAGCCTGAGAATAAAACTAACTTCAAAATATGGGAGCAATCACATTTATTTCAGTTACATTGATGTAGCATCTGTATTCCCCACAACAATCATGCTAAGTGTGAAAGGCAGGTACATTGTCCAAAATACTTGGGGAGTGTCAACAGAAAGTTTAGGTTAGGGCTGCCAGCTATCAGAACTGCCTGAGCTGCTCTTATGCTTTAACAGTAGTGTTGTTTAAGGAAATCAACAGATTAAACTTTTCAGATCATGGAGATAAGGATCATCACCTGCTGTCTCTGCAAATCTCACTGCTCTTTGGCATGTACATCTGCCCTTAATGTGTTATGTATTTTCTGAGGTATTCATAGTAGTGGTGAGAACAATTAGAATTGCCATGATTATCCATTCCTTTTTTTGGAATATCACTGGAGTTTCTGTAAACTTAAAATGAGACAAATAATTGAGAATACGTATGATGGAAGTGTTTAAGAAGCCTTTGATGTATGGTTTTTAACTTGCTGGTTGCCCACATTCTTTCACTTTTCCCAGCCTGGAACAACTTTTCCTGGTAAGCCTTGTGAAACATGTATCTGCAGTAACAAAACAGACCCAGCCTCCAAGAGAAATGTTGTGGAATGTACCCAACCCACATGCGACACATCTTGCCCAGCGGTAAGAAGGAATCTGTGTTTCCATGTTACTTAAATGTTGTTTTGTTTTTGAAACCTGCATTATTATGGATCGTGGCCTCTCCCACTGATCCCGTTCACTGGTAAATATTATTATTTTCCACCAAACAGGGTCATGAGTACCAAGTAAAGGCTGGAGAATGTTGTGGAAAATGTGTCCAGGTGGCATGCATCATCAACGTTAATGACACTGTTGAACTGCTCAAGGTAAGTGTGTCCCCGATGTACTTTCTTTGGCACAAGATTGCAAAGATTATAGGCAAAACCAATGCTTCCCAATCAAGTCTCTTTTCTGCATTTATGTTACTTGACCTTTTCAAAATAGGACAAATATATTTAGAGGTTTAATTTATACACTGCCTGCTGAAATGAACAGTGAAGTGATCTGTCTGGTCCACTGAAATATGAATAGGCAAAAAAAAAAAATGTTTCCCCAGACAAATGACTTCAAGATGAATTTGATGAGTTCAGGAACAGATCTGGAGCAATCAACAAACTGAGCAAAGATATATGTTTATGTTTATGATATTTCATTCACAGAAATGCACAACACTGGATTTCTCCATTCAGTGGATGCACACCCATAGCATCCCCAGCCACATCCCCAGACCAATGGCACCAGGTGGGGGAAGGCTGGGCTAAAACATGTTTTAGGGCTATCATGTTATCATCTGTGTGCCTCATATCTGAAGACCTACAGTATTTAAAGCTCAGTCAGGAGCCCACAAAGACCACACGTAGAAGTCCTGTGGAGCAAGAACCTAGTGTTTTGATATTTCAAGTAAGGAAATGCAGAAATAAGGCACTAGGAAGATGAGAAGTCATCTGCAGAGGAAGATGGGTCTGATCTGATCTGATCTAATCTGATCTGATCTGATCTGAGAAGAGAAGAGAAGAGAAGAGAAGAGAAGAGAAGAGAAGAGAAGAGAAGAGAAGAGAAGAGAAGAGAAGAGTTTAAAAATTCTGACAGACCCAACTACAATAGTGAGGCACAATCATAAAAAGAAATGGCAGGTAAAAGACAGAGAGAATGATGAACTCTTCTCCATCCTGGCTACCATCTACTTTTGAAATATAAGCATATGGACTGTCTGGTTAGGGTCTTGAAAAGGGCTAATCCAAGCACTTACTAAATCTCCTTATGGGGGTACTCCAAGTCATTCATCCATAACTGCTCAAGGCCACTTCTGCAGCCACCTTGTGTTTAGCAAGCACTTAATCAGAATAGGGTCGAGTAAGACAAGGCTAGTCAAACTAGCCCCAGTTAGTGCTTCAACAAAAGCTAGGAATCACACAGCCTTCTAGATATGGTTAGCTATATATGCTACAGTTATATGCTGTATATATATACAGATAGATACAGATAGATATATGCTGCAGCAGCCGTTGCCAGCATAGTCATTGGTGAGGAAAACTGGAGGTTGCAGTTCAACAATATCTAAATGACCATATGATTCTCACCCTTAGCTTAAATGAAGGCCTTGTCAATAAGACAAGGTAAAAAGTCTCTCTCTTTCTTCTTGATACATCCCACAAAATAACTTGATTTTTGAACTGACATAGTAGTATGCTAAACCAGCACTGGGCCGCAGATGCTTTAGCTTCTGATTTTCTCTATATTATTAAGATGGGCAGTTAGAATAAATGATAACATGTACTGAAGTAGACATGTGTGTGTGTGTGTGTGTGTGTGTGTGTGTGTGTGGAGGGGGAGCGATCTGCTCAGTGAAACATTTAACATCCATTTGCTATGCTGTAGCTTGCAAGTAAAAATAATGATACCTCTTCTCTCCTTTTATTTCTAACAGCCTGGTGATATTTGGCATTGGAAACTAATAACTGCTCTCTATATGAATGTGAGGAAATTAGTGACTCATTTGTGTTGGTTCATACTGTAAGAAAATGTCCCATCTTTGACCCAGCGGAGTGTGAACCTGTAAGTTTTATTTCATTCTTTATTTCTAACTACTTTTGGTCAGATTCTGTTGCAGTGAGGACAACAAAAAGGAAAGTATAGTTGTTATCCCCAGGTATCCAAAGATAATGAGCTAGCACGGTGTAGTAGTTTGAGCAATGGATTGATTCTGGAGACTAGGATTTGAATCCCAACTCAACCAAGGAAAGCCACTGAGTGAAATTGGGCAGACTAAATTCTTTCAGCCTCAGAGGAAGGCAAGACAAGCCCCATTTGAACAAATCTTGCCAAGAAAACCCTGTGATGGCTTCGCCTCAGGGTCACCATGAGTTGGAAATGACTTGAAGACATACAACAACAACCATGACCCAATCCAAAGACAAGACAAATGCCTGATTGTCAGACCATTCTTACCGACAGCTTCTATTACGTACCTTGAGCACTTGGTGGTAGTCTCCTGGACAATATGCTTGCAACTTGTATACTACCTTACTTTTTCAGCAAGTGAAATTAGTGGCAATTAAGGCAGCAAGGGTGCTGGCAATGTCTTGTTGAAGTGATGAAATGTAGAGCTGGCCCAGATTTGCTTATGTCTGTGGTAGCAATCCATAACTGGACTGACCCAGAATATTCCCACTAGTAGGTAGGTAGGTAGGTAGGTAGGTAGGTAGATGTCTGTCCGTCCTTCCACCCTTCCGACCATCCGTCCGTCCGTCTGTCCTTCCTTCCTTCCTTCCTTCCTTCCTCTCTCTCCCTCCCTCCCTCCCTCCCTCCCTCTCTGCAGGCCCCAGCATCACCTATCACACAATTGCACAGGATTCCAGAGGGGCATATGTGGGGGAGGGACATAAGGAAAGACAGGGAGAACTGACAAAATCAGTCTCCTCCCCCATTCTGGATCAAAAGCTCTCCACAGATGGAAGGAATCAAAGTACGGATCCAATCCATAGTGGGCAAAAGGGATGGATTCCAGAAAAGACATTCTGTTACCTTTGAATAAGAAGCATTCTTTTTGGGAATCCTGTGGTTGTATCCACATTGCACAGTAACAGCAGTTTTATATCACTTTCATTGCCATGGCTTTAGTCTATAGAATTCTGAGATTTATACTTTCATGAGCTATTTAGAAGGTACCAACTTACTCATTTATCTTACAGTACAAGAATGGTATACAAAATATAATTCTTAAAATCCTACATAAAGGACAGTTAAATAATTAACAACATCTCCTGCAGCAACAAAAGGCAGGAAATGTCCAAGCTACATAGCTCACACTGGCCAGGTTCACAAATCAGGTTAAAAAGCCTAGGGCAACAAGTACCGTATTTGCTGATGTATAAGATGCACCCCATTTATACACTGCCAAATACTGTTATATGCCATGGCATATAAGGCACACCCCATTTTCAAACAGATTTTTTGGGGGGAAAGTGTGTCTTATATGCCAGGAAATAGAGTAAGTTTTGAGCTGGTGCCGAAAAAACATTGGCCAAGTTCCTGCATCAATCAGGCATAGTGTGAACAGTTCCTTCGCATAGTTCTCTCTCTTCCTCCAGCCCCAGCAGCTGTCAAGACCTGGGAGGGCCCATTACTGCTGCTGCTTTCTGGTGGCTAGGGGAGGGAGGGAGAGGCAGTTCGGAAGAGGAAAATGCAGCTGGTCCCATTTCCAACAGGAAAGGAAAGGAGTGCAGTCCGTCTAAAAGTGCATTCTTGTTTCTTCACCATTTTGAGATGAGACCAGTTGCATCTTCCTCCTCTGAATTGCCCCACTCCCTCATTGATAAGCAGCAACAGCCTTCTTGGGACTTGACAACTACCTGGGAGGGAGAGTTCAGATGGGGCTTACAGGTCTAGAGAAGATCGATGAACTTAAAATATGGACAAAGTTGTGCACAAAAAAACAGAATGTGGCCAAATTGACTGTGGGATTCTGGGAGTTGTAGTCCAAAAAGCAGATATTTTGCCTCCAATCATTTAAGGCTTTGAAGATTCCATAAAGATAAAAATCCAAAAATGGTCTTCTCTTGTTCCAATGACCAGTGGAATGAATATAAAAATTCTTGTGCTGCAAAATAACCCGCTAAGTGCATCAGTTTGCTTGCTCAAAAAATAGAATTAAACTGTTAAAGAATTAAAACATCTACTTAAAAATATATTTAAAAATAACCATTTAAGTTAAAACAGTATAGCACCCCCTACCCCATTCATTAAAATATTTTTTCCCTTTGTTTCTTCCCCAAAGGATCAAGTGGAGATGACTCCCGATGGCTGCTGTAGAAGATGCAAACCTCAAGAACGTAAGTGATGTTCTGTGCTTATTTTCAAATAAAGGAGCTAGAACTAGATGATTGGGACTTTTTATGAAGAATGGCTGTATAATTCTCTGCCTAACTCGACAAACTCTATGCTCAGGCTGGAATCCATCCCCTTTCAGCTATCTTTGTATAATAAGATAGAGACAAAGAGGCACTAGAAGTTTTCAACCTTCTTGTGTTCAGTTTAACTATTGAAACATTCACGTTGTATTTACTCTCCTCAAGCAAGACTGTGGTTGCTTTAAACCACATGTGCTTGAAGCATCCCTTAATTAACACATAGATAGAATGCAGTCTGTTACTGAAGAATGAACAGTAAGAAATTAACACTAAATATGCCTGTGCTGTTTTTGTTTTTAACTCATCTGTGGTGTATCCACAGCAGTGAATGTGAAGACAACATGTGAAATTTGTTTCTTCTCTTCTTTGATAGAAAAAGACTGCAAGGTTCACAAGAACCAAACACTTATCCAGTCAAATGACTGTATATCCACGGAAGTTGTAGAAATGACATATTGTGAAGGGGCGTGTTCAAGTTCTTCAGTGTAAGTGTCAAGAAATCTCTCCACTTATCTATTTCCTAATGACATATTGTAGTGGTAGTGAGATCACAACTATTTAGGTCTCATGGGGAGTTTTTATGTGCATTTGAAGTCCACATTTGATTACATCATAGTATACTGTAGGACAAGGGCCTGCTGGTAACACTTCACCACTGTGGCAGTACAAGTATCCCACTTTAGCATACTGCTTCATACAGATTGTAACAGAGCATTCCCAGTGGAAGAGGTCATAGGAAGGAAGGAAGGAAGGAAGGAAGGAAGGAAGGAAGGAAGGAAGGAAGGAAGGAAGGAAGGAAGGATGCTCCAGTTGCAAAGCAAAATGTTGTGCATTCATTTGATGCCCTTGTGTGTACCGTACAAAGGGCTTGGTTCTGATACTGCATTTGGAAGAAGTATATAAAGCAGAAGTATTGCTGGAGTCTCACTTCTTTTCTAGATCTGAGGTAAATCATACTGTTAGAACATTTTTCCAATCTAGATACTTTAAGATGTACAGGGTTCCCTTTTTCCCACTCATGCAGCACTCTCAGTAACCATTCATTCCTGTGGCAGAACAAGAGGATCCTGAGCAGTGTGCAAGGTCTTCCTCCTGCTCATAGCAACATGTGCTGTGTTGGAGTGACAAATCCAATACATGTCTCACCTTTGTTGCACTGGACCTGCTTCCTCTTCCCTTATTATTCCTGTTTTGAAACTGGGTTGGACTTGATGGCCGTTATGGTCTCTTCCAACTCTATGATTCTATAAAATGTTGAGCCATGAGTATGGAAATATCTTTATGGCTGGAATCCTCTTGCTGACATTTGCAGGCCCAATTTCCACTATGAAGGTGGGTTAATTCTTTTCAGCAATGCTGTTATTATAGCACACAGGTGTGTCAAATGTGGCTCAGGCACTGTAGGAGCCCTCACGACTACCCTTTTTCTGGCCAAATAAAGGAGTTTTGGCTGAACCCATTTTGGAGAACCACTTTGTTGTGTCCCAGGGTGTCAGAATTAGCTGCAGTTGCCTACTCTTACTCTGGGGTAGGCAAGTTTCTCCTTTGATATGGTAGCATGTTGAAGTCTGGATTACTCATTAAATTGTAAATATAAACATATGATTTGGAAACATATGCTAATAAGATGAGAAATCTCTTTTGTAACCAGCACATCATGCGATCCTGTTTCCATTAGGATTTTATACAAAAAGGTTTTGCTTCTGAGATGACTGGAACCTAGCAAATATAAGCTGGGAACAGTGAGAGCTAGCAATGGGCTTATACAATTGCATTTTATGCAACATGTCTCACTTAATGTCTTTCATTTGGACAGGTATTCCAATGAGGCAAAGGCAATGCAGCGCAAGTGTACTTGTTGCCAGGAACTCAAGAGCCACAGGAGAGAGGTGACCTTGACATGCCAGGATGGCAGAAGTATCAATTATGACTACATCTATGTGGATGAGTGTCAGTGCATGACGGCATGCATCCCACAAGTCACCATCAGCTAGAGAAAGAGAAGGATATGCGTTCGTCCCAGGATAAAAAAGCAAGCATGTTCCAATGCAGCTACAGTTAGCATTAGTTGCCATCTAATGCTACTTCATCTCCCTGTATCCCCAAAATAATGTTTGTCTTTTTCTTGGTCAGATGCCATACTAAATTAATACCCTCTTTCTTGCATGAGAATTTACAGCCATATGGTTAGCTGTTCACAAAAAGGGTACATTTGGAAAATTCTGCAAGCATCCTTAAAAAAAGAATAAAATGATGATAGAGATATATAAAATTTTAATATGGACAAATGAATTCTTGTGCTTTGCTGTTTATTTTCAGCTACAGTTCTTTACATTACTAAGCATTATTTTTGAGGAGCACAATCTTCTGCATAGTGTTGACAAGCATCTGACTGTGATGAAGATAAATATGCTTCTCCATTTATTTCTGTATCACAAGATTAGTAATAATAAAAAAGCATGTTTCAACTTTTACAGCTGTTGTTATTCATTCAACACTGGCATCTTTAAATGAAATCATTGCAGTGCTCTACATCAGACCCCAAAAGGACAGAATTATCACTTGCATTTCCTAGGCATACTTTTATGCCTAACATGGATGGTTCTTCTATCTGGTAGCCAGGGGTGCAGCATGCTACTAAATAGAAGCATATCACACATTGTGCATCCTGTGAAATGTAATTATTAGAGGACATGTGTAACTTACTTATTATGAGTTGGATCCAGATTTAATAATGCTCACAGTAAACTCATTGAAATCAATGGGACTTAAGTTGGTTACGATTTCAGTGGGTCTCCTCTTCATGGTATGATCAAGTTTAGGTCCAACTATATAGGTTTTTTTTCCTACACCACATTTCAATTATACTCCCACAGCAATTTACAAGAATGAATTAAAAACTGAAATTAAAGTAATTAAACCTATTAAGCCACGAAACACAATCAAATAGTCAGCAAGATTAGATTTTTTTTATATTTCAAAAGCTGGGTGCTAGAAAGATAATAAGGTAGAGGAGCTTTGTGGAATATTTGACAACTGGAGGACCATTCTGAGAAATCTTCACCTTTCTTACATCAGAAGGCTGGTCTTAACAGGTCTTTCATTGGTTTGCGTTCTGACAAATTGAATAAATTTAGATGACAATGTATTCCTTTTCTCAAACAGTTCTTTGAACAAATACATATTAAACTGTGGGTTTAAGAGTGTACATGGGGATCATTGGACACAAACATCTGGCCACATGAGGGCAGCTATCAAAGGAATTACCTCAAGAAGTCTATAAAAACATTACTATTCTTCTCCTCCACCATTTTTTCATGCACTCACCCTTTTTTAAGAGAGACACTAAGAGCAGGAAGGGGCAATCTTTAGATCTCTATGGATTTTGCTTCCATGTTTTCTGTGATGTCCCTTATTTGTTAATCCTCTCAAAAAAACAACACAAATAAAAATGGTGTGCAATCTGGGCATAAAAATCTAAAATATTTTCATGCAACACTTCTGCCTTTCACCACAACAATAAAACCAGCTTGTGATTCATATTAGAGGTCCAGAAACATAAAAAAAACCCCCTGCTTTTGTGAGAAAAAGGATCCTGTACTACTAACAGCTGCACTGAAGAGGAAGTTTCACAAATGCAGTTTGCTGCATCATAGCACACTGCAAGCATAGGAAAAGATTTCTCTTCTTCTGTTTTAAGAGAACAAATAAGTCAAACAAGCTCAGGGCTAGTTCATTTTGACCTCTAAATCAGGTTCTGTTTGATGCTTTAGGCTAATAAAGGTTTACTGTGGGTTGCAGATAGCAGTTTAAATAGGAAAATTAAAGGAATAATCATATTAGAGCGTTAATTGGCAAGTATATTGTACCAATCCAACAGAGGCAGCATTTCCATACAAAAGCCAACACATCAGGAAATTAAATAACACTATCCTGCCCTCAGGAGTTGTCTTAGAGGATTCTCACAAGAGAATGGGTATAATAACACTGGACTGTTTTGGAAAGTTGGCATGGCCCACAGTTTCTTAGCCACTGAAATATGAATAAATAATGGCAGATTTTATACCCAACTCAAGATTTACTTGTGCAAACTTATGGTACGCGAGGCCTCATGGCATTTCTAGTATCTCCAAATCTTGTAAAACCTTGCAGAAATACCACTATTAGATCAGACCAAGTCACATTCATCTCAGCTGCTTACTGGCCCAAGAAAGTTCTTCTCCACAACAATGCAGTTGACAGCCAGACTTTGATTATGCATGTCCTCAGGCTGCACTGTAAGCCTCTTGTTCCCTAGAGAATGATTTTAGTTATCTAACAGAGAACAAATACGGGCCGTAACTATCCAATTGGAATCAAAACCCCAAGGAAATTTGAGATTTGTGCCAGTAATTTGCAATATCCCATGCATTGTCTGAAAATGACTGAAAGTCACACCGCATCTCCTCTTTAAAAAAGTTACCAAAAAATCAAATTAACTACTATTTCATGTCATCTTCTGCCACTCCAGCTTCATTCTTCCTTTCCACAAACCCTTTTGCTAAAGGTATAAAATGGGCATTCTTAAAAACACCAAAGCAAAAAAAGATGCTGCATTCTGACATCCTGTATTGTTGAAGTTAGAGAGTGCTTCGATGGACATACAAGCACAATGGAATCCTTGTGGAGTGTCTTATTTGCTGGTGTTGCTCCACTACATTTATTAAGCTTTTTCCTGGTTTTCTCATCTGACATGCCAGTTGTCTGGTGAGATGTGGAAACAGCAGCAAGACTTCAATTTCAAATCACAACCCTGATGTCCAGTCTAGAATGTTGTTCCTTCAGTGTAACTAAGTTTTCCCAGTTAGTTAATGGAAAAATATATAGCCTTCCTCCTGGTCCCAACAGAGCATCTATGCTACGTTCTACAAGGCTATCTCTTGAAGTCTGCAATAAGGAATGATGCTCATTCTTTCTCTCAGTCTTTCTTGTTATTACGGTGAGGAACACTGCTGAAACACATAATGTCAGATAAATCATTCTTTCTTTTCTTCAGAAGCAAAACTGCCAGTAGAGAGAAAAGAACAGGCATCATTTTGAGCCGATTTTCTGCATCTTCCAATTATTCTCAGCAAAGAACTAGACAAACATTTTAAAAAGAATTTTAAGCAGAATTCATTCTCCTTCCCACATACCCTGTTTTCTAAAGAACGTGTTTTATCAGAGTCAATCTTAAGTTCCTGAAGAGAGAAATTTTGTTTTGGCCATTCAGAAACAAACAGGTCCAAATGAACTGCAGTCATGGTAAAATTACCAAGGTAACTCATTTTGCTTCAGGTCATAAGGAAATTTGTCACTCCAGCTGTCAAACAATTCACTCAAGCAGATGCTCTGACGACTTTTCCTGTCAGTTTCAACCTATTAGATCTTTGTCTCTGAAGCAAGACAGAAAGCAGCTGCAGCTTAAGCTATTATTCTTTTCCAGTACTGGAATCCATTTGATTTGATTTCAGTTTGATCACATTTAACAACGGGCAAGGGAATTGGATGTAACCAGGAGATGAGGAATACAGTTCCGCTTTTGGAATACAGCTGATGGCTGAAGAAGCCCTTTGTCTGTAGGAAAGTAATGTGAGGATAATGTCAACACACTTTGGGCCCAGGACAGGAAGAGCCATGTAAAAATAAAATTGAAAAACAATTTGCACCATTATTCACACACCACTAGATGTGTAACAACATCTCTGTTGCTTCTTACAGTAGAAAGCGGCAAGGCACTGTGCTCAGTGTCTCAGCAGCTCACATGGGGAAAAGCAATGGGAAGAAGCAATATTGTTGGTTGTCCAGCAAATTCAGATAATGGCATTTTTTAAGAATTAGTTGGCAACATAAGCAGGAGAACAAAATAAGCCTATAACCAAAAGCAGGGATAGACAGGCCAATATTGGTAATAATACCACTAAAGTAGGTTGTTTCATTACATCAGAAGATGCAATTGGCACACTAGAACTGTTTTGCTGATATCTTTTCTTATATCTGGCAATGAAGTCTTGAGCTTGACTTAGTCAATATTTGATAACATTCTTTCCTCTGTGAAATTATTCATAGCAAAAGTATGGAAGAGGGAGTGTGCCCTGTGACTTAAACTATGGGAGAGGAAAGGGAGCCATGCCATCATCTCCATATTTGAAAAACCTTCAACAATTTAAACTTTTTGAAAACCAAAAGCTTCAACCCACTATAAAGACGACACCACATCTGATGTCTCAGTGACTCCTAGAAAACATTGTTTCTTAATAACAGTCCTAGAACAGACTCTGAATCCACTTGTCAAGATGTTAGTTGATAACAGGATTTATAAAGCAAGTGGTGCTGCAAATAGGTCCAACATGGACTGGGTTACAGAGAGCATTCCAGTGCACCAGACTCTTCTCTGTAAGTATCTAGTGACCCTGAATTTTAAGGCCAGCAAAGCATGTGACTACAACTGCTAGTAGTCAATCCTAGTCTATCTTATTATGAGATTATACCTCTCAGAGGACAGAAAACATACATATGAATTACTATTGAGGTCAATACTGACCATCCTGCAGTCTCAGTCTATGTAGAGCTGTATCTTTATACATGTTTTCCTTAGCATTTTGGGTTGTTGAAAAATGAAATACAGCTATGTAACTAATGGCATCTAAAATTTATCTCCCCTCCTCTTACTTACCACTATTATATCCTTGTTTGCTAAAGAAAAGTTTTGCTCCAAAATCTGTAATTATGTACAACAGACGGCAAACTCTTCTCGCCAAGAGAAGACAACAAAATCATTTATGCACCATTTGCATTCTATGCTATTAATCAGCCCTGACATGATACTGTGCCATCTCCTGCAATCACTTCAGACTTGATTAGAGCAAAATCAGCTGCTTTTCTCCTCTAAACACAGGCCAGAGAATAGTCTTCTTCCTATACACAAAGGCCCTTTCCACACACGGAGGGAGAAACGGGGCAAAGCATGCAGAAACGGAGCTTACCTGAAGCCGGGTAAGTCCGTCACCACGAGGAGCAGCACGCGTTCGCCGCTCCACACTCCTGCGGCATCCAAAATGGTGGCTTACGGCTGGCAGAGGCTCTCCACCAATCGGAGAAGCTCACCAGCCAGAAGCCTGCCCCCTGGCAGATCTGCAGGCACGCACTTGCGTACGCCTGCAAATCTACACCGGGTCACTGCGACAGGGTGGTACGGGGCTGCACGCTTGTGTTTAATAAAAACCACTTGGAAAGTGGTTTTTAAAAAACACATGGCGCCACCACTTCCGGCTGCTTCAGGGTGGTCTGAGGTACAGAACCTCAAAATTAAAACCGACCCTGCGCACTGCACGGTGTGGACGACCTCCAGTTGAGGTCACCCTACACCGTTTTATTAACCCCGTGTGGAAAGGGCCTAAGCTTCAAAATCATCAATGAAGCTCTCTAGGACTCTTAGTATTTTAAGATGGATTGGTAGTTTCATAGACCTATCACCACACTGAAGTTTTACTAAGGCTTCAGTTTAACTGGTACTGTTGAATTTTCAAATGTCATTGAGTTATGCCACCATCAATAAATCCACATGTAGAATATAAACTGTTTATGCAGGCAGAATGCGACTGATGCAATTTTTTTAGAGTTGCGTATCTCCTAATAGAGTGAAGCAAAGCACAACTTGTCAAAACAGAAACAACTGAGGCTGTCCTTGTCTAAGTGGCTAGTTCATACTAGTTTCACCATGTGGTTGCATACTTCTTGAGTGTATGTTCCTGGAATGGAGAGAACAATGCCCCACCTTTGTATGAATTGTCCACTAGGCTGGAGACATGATACTTAATGTAGCCATGCAGTTTAATGCATAATTGTATTACAATTTTCTTCTTTTTTTCCTTCTTAAAAGCACAAGCTAATAAAATCACTTTTCCTGAAAGAAGGTATTTTCACTGACAAAGTGGGATAAGAAGCAATGATGATTTTATCTGACACCCTAACCATTCACACTGAATCACTAAATGCAGCCAAGATCCAAGGGAGTGCTTCCACAGAACGTGCTGCTTCTAAGGGCAAAGTTGCAACTCTCTCACCTTCATTTCATCCCTGAATAAAGGGAGGAAGGAGAAAAAGAAGTACCAATTCTGGGGGCAAAAGCAGCAGCAGATCCAGTGGAAGTACACCTTTGCATCCAGGCCAAGTCTGTAACGAAAATAAAATTTTCCAAACATCTCAGAAGGAACCCTTTTCTGGAGAAAATTCATTTTGAAGCCGAATCCTAACCACACAGAAATGAACAACTTATTTCAGTGTATCTTACTTCCTAACATGGCTTGCCTGGAACTGAAGTGTCACCTAAACCTCCATTTCATTCTTTCACAACTGAAAAATTGTGATAAGCTCTACAGATGGTCAGAGATCATCAGAGAAGTTCTCCTTAAATGAATAGAAGACACAAAGGTAGTACAATCAGGCGCTCCAGCTTGTTAGGAGCAAAACAAGACAGAATCCTTGGAGAGGTGAGCACGACTACATGGGTATTGGAACTGTGTCCTTCCTGGTTTATAAAAGCAGCCAGAGGGAGGAATGGATGAGTGAGTAAGGGAAGTGAGTAGTGTATGCCTCACTACAGCAAGGCAGAGGTCCATCCTGCCTAAAAGAGGTTGTGGGGAAGAACTCAATCACACAAGATAACTAGTTTCTAATCCTCTCACCTTTTCTTGTCAAGGTTCTGGAGCATGTGTTGGTCTCAGGCCTGGTTATGGGACAGAAATAACTGTGGTCACCTTGGTTGATGAGCTACACCAGGAACTGGACAGGGAGATCATTTTGCTATTGGTTCTGCCAGACCTCTCAGTAGTTTTGAATTCCATCCACATGGTATCCTTTTGAGACACCTCTCTGGGGTGGAACTTGTGGGAACTGTTTCAAAGTGGCGCCAAACCTTTCTTGGAGGGAAGAATTCAGAAGATGATGTTTGAGATTCCCGTCAGACACGTTGGCCAAATTGGCTTGTGTCTTCCATGCTGTTTAACGTTAAACTGCTTGGGCAGGTTATCTGGACTTTTGAGGTTTAATGTAAGAGTATTCTGATAATGCCCAATTCTATCTCTCTTTTCCACCTAATTCCAAGGAAGTTGTTTTGGTGCTTAAACTGTGTCAACTGTTAGTAAGGGAATGGATGAGAGCAAATCAATAGTAGCTTAATCCAGACAATATACGGTGGTGCTCTTGGTCTGGTAAAAGGCAGATGGAAACAAGGATTCAGCTTGTGTTGAAAGGGATTACACTCCCTCTAAAATTTCAGGTTTGGAGCTTGGGTGTGTTCCTGGACTCATATTTAAGCCTGGATGCCTAGATTTTGGCAGCAGACATGAGTGCATTTGCACAGCTAAAACTAATGCACCAGCTGTGCTCATTCTTTGAAATGCTAGATCTGGCCATGGTGACACATGCCTTGATGACATTCTGGTTGGATTACTGTAACACCCTCTATGTGGGTCTGCCTTGGCAACTGTTCAAAAAATTAGGCAGGTCCAAAATGCTGTGGTGAAGCTGCTGGCTGGGGCTTGCTCTCAGGCTGTGAAATTCCTGCCCATAGAAGGTTCACTTGGACCGTCTTTGCTCTTTCTGCTAGCAGGTAAAGGACTTTTTGTTTAGATAGGGCTTTAGCTCTCAATTTATGAGACAGGAAGGTTCTTTTAATGGCATGCACTGTGCTTTTTTTTTAAAAAAAATAAATAAACATGTTTTAAATTGTTTTCACTTTATGCTTTTAATAGAATTACTTGTTTTCCTTTTAAACCTCCACACTTAACAGTTTTTTAATTGTTTTAGTTGGTGGGTATTTTGTTTTAGTTGGTGGGAAGCTGCCTTAGTTTCTGTACTGAGAGGAAAGCAAGGTATAAATAAATTAAATAAATACATACATACAAACATACATATATACACTACGATGAGAAGCGAATGCCTAAAGCAGTGAAATTTTGTAGCACAGACCAATGTGGCTTTACATGCTATAAAAATTTAACATAATCACTACTGGGCAGAAGTAATAAAATTAATTTATTGTTCTTAATAGCACTTTGTACAACAGCCCTGATATTATTTGCTTTTAAAATAATTGTATGAAATAGATCAGTACTGTTCCCACTTTATTCATTGACAAGAGAAAGAAATATGCAATTGTGACTGAGAATGGACTCAAACCCAGGCTGCCTTGTTTCACACACGGTAGACCAGAAAGTGGCCCTCACATGATGCACCTTATCTTTCTAACAATTCAACCTATTTGCTAAGAGTAAACAGATTGAAAAGAACCCTTTGTAGCTTACGATAGTCTGCATTCAAGTACAAAATACTAACGCTGAGCTAAAATTGTCTACATTTACTAATTGTAAATTTATTACTCATTTTTAGTCTTTGGAACTACCATCTTGAAGGCATGTTTCCTATAAATGACCACACTTCATTCATGATTTGGTATACATTTATTAAATTAGATAGAATGAGAAAGAAAGATCTTACAATGTAAGAGACAAACATGTGGATTTTGATACAGTAAAAAACAAAAAACAAAAAACCCAATGTCTTGGAATTATTACAGCAAAACATCCTCTATACAGTATTACAGGTCAGCCAAGACAAGCAATAATATCAGTAAAGGGAACACTTGGAATCATTAGCACACACTCAAATGGCAGTAAAGAAGAAGGTAGCAAGCATCCAGCTAGACAAAAATATTCCTGGATTTAACAACTCACAGGCTCTTGGCAGATTCAAAACTAGTATCAATACCAGTACAGACCTCAGAAGAGGTCCTTAACAGTTTAGGACTGTGGAGGAAGGCAGTAAGAGATGTACAAAGCTGAACATGACATTTTGTTAAATGGAGCATATGAGAAACAATATTAAGAGTTGTGCACTGCACAACATTTAGTTTAACTGATAGGTGCCTAGTGTGTTTCAGTTCTGCACATCAGAAATATGTTCCCTGGTGTTATGCACACTGAATTGGATGAAAGTGTCTTTGAAATTCATGGGAATAATTTCCATACATGTTTGCAGTATCAGGGTTCATCCAGGCAGCTATCAAGGACGGATACGCATACAATATAGCCATGCTTGCAACTACCCCTTTTTATTTTTTAACGACAAATACACAGTAGTCAATAAAAGCTAAATATTAGTTTAATGTTGATAGTGTATTGCCATTATAATAGAAAAAATATTAATAGTGAAATAATATTAAAAGCTAAGTATTTTGTCATAATAACTACCAATAATCTATGAAGGCTCTTTCACCTTTAAAGTACAAAAAATAAAGAACCACTATTAAAGCTTCAGGGGCTTCCTACAAGCTCTGAATTGCTGGGACTTTCAGGAAAGAGAATTTAGTTTTAACTTTCCTCTTCCTAGGTCTATCTTATGTGAAAGTGCATGTTCAACTGTTTTCTATGGATTGGACCCAACATTACCTTCTGTGACCATTAAGAGCTTCTTCCATTATCAGGAAGCTTTTGATTTGACTGAGCTTTCCACAAAATATACTGCTTTGGGAAACTGAAGGTAAGATCCAGTTGAGGTAAGTGACACCAGGGGCATCAGTAAAAAATCACCTGCTGTGTTTTCCACCAGTGAAGCATTCTGAGCCAAACACAGTTTGGGTATGCTGCTGCCAGGGGAATAAACTCTGGACATCACTAAACATGTTCATAATTCAGCTCCAAAAGAAGCATGCACATAGTTCAGTACCATACCTAAACTATAAGAAAGCCTTTAAAATCATGCCAGCTAATTACTTCAGAATAAACTGAAATGCCTAGAAACGTGTGTACAATAACGCTGCTCACTTCTTTTCACTGATATGTTCCATATTTTTCTAAAGATATAATTGCTATCCTAGAAATTTTTCATTGAGCACTTCTAAGCAACATTACTCTTAAAGATCTTAAGTTCACGTGCCACAGGAAACAACTGTGCTATGTTGCTACTGACAAACGTCTGATATTAATTAACATGCCAAACTAGAAGTACTGTAAGTTACGAAAAACAGACCAAGCTGATTTTCTGGTGGACATAGGTTGGTTTGGGAACATCTGTAGGGAATACATAGCCCTCCAGATGGTTTTGGACTGCAACTAAGAATAGCCCTAACCAGCACAGCCAATGGTGAGGTATCATGGGATTGCATTCCAACAATAAATGGAGCGCCATACACTCACCATGCGTGTTCTAGAGATTTTAAAAAAAACATTGACATGCACTGTTATCTATGAATTTAAAAAGAAACAGGAAGAGAAGAGAGGGAAGAGGAAAGGAACAGCTAGCACTTGCAGGTCTGCTAACCAAAATATGACAGTTATATTCTAAGTAACAAATGGTAAAAGGCAAACACACACTTTTTGGTACAGTATTTAAAAATTATTTTCCTACTTATACTTTAATTATTAAAAAAATAAATATTTTAACTATAGCTGGCTGCGCAAGGAATATTTATGAAGATATGATAAAAGTAACTTTAGTGGAGTAAAAATTTTAGTGGACTACTTTTTAAATGCATCAGAGAGGGGAGCAAAAAAGAGTGAAGATGAAAAAACACGGCCCCACTTCCTTTCAAAGTAATAAACATCACAGCCAATGTGAAAGCCTGCGCTGCATTCAAACACTTGAGGAAGGACAAATATAGCTAGCAATTATATAAGGTATTTAAAATGTTTTAAAACCATCAAAATGCCAAACTGCACATTATAAAGAAAAATGTGCATATTAAAGTGCGTTTCTTTGATTTTTTTTTTCAGATGAACAAAAACAAACTGATTAAAGAGATATAAAGCTCAACAGGTCTAACAATGCACAACGAATATGTACCGTATTTATCTTTCTATCTATTGGGATTGTATTTTAAGTTTGGTTTGTCTCATTTGGGAGAAGAGATTGTTTCGTAAGCTTCAAATCTGACCGAAAGAAGTCAACTGGTACATGATGAATTGCAGTGCATATTCTACTAAAGAGCTGTATTTTGAAAATCAGTTTTGGCTCAAGAAGGAAAAGAAATGAAACCAGTTTCTTCTCAAGACATTATTTTATGATGACTGATAATAAGGTAGCATGATTATTAAATCATGATGTCAAGTTTTCCAAAATGTAGTATCTGTTTTCACCTTTCTAAACATCTGATCAATATAGAAGCGAAAACATTGCAGGTAAACAAAAGAGCACAGTAAGTCACAATCCTGTCCCTCAAGCATACATTGTTATATCCTGAGAAGAAGTAAGCGACTACAGATTTCAGAAGCAGAGCAACATTGCAGATGAGAGCAAGTAGCTACTTCACCAAAAGAACCAAATATATTGCATTCATGCCCAATTAACAAGATGAGAAAAAGAAACTTTCACTAGAGTGACTGAAAAATATAGAAGAAAGCCAGTCCTGTCTACCCTAGAAGCGTTATGAATTACTGTACTGTCCAACATTTACTAAATAAGCGGAAAGGTCTGTGTAACAACTTTCAATGTTTCACAGAAAGGGGTCATGCATTGAGGAAGAAATTATTTCTCTAATAAACATTCTACAGAATAGCAGTCACCCATCAACCTACTACCTACACCCTCGCCCTTCATCTGCAAAATGCACAGCGCTGAAAACTGGATGTATATGCTTGTGTGTGTTTCCCAGAAACATAAGAAGGGGGAGCAGCAAAGAGTCCCTAATTCTGCCTCTCACAGAAAAGCAGCCATACATGGCAGAACTGATATTCCATAAAAAGGGCCGAGGTTTCCATAGATTGCATGTAAAAACAGATGTGCAAGTGTCCCAACCACCATCAAAAAAGAAAACACAAACTCTCCAAATACTTTCTCAGGAAGTTCTTCCTCTAGCTAAATCACTGGCTTGGCAAAATCAATAGTAAAGGTAACAGTGAACATGGGGAATGTGCGGAAGGATCTAGGATTCTTCTGCAATTTGAAGCAAGGAATTGATAGCAGCATCCTTGTTCCCTCTCTGGGCTTCTAGTACTGAACGGATTACTTCTCTGTCCATGTTGGGGAACATGTCCTGGATAGATTTTAGATCCTCTTCATTACAGACATGCTGAGGGTTGACTGCGGGAGGCGGAACAGCCACAGGCACCATGCCTGGGTTACAAACAGCAGGCATTCCTGGAAAAAGAGACAGACAGTTGAAGAAGAATGACACGTGTTGAAGTCTAACATGAAAACTAATAATTAGTTCAAAGTATTGGGCTCAGAAGCTCCCAGTAGAGAATGTTACTATGTTGTAGGTATAAAAGCAAAGATACGCAAGTAATGGTTTAATTAAATTCAACAATAGTTCTAGATGCTCTTTGGGGACAGCAGGGTAGTACCCAACTCTGTCCACATGCAGAATGAAGACCACTGGCAGATAAGATTCCTCCCTCTGCTGTAATCCTGCTCTATACTCTCTAAACCTACCCCAGAGGGCTTAAGATCCTTTTAGAGCTATTTGGGTCACACAGGAAATCTCACAGTCAACAGCATAAAGTCCATAAATTGAACACTGAATGAATCCTTAAGGTATTTATAAGGCCACAAAAATCCAAGCATCTAAAAACAAAAACAGGTTACTAAGACCAACAATCCGAAATAACTCCTTAGTTCTGTGCAGAGCTGTAGTCTGAATCTACCACGTGGCCTCTGAAGCAGTTAACACTTCATCCTAAAGCTTCCATTTTTTACCCCAGCCTTCAAAATGTCTGCATAACCAAGAGAGATAGCAGGGTCGTGATATCAATGATCGACGGCTATAGGAGACATAAGGCAAGTTAAATTTGCTCAGGAGACCAGCCTTGTTTGGCTAGGCATCTATTGCCTTAAAGTTCACTGGCCCTTTAAGACAGCACAAAGGAAGTTTGTTTAAAAACAATCATAAATACTATGGATCCAACTTCTCACAGTGATTTGCCTGGTGCTTTCCTGTATATTCCAGTCCTGTGGGACTTTAGCCCTGTGGTCAGCCTCTTGCTTTGCTAGAGCAAAGCACGATAATTTATTGCTGCTTTGGGCCCCTGGGAGTAAATAATGGTGGGTAAGAAAAGGAACAGGAGCATTATAAAGGAAGTATTACAGAAAGAGCAGTGGGCTGAAATTTCTCAGCAATTATTTTTTCTGAAGCTAATGTAAAGTGCCCATTTATAAGTAGTACACATTCCCATTTCATTTTGAGAGAAGTCGCGGGTAATCTAGAATGTTATCGAGAAGAGCGGCTTTCATCAACAGACAAATGATCAGTTAGCAGCCACAGCGGCAGTTTTCACTACTGAAGTGTTAATAAGTGTATCAATGAACTCAAACGGCATTAATGATTTCACTAATTACTACTGCTGGTAAAAGGCATTAGGGGTTCCTGACACCTTGAAGTTCAAGACAGTAAAAGCCAAAATCAAAACAAGTGTGAAATTTATGATGCTGTTAACTCGCTTTTATTAATTTCACATAGAGCAGGGGTTCTTGAATTGATGGATGTCCTTTGGGAGAGCAAAAATATTTTTTATTTTGATCTAAAACCATGAAGGTAAAATTAAGTATGTAAAACCATTCATTCAAATTTTCATTCCAGACTTCTCTATGTGAAGAAAACAATTTCTAATAAACTGCATGGCAAAAAAAAGTCTCTTTACCTATATGTATGTTTTTTCCCATTGGGGTCTGTAGTTTCTCGAAAGGGTGCATGACCCAAGAAAACATTACAAACAACTGGTATATACCTTAACTCTATATAGGCAAAAAGCTATGTTCCATCATAATGACTGAGAGAAGAGGATGAAATACATGAGAATATTAGTTCAGAGAAACAGGAGAAGATGTTCAAATACAATATACTAACTGCCATTACAGGTGGCAATCCAGTTAGCCAAAAAGCCAAAAGTAAGTTCTGCAGAACATTCTGCAGAGCCAAAGTTTCATATAATGCTAGATCTGCCTTCTTCCACCTGGCACTCTCCAGGTGCTTTGGACTGCAATTCTCATTAGGGCAGCAGCCAACATAACCAATTACAATAAATAATGGGAGCTGTGGCCAAAAAAATCTGAAGACTGCCAGGCTGGGGAGAGCTGCTGTGGATAGCTGTGCACTTATACACACAAGGAGCAAACCTGGGATTACCGACTTTCACAAGCAACTTCTCAGAATACAACAGGAGCACAAGGAGCACTTTGAGGGCAAGTGTAACACACTTTCTTTTAGAAAACTTAGTCTAATGACCTATGCAGTAACTATTACAAGTGGTAAAAACAAATCTTAGCACTTAAGAGAAAAACCTGTTGGGCCAATGGGAAAAAAAGCTCACATTTCTTCTGCATGTCATGTCTGAGACAAACAGCTACAAACAATCTGAAAGATCAATACTTCCAGTTAAGGAGAAATATTATTAAAATGTCATTTTCATCAAGGCAGAGACTTGTGTTAATCACGAAACTGCCCACCTGAATCAAAACAGGTAAATGCTACTATTGTATAATCAATCCTTACACACAGAATTGGTGGTAGTTTGTTTTTTCCTGCTCACAAAAGATATACTTTAAATTTTAAAAAGTGGACTTGGTTTCAAAGGCAACAGCATGACTACAGGGAAAAAACCCACAAAAACATTCAAGCATAAGCAATGGCATTCAATGAAGCGTACATGTAAAATGGCAATGTGTTTTATAGCCAGTGAACACTATTTATGGACAAGCAGTGCAAAAGGTGCACAAATTAAACTCATTTAAACAGTACAGAAAGTATTACAAAATTTAAAAACAATATTCAAGTACAGTCAAGTGCCTTTCTAGTCCAACACCTTTTTGCCCTGCAATACTGTAAGAGAAAATAAGTTATGAATATTTTATCTGTAGAATAATTCCTAATACCACAAACAGGAAGAGAAAAATCTAATTTTCATTGCCATCTCCATATCTCACTTAAATGTTGCTACTTTTTTCTTCTTCTTTAGACTTTATTCTGCCAAAATCATGTTATGTTGAATGTTAGACATTATGCAGCAAGATAAAAATGCATTGCATCATTTCCTAATCCCTTCTCCTTATTATGTCTCATCTAAAATACTGGACGCTGACCATTTTATTGAATAAGCATTTTCTCAAGGCACTTGACTGGACATTTTGTACTGCAGTTAACAGTGAGGATGTCACAATACTCTCTTTCTGATAGTGAATCCAATACTATGTTGCACACAATAAACACTGAAACATTGCAAAGGAGAAAGAAGAAAAGCATCACAATTAGTTTCCACTCCTCTCTCCTCATTTTTACTTTAATTTGATACACGGAACTTGCAAATCACTCTGCTGCAAGAATCAGAGGACTATGAAGCTCAGGGTAACTACTACAGAAATAGACAAGTCCCATGTTACCACAGCAGTCCTGAGAAAAGCAACAGACAAATAGCTGTTTCTAAAAAGAAGCAAATTAGCACACAGACACACAACTAATATAATCTAATCTTTTAACTGAATGTATTCACCAGCTGGGTGCATCTGGATTCTAGTTCAAGCACTGAGTGCCCACCAGCAACTTCATATTTGTAAATAAACTGAAAGGTGATAACAGGAAGAAGATGCTATGAATAGATTGTTTCTGGGTCTAGGAATCGGGCAGATAGGCCTGTTCCAAGCAAGTCAGCACTCCCCTGGACAAAGCATATAGATAGTATGAGAGTTTTTTTTAATTCAAAACTGTCAGTAGAGGCCAATGTGACTTCAAGTAATGACGACAAGGTGGTTATGGCTGTCCATGACTTGCTTGACAGCTTTGGCTATTCCAGCCACATGTAGCAGGGCCTTCTTCATGACAGCATTCCATCTCTGGAATCACATGGAGATTTGGTTGCCACCCTGCTGTCATTTAACCACCAGCTGAAACACACTTATGTGGACAGGCTTCCAGAAAATAGGCAGGCATATTTGTTACATCATATATTATTATTCATTTATTATCTTAGAACTAGGATTTTAGCAGTGTTTGTGTTACATTGTATTTTATGGAAATTGTTAGCCACACTGGGCTCTTTGTGAGGAAACCAAACCAAAAAAAAAAATCTTTCTAGATCACTAGGGGAAAAAACTAGTAGCACCTCCAAACTCAACATGATCAAAAGCTAAAATGTACATAGATGACATAAAATTCTAGCAGACAAGCAAATCAACATGTGGGTTTGTTCGTACGTTACCAAAAACTCAAATGACACACAATTTTTGTTCTCCCCCTCAAATATCTACTTACTAGAAGTATTCCACAACTAATTATTGGACTGTTCTGTGCTATATGCATCTTACTCAGCACAAAAATCCAGAAACAAAATCTAATGGTGGCAAGGAGAAACAGTATAAGCTTATATGACACAGGTCACATTCACACTTTTAATTATGAGCAATGATACAAGCCTGTGACCACTTGTGCTGCTTGACAAACCTTCTGGCAACATCATGCTCTTTCTTGAAAAGACTTTTCTGTATGCAACATACATGTCACCCTCAGAAGCAGCAGAAGGAACCAGCACACAAAATGTGCACTGAAACACACTGAAATTGCCATTGGAAAACAGGTATAACTTAACACTGTATTTCTTTTGGAACGATGAGACTAAACATGAAAATATCTCCAACTAGATTCTACTGGTAATGCAGGATCTGTTCATTGATAAAAAAAAAAAATCAATGATACAATGAACATTCAAACATCATCTCCCTTTTCGGAGAATGGCAGTGAGGAGGGAGTATCTAACATCACTTATTTCAAGGAATAGTGGTGCTGTGTATCATCCAGAAGCAGACCTCTTTCTTGGGCAGAAGCTGTTCTGCCATCACCATCCTTTTGTACTGAAAGGAAGGTTTAAATGTAGACCATGATGATCCCTTTACTCACCCTAAACACAATAAAGTAGGCCAAATTCACAACACAAGGGCTAAAATAGCTTCTCACCTCAGTTGATTCCACATATCTTATTAAAACAAGCTATTGTATCATACATCAGATGATGAAATGGTAAATGAGTATGAAAGGAATACTAACAGATAAGATATAAAAGTTAATGCTACAGTCTGTGGTACAGTGGTAAGGACTAAGAATATTATCATTAAGAACACTGAATTAAAGAACTGAGGGAGTTAGCCACATACTTTAGATGGGTAAACTAAGATTCCATAATATTTGTGGATGTGAGATCTCTTCTCTGAGGAATTGTCTTAAGGTTGTTGTTGTTGTTTTTTTTTAAAAAAAAACCTCATTTCCTATTAAAATAAAATAGGTTAAAATACAAAATTCCTAGATTTTGTGTATTGTGACATCCACCTGCAGAGTCTTGTATTGGAACATACTGCATACAAATAAAAAGCAGTTTGCATGACCTCATGCAGCTTTCTTGTTCCAGTGGCATGGAATGCAAAAAGGAATTAAAAGGACTTACCCAGAGCAAAGTATTCAAGCCCTGAGGACAGATGAAAGTGTGGGAAAGGAGTAAGACATGGAAAACAGATATTATTCTACTTTGAACTGGAAAATATCCTCCAAGGAAGAAAGTGGGTAAAATTCACACACATTCATATCTTAAGATTCCATGATATTACCACATACAACACTATGTATCACTAACTAATAAACACATCTAGTTATCTACACTTACCAATGATATTACATGCTGTGAAATGATTAAGTAATGTCCACTTTTTGTCAGGAACTGAATCCACACACGCAAATAGTACAGTGAATAAACACTATTTATTTGGAGTGAGATGCACTGTAAAGACTTCAGTGAGAAAACTAACATTCAAAAGCAAAAGCTGTGGTTTTACAATCCCCACTGTTCCCCTCCCTTTTCCAAGAGACTCTGAAACTGTGAGAACTAAGCAGAGTTTATCAGTGCATTGCTAGCTAATTGTTTATTTAATGGTCTCTGGTTTCTAGGCTTCTTAGTTTTAGCAAGCTGCTACTACTGCTGGACTATATATCCTAGTACCATAATACGGAGGGCATCACGACACTTTTCCATTGTACAGATAAATATATTTCCCAAAACCTTCTACATGTCTTTTCTTTCTTCTCTTTCATCCATGTTACCATCACATCTGAGCCTACTTTCTGACATTCAGCTATTGACTCTCCTTTAGGCTAAAATAACTCCTTACAATCTCTTCTGCATCCTTGACTTCTTCATCTCTTGGTTCTATTTGACCCTTTCTGCTCTTGCCTTTTCCAGTTGAGAAATATCTTTATCTGTGATAAATTTTCTGTGTTCATCAGGAAGTGAAACTTGTTCTAAAAAGAAGCAAGAACTTTCCCCAGAACAACAACAGAGACAAAGCAGAACAATAATAATACAATTGCTTATTAAACCCTGCCTCATGTATATGTACAACCTCCACACTCAGCTGCAAGTGTGGAGATTCCTCAACACAATTTAATTCAATGTACCAGTCTGAAAGGGGTTTCTAAGTGTTGTCCAAACCATACCAAGGTCTTTAAAGGTGATAATTACAACTTACAACACCTGATTTCTGAACACAAAGGTTTGTAGAGGAGCCCACAAGGCTGAGGACGCTGGGTGCAGGGCTTGCTCGTGCACTGGTGCCCCCTACATAATATAAACCTACTATGTTCAGGCAAAGCCTGATCTATACTGATCTTGGAGAATAATGCTCTACCATCAATATTGACTAGATTGAACAAAACATACTCTGTGTGATTGCACAAAATATATCCTTCCTGAGAATATTACAATTTGTGTAGTTTTCAGAAGTATCAAGTACAGCCATTCACAATTCCCATGACACAGATCAAAGCTCTGATGATGTATAACCTTTACCTACTCAGAATACTCTATTATTTTCCATTCCAGGAACCCCAGTGTAAAATAAGAAACAAGTACTACATTCCATTGCAGCATATGTATGCTCATGGCAGCACGGCCATGCGCCTGCTGCATCCACTGGACTATAATGGGAAACTTCACTTCACACAACCTTGCATTCATGCATGCAGAGGCCATGCCAGATAAGTGTACAAAGTAAAAGAAAGCCACTCTCACTATACCTATGCAAGGACAAGATCTGCCCAGAAGGACTTTAACTTGTATATACTGCCTAGCAAATAAACTATAAAAATTACATTTCGAGAATTAATCTTAGCTGAGATCAATATGCTCAATGTCTTGAAGATGCTACAACCTATTGATACTTCTCTTTTTTAGTCAAATAATATCAACAGATCATGCAGAAGTTGAATGAAGCTGCATAGTCAGATGATGCTTGCAGAAAGTTACTGAAACCAAGGCCTGTACTACTCTGTTACAGTGCTATTATTCCACTTTCAACATCCTGTGGAATTCTGGGGTTTGTAGTTTACTGAGTCAAAGAGCTCTCTGGCTGAGAATTCTAAATGCCTCTCCCCAAATTGCAAACCCCAGGATTCCACAGGATGTTGAAAGTGGAATAATAGCACTATAACAGCGTAGTGTGGAAATGGCCTAAGCAGCAGAACAGACAAAGCAGCCACCACCTACAGCTAAATGTGGTGCCTTTGTAACAATCTTCTCATCCAGACTTTTTACATTTCCTTCTAACCTTGCCACTTACAACTCATTCCTACTTCCATATGGATGTGTACACTTATCTGCCAACTCAGGACCAAAAACACAAAGGCCTGGGAGGGAAAAAAAATGAGAAGACTGGGGGCATTTTTGTGGCCCACACTCATTTTCTTCTCCTCTAGAATAAGATTTCTGTGAAATACTGAAGACATGGTTGCTCTGGGGGGGGGCAGGGGGACTTTTAGAGATAAGATTCCACTTATTCAAAATGTGTAGGTTTTTATGTAAAACAATTTACCATGTTAGAAAATGAACTCCTAATTATACTTGCAAACACCCAACATTCAAAAGTTTTTGATATTTTTGCTAAATTTTAACTCAATATCCAAACAAGCTAATAATCCTTAATATTGTGACCCCATGAGATTGTTGCTGTCCAAATAATTGTTTACTACAAAAGTTTCTACTCTCTGCATTTTAAAAACTACTTCTCAGATCGCAAAAGTCAAACCACACATTCTTGGAAAGCACATGGTGAGGTAGTTTACAGCTCTTTCCCTCTCTCCCTTTTACTCTTGTACTGCAAAATTTGCAGTTTTGCCTGTACACAAGGCATTTATACATTTAATATTGCAATCCTATGTGCACTCACTTCAGAATGATCTCCAGTAAACAAAGTAGGTTTTACTTTAAGATAAAAATTCACAAGATTGCTCTATAAACCTTTTAAGCATAATATACCAGCTAATATATTTTACATGCTACACAGGGAATATATGATGCACAGTTTTGTTAAAACTGTAAAATAAGTTTAAGTCTGATAAGAAAGTACTTCATTTTCTCCAAGTTTTCAGGGCTTTTTTGTTAGAAAAATTGAGTGGGTGGTGGCATCACTGATTTTCTATGATAAAAGATCTACAAGAAGTGCACTGATTGATTACTGGTAGGGGAAGATGGCGTCAACACAATTTGGTGTACTCTCAGGAGCTCTAGCATTTGCTCTTTTTCTTTGGAGTTGTTTTCCCTTTATCGTGCTTCCTACTGAGGTGTTTTGCGGCTCTACTCTTTTTTTATCTGCTTTGTTTTGTACTGCTGGTTTTATTTTTATTTTATTCTGCTCTATTTTGTTTGTTTAAACTAGA
This sequence comes from Iguana delicatissima, assembly GCA_948472985.1. Classification (NCBI taxonomy): domain Eukaryota; kingdom Metazoa; phylum Chordata; class Lepidosauria; order Squamata; family Iguanidae; genus Iguana; species Iguana delicatissima. The sequence continues at coordinate 28,078 of CAOKZL010002241.1, forward strand.
TTTGTTCTGCAAGCAATTTGCCAACTCCCATATTGTTTATTTTGCTAGAATTGAAACAACTGCTTCTTGCTTGAAAACCTTACCTTAGACGGCAGTGGTTCACTACATGAAGAACTATATGACACTGCACATAAGGTTGCATTCTGCTATGTTAACATAGAAGAACTATTGGAAAAAATGTTCCAGAGATAACTGTCAACACTTTGGTAACTGATAGAATGATAATTGTCAACACAAGGCCTGTGTCTGTCTGATTAACAATTGCCTAGGAATGGATTTGAGGCTATCCTCCTTTCAAGTGTATCAGGTACATTGTGAGTTACACAGATTTTATCAGAAATTAATTAATTAGAAGAAGAGAACTTATCATAATGAATAAAGTACAGAAATGGACTTGTACAGAAAAATCCTGCAAAGTTCTGGGTCTTAATTTTGAGGTTGGAAGTCGGCTAACAAGGAAATGATCAGAGCAATCAAGGATCAGGTCCAAATATGGTCCACGATTTTAACTGGGTCCCTCATTGGAATCCTCTTACAATAGAACACTCCAAAGCATTAATTTCAGTTCTACAAAATGGACAGGCTCCTGGGGAAAATGGCCTCCCCTCAAAATTGTTTACCTCTTTTCCAAACTGGTGGGCACCTGTATTTGCATTCCTAGTTTCTCTCATTGATCAAATGGGCATCTTTACACATTTGGCTCCTAGCGGCGGTTGTCCCCATCTAAAAGCCCTAAGGATGCTAGACATCTCTTAGAGAACCTGGAAGACTGGGCAGAGGAAAAATCTTTACTTGAATCAGAGCAAGATGGGTTTGTACAGGACAAACAGCACTTGACCACCGCTTCCTCCTTAAGCATATAATACATATTTTTTTGTTGGAACCCTCCAAAAAATTTTTTGTTGCTTTTGTTGATTTAAAAATGGAGTTTGATTCCATCTCTAGGAAACAGCTTTGGACCAAACTACAAACTTTGGAGACTGATCTGTACTTCTTAAATTGTACTATGAGCCTGTACTTAGAAACATTTCTTAAAATCAAAATAGACCACGGGAAAATTATCCAGAGTGGTCGCTGTGACAAAAGATGTCAGGCAAGGCTGCTTATTTGCTCCACTTCTTTTGAATCTTTTTAAAAATGATATTGTAGCATTCCTAAAGGATGACTGTTATTTCCCAGTCCAAGCGGGACAGAATAAGATCTCAATCCTCCTTTATGCTGAAGATCCTCTTCTAATATCATGTGCTATATAGGACTACGTAGAGTCTTAAGGCAATTTTATCCTTACTGGTAAAAATGAACAGCAATCTATAAATTATAGCAAAACCAAGGTAATAGTATTTAGTAAATCTACACAAGTTTACAAGTGAAATATGAATTGAAGCAATTTAGAACAAGTCTCTTCCTTTTATTACCTTGGATTTGAACAAACAGGAACCTGGGTCTCTCCGATTGCCAATCAATGCTTCACTAGCAAAGATTCTTAATGGTTTACTATATTTTCACCATACTAAAGGGGATAAGCTTTCTGCAATTGTCTGTAGAAGTATATCATGTTAGAATGCTGCCACAATTGTGGCATGGGCCCCAATAAGGGCTAGGGCAAAATTAGATCTATTAGAAAGACCACAAAATAATTTTTTGCAAAGACTTCTTTCTGTCCCAATTTCCACTAAAATGTCAACAATTCACGTTGAACTGGGACTAATGTTGGTAAAAACTGATGCTCTTAAGCTTGCTCTGCTTCATTAGCTAAAAGGGATATCTCAGCAGACATCAGAATTTACACTGTCTGTGCTGGAGGAAATGGGCCCTACCTCCTGGAAGCAGAAGATCCTATCTATTGTGGCAAACACAGCGTCTTCAGTCCCTTTCTTACCGACCACAGGTTATGACAGAGCAAAGATAACCTTGCTACAACACCTTTAAGATACTGAATTGCAGTCCTGAACATCTAATACAGCAAGCTGTTTATCAAACAAATTATAGGTGCATTTTGTCCCCTCCTCCCTTAATCTTCCAAAACATCTGATTTAACTCACCCTCCACAAAAATCAGATTGGTTTTCGCACTACAATCAGCTATCCACATTTGTGGATTTTACCTTCACAGATTTGACTATTTGCAAATTTCTCTAACCTCTGCCCCTGCCCCCACATCAGGTGCTTCTTTCCAACAGGAACCTTCCCTTTTGGCAGCTCTGATCAGGCTGCATAGCCCTTTAAAAACCCACCTCTAGTCCTCTCCTCTTCCTCTACCAGCCACTGCCTAGCCAGCTAAGGATGGCTCAATGCCCAATTTCTCAGTACCACAAACTCTCTCCTACTTCCCTTCCACACCCAAAGAAGGAGATGGGCAAAAAAAAAAAAAAGGAAATATAGGGCCACCCTGCCAATCCACCCTCTTTTGCTCTTCTTTCCCTGACCTAGTATGGATCCTGTGTGCCTATCCTCCCCACTAGGCCTTGTCTTCTTCCCACAGATACCCAACTTTGATATTCATGATTTTTCCACTTTTGTGGGGGTCCTGTATCCCTAAGTCTAGTGAATGTGGAGGACCAACTGTGTATTGTTAATGTCCTTCCCCTGGCAGATTTAATGATGAACATCCATGGACCCCAAAGGAAACTAGAGATTCCTTTGGTGACTTGTTAAGTGTGGAGGATATTGCATATTTTGTTTTATAATGTAGCGATTATTCCACTATCAGGGAAAGAGATAGTGAAATAATCACTACACTATCTTCCCATACTTGGCTAGGCTGAAACTGTGATCACCCCTGGAGAAACTGTGCTTTTTATTGGGTATTTATTTATTTATTGTAACAAACATTTATCTTTTAAAACTGCTAAATTCTTGGCTTTTGCCTTATGCTTGTGTGTAAAGAACAAGGATGATGTTTGTAATATAACTGTGTAATGTCTGTTTGCTAGTTACAATAAAATTATGACTGATTGATTTTCCTAGTACTATGTTACATCTTTATTCAGCACGAATCGCCATACACCTGATGGCGTGGGATCTAGTACACCAGAGTTTATGCCATTACACATACACACATACACCCCCCCTTTAAACTGCTACAAGGCTGTTTTTTCCCTAAGTACAGCATACTTAATATTTTTCCTCAGATATGGACTGCATTTTTGCTGTATCAGGAGATCTAAAGAAGAGAAACACCAGTAATGTATAAGGAAAATGAAGATCACAGCCCTATTGACAAATGGAACGTCTTCATCTCATTTATAAGACAGGCTTAAGCAAACTCACTGCTGAACCTCAGTGATCATGATTAAATACCTACTGCTGGCAATGTAATATTTATTCACTCACTGAAGAAACGTGACATACACATAAGAGATTGTGAAAATAATTGCATAATGGTTTTTGTTTAGCAAAGAGTAATTCAGTGTTGAACACTGTATACCTTCCTTCTTTATAATAGTACTGAGATTTGTCAAACGGTGGAAAGAAAAGAACATTCTCCATGAGATCTGGTATATTGAGTAATTCAGTTTTACACCAGTTAAATCAAAATATAAAGGCACATATTATTGGTAATCTTCCACACCCATTCAACTTTGAGGACTGGATTTATTATCTGGAGCTTTTAAAAACAACTTGATATATACCTGAGGTTGTTTAAAAGCTTATTCTCTAACTTCCAATATTTCAAAGTCTTTGCTGTTTGCATTGTCTGCTATAACTGGAACTTCTTTTTGAAAACAATTGCAGTAAGTTATTTCTTCTGAAAGAATCCCACAGACCCAAAAAAGCGACAGGAAGATTATTTTTCCAGTCCATTGCTTGACAGCATACTATTTTTTTTAAAAAAAACAAACAAACATATTTTCGAGCTGGAATGACAACTACAAATGAGTGAGATTTGCTGAAGCTGTTTGCTGTATACAACAGGAGTCATTTCAATAGTGACCAAGGCAGCCATCTTTTCTTCAGTATATGTTTCAAAATTACCTCCCCAACTTGCTCAAGCAGCAGAAAGATCCACATGATTTCATCACACAGGCCTTTGGAGCAGTATCTCCAGCTAATAACATTCCAGTGTGGTCCCATGATTCCACACTAGATGTGAGTGGAATTAATGATCCAATCTAATGAATAGCAGCTCAGAACTAGTCACTCTCAAGAGGTTAGCCACTGCCATTTACCAGCTGTGAAAAGTAAATTGTTTCAGGTAAAACCATGAACTGTGCTTCAATTACATAAAGTCTCTCACAAGTTTGGAAAGTAATTGAATAAATAAGTCAAGAGTCCTTTAGCTTCAAATCTGAATCTGAATTCTGACAAAAATGATGCCCTGAGGGATATATCATTCCTGGGTCTGGGGAATTAAGCAATTGCCTCTCCTTGACGAGGTTGTACTTGCCCTGGAAGATCAGGCTGATAGCTTGGAATACTTCATGAAATAACCTTACCACTGTAGGCCCAGGTAGACTTGATGACTATGAGTGCCTTTTACCAATTCCAGGTAAGATGACATTTGCAGCAGTTGCTGAACAAGTACAATCTGGCCACAGTTATCCATGCACTGATATCCTCAAGACTGGCTCTGCAACACACTTCCCTTGAGAAGGGTCTGGAAATAGCAGCTAGGGCAGAATCTGGAGGCCACGTTGCTGCCTGGGGTTTGCTACCATGAGCATGCTACATCCTTTCTAAATGAATTGCTCTGGCTAGCATTATGTTACTACATCATGTCCAAAGTGATGTCATTAAAATAAAGCCCATGGCAACTGGGGTCCAGGTTTTACTTTAAATTTTTAATCTATACTTCAATTGTCATTGTAACAAATTATGCACACTGGCTAGGAATTTTGACAAAGAAAGGTCATATATTAAGTAGAACAAAATATTTACTCTTATGTAGAATAACAGTAGATGAGCATAAGGGAAAAAGGGTAAGGAGACATTTGCAGAAAGAAGTCACCAAGGCAGGCGGAAAAAACTTTTCCCACGGTGGGATGGGGCTAAATTCAGCATAGACAGCCCAAGAGTCATACAAAAATAAGGGAAGCAGCAAAAACTATGGCAAACATGAGATGAGGAGTTTACTTTTTCCCTATCCTGACACCTGGGCCTACAGAAATTAACAGCACAATGCAAATGAATAGACTAGATTACTAAGAGCATGTATAATCCCCTTCATTGCTAAAGAAAGATTTCTGTCCTAAGATAAAAAAAAGTGTTTCCCTGTTCAAAACAGGGAACATACAATCTGTATGTGTAGACATTGAGCATTCATTTTCCCACATAACTAGCAGAAGCATTTTAAAAAGCAACTCTAAAACTATAACAAGTAGAAGTTTCCATGGACACAGGCCAACATAATGTCTGCAGCAGTCACAGAAAAATAGACATAACTTCATTGGATCAACGCTGGCTGCATGGATAGGAAGTACTTTTGCCTTTTATCAAGTATAGTCTAAACCTGTGAAACCAGTTTGGATAATAAAGCAAAACAAAAAGCATGGTACATTAAGGGTACCATTTAATGCCTGGCTGGACACAATGCTTAATTTGGCATTATAAGAACACAACACAGTGAGTTTCAGAATTATAAGTTCCTCCACCAGTGAAGCCACAAAGGTGAGTACAAACACTGTCACTTCTCCCTAAAGCTAACTGCAGCTTGCCACATAAACTGAACACAGGCAAACTATGGGTTATCTAAATTAAAATTAGTGGGAAATGAACTATGGTTTGAAGCCAGCTTGTTTCCAGTAACACAGTTAAAATTTGCCACAGTTTGTCAGTCAACACCGCAAGTAGCAGTTAATCAGTGGAAGCTTCTGAGCTCATCCTGGTACCTGTGCTAAAGAAGGAATGAAGATGGGACAGGATGTAGCTCTTCTCATAATGTTGCATCCAAATAGAACAACAACACTCTCCAACTCCCAGAAAATCCATAACACACAAGTGTGCAAATACCCTATTAGCCTTAAAATTATACTTCCATATTAACACTACATTTTAAATTCTGGGTCCTTCAGTGAACAGAGTTCGTTTCTCCCTCTGTTTGTAAATCAGTAGTTTTCAAGAGCTTGTTTTTCACAATTCATATTCAAAAAAAGAAGCTTGGAGTAACATACCTGTTATAGGCACATATCCAACTCCTTGCTGATATACTGTCGGCATCAGGACCACTGGCTGGGGCTGCATCATCATGGCAGCTGGTAAGGACTGCACATTAAAAGGTTAAAAGAAATGCCTTTTTTAGAAACTATTCTAGGAACAAAAATAAAGCAGCAAGAAACGTATTTGCAAAAAAACTCTTCAGGATGTGGCAGTTACAGCATTACTAAGCAACACTTTGGCACCAGTCAGTAATTACCACCACTTTAAAGGAAATGTAACTGCAAATACCCCTGAATTAATTAACATTTGAAAGGAACTATTATAACCTCTAAATAGATAGCACCATTTCCTCAAATCAAGCTAAGCTTTTCTGGCAAATTATAATGCAATTTTAATACTGTTTTACTTCAGAATGCATTTTTAAGAAAGGTAGAATTCAGATCTACTATACTTTGGTAATGTGCAGAAGACATTCTGGCAGAGGTGCTATTTTGTAACTTCAATTAACAGAGGGCATTGGACAATGTTGTACAAGAGTCTTCCACAAATGAAACACACTTCTGAGCTTGAATTTTAGTTTCTTGTATAAAGTACTTAGAAAAGGGTTTTCCACATACAAAAATATGTGGATGGGCACTGGATATATGTTTCCTACACACAGTAACTTCATACAATAAGAGAGAAAAGCAGAGGGTATAAGCACTTGAATAAATTAGTTTCATTACAAATTCTGTAGAAAAAGCTAAGTTCAATCTCACAATCAAACCTAAATAAGGAGACTTGTCAACAAAACTCTCTTTACCACCTTCATTACTAAATAGTTGTTCTCTTTCTTATCAAAGGGATCAATTTCTCGAATTCTTCTTATTACTGTAACTACAATTGCCTATTTCCCGGAAGCAACCACTAATAGGGAATAGAAAGTATACAAAAAATGTTTGAAAAATTGTCAAAAAACTTTTTTTTCAAGTTCCAAGAAACCCTGATGAGAAGAATTCTAGACTGGTGAGGATCTTTGCACTTCAGGACTAATTCTGTCCAAAATTTGCATGTGGTTGCTCCAATTTTCAGTTATGTAAGTCCATCCATCACTAAAGGAATATAATTGTGTTACTTTGGATTTCAAAAAGTAATTATTTTATACATATTTATGTTTATCAGCTGATTTCTTAATTTTCTTTACGTATCAAATGGTTTTTGAATAGCAGCTCCAACAGAGCCCCCACATTTCCTAATCAAATATATTTACACCAATACTTAGCTTACCGTATATGACATAACCAAATTAATCATTCCTTCTTTATCATCTCCCTGCCTTCCACTCAGACTATACCACTCATCTTCTACTTTCCCTTGTTTCAGTGATTCAGGAATAGTAATGTGAGTCCAAGCAATACGATCATCCATTGAAAAGGCTCGCTGAAAAACAATGCAAATATTTAGATTACTGCACAAGAAGTATATCTTAAAAGCACAGAAATAATTCAACTACCACTGTTATGAAATTGCCACTTTAAAATTATACTGAGTCAGGTAACATATAAAAATCATACTGCCTTTATATTAGCACGGTGTGGTCCTAATTAGATTCCAGCTAAACATTAGGAAGAACTTCCTGATGGTAAGAGCAGTCTGACAATGGAAGGTCCTGCCTCGGAGTGTGAAGCAGTCTCCTTCTTTGGAAGTATATAAACAGAGGCTGAATGGCCATCTTTCAGGAATGCTTTGATGGTGCATTTCTGCATGGCAGGGTGTTGCATTTCATCCTTTGTCAACACCCCTTGTAAGTGGAATTTTATCACTGTAACAGGAATGGGGAATCTTTGGCCCACTGGACAGATTTAGCCTATGAGGCCTCACCTCCAAGTAGGAGCCAAGGTATTCTCCATCATTACCTTCCAGAAGAAATAAAGGGCTCTGAGAAGAGAGCACCCTCCATTCTATTTCTGTAGCCAGATTTGCAGCCCACCTGATCAAATTACTGCTAACTGTGAGAAGCAAGGAGCAAGGGTAGTAGCACAATAAGCTGGGAAATTGTTCTGAGTGGCAGAGAAACCAGGAGTCAGACTATCACAGAGGAAAAGATTCTCTCCACCACTTAGGGTCAAAATATTCCCCTTAATTATAACTTATAAGACTTCTTTATCCAGAAAAACAGTTATCTTTGATCTACGTAAAATGATTAAAGTAGATTTTATATATGACACCAGGTAAACCCAAGAAATAAAATGAAGCTTAGCATCAGTAAATTTCATAGCAAACCCACTCACTTAAATGTCTGCACAACATTGTTCTAATAACTCAGTTTTCATGAGGTTTTTGCTGATAAATAAAAGAAATTAAAACTCTTTATTTTAATACTAAGAATTCCTCACACAGGAATTTACCTTAAATTATTGCAAACATTCAAAACAAATTTTTGTTTAATCTACATGCATGTTACAGCAACTTAAAACACAACTGCATGTAAGCATTTAACAATATCGCTATTAAGCAACTGCAGGAGGCCATCAGCATTTCTAGTGTTACAGACCTGTGACTCCATGAGAATGTAGAATAATTATATATTCAGAAAATAATAATTATATATTAAAAATAGGAGGGGAAAAACAATAATCAGCAGCAGCAGAGAAGTGGGAGTTGTATTATTCCCATGCCACTGCTGAGGAAAGACAAAGTTCTTAGTATGGGCAAAAAGAAAGTCAGAAGGAATAAGTAGCACAATGGTGCATGACCTTTCTAACCGTCTCTTCTACATGTATCAGGCTGTGATATGAGAATATTAAGACTGCAATTATATACTGGGAATCAACAAACTGCAGCTATTACTGGTGAAGCAAACCACACACCCCCTGCATTTTATTTCTCTACAGTGTTCTCTTCCAAACTTGTCTAAGCAACTTTTGCTTGGGTATTCAGTTCCCAGCGATGCCATCCAAACGTCTGCTTAAGAAGGTTCCTAACCCTCTGTAGCAAATATTGGGAACATACAGATTTTGAGGATGCACAATGGTATGTTCCCCATACCAGTAAAGGAAGTAGTTCTGTCAACCCTATGCAATATATCTAATCATTCATTCCAACTAAGGTAGACCCACTGAATCAAATATTGAACGATAAATCAACACAAATGTAAATTGCACAGATTCAACAATCCACTCTAGTTGGGACTGACAACTGGATTTAGGCCTTCGTATTTTGCAGTAACCTTTTAAAGATACATTGCACTGTATTCACACCACTGGTGTTGAACTTGTCCCACTGAAATCAGAGAGATTTAATTAGATCCTGATTTATTTGTTCAGTCAGCATAAACCAGCATAATTTTCAACATATATGTGAAAGAAATAGAACTGAAAGCTGTTTTTGATGTTAACAAATAACTTAATTTTATGGCTATTCAATTCACTTTTTTCACAAGGAGGAACATCAGAAAGATAAAATGTAATACATGCATGCTAGGGAGACATCGTCCTCAATTAAGTGACCCAAAATTCCAGGACCTTGTTTAACAAAGGCTACAATTCTAAACACAGCTTGACTGCTTAACTCCTCTGAAGCCAGCAGGATTGAATACTGCCTTATTTTGAATAACTCACCTAGTTGCTATCGGCAATGAAGGTGAGCGAAAGGCTAATGGACGAGGTGTGGAAAACTTTACTTCCCCTCTGGAAGTCTGCCGTGTCTTTTTGTTAGGTATGGAAGAAGGCACTTGGCCAGAAATGCAACAGGCTACCAAAGGGGGCACAGAGCGCTCCATGTTCCTACTCTGATCACAGAGAATGTTCCAGATGCATCCTATACATACAGAATACAAACCAAGGCAGCCAGAGGTACTGGAGGTGCCGGGATGTCACAGAGATTAATTCTTCAGTCATCACCTCACTGCATTTCTATGCTAATGCCCTATCTCCTACTTGTGTATTCTGTACAAAACCTAAGATGGATGACAGAGAAGACATATATACCACCAATCCTTCATGGCCACCAGCATATTGCTTTTTACGCCACCCCAGGCTAGAAAGATGGATTAGTAATTTTCAGAATTTCATTCACAAAAATTTATTCATAAGCTTAAATATATGCAGGATATATACATATATTTTACTAACTTGGAAAGTAACATGTTCTTCAAAAGGCTGCAGATCCAAGCTCATTACAGGCTACTTAAAATTTGCATAGCAATGGCTTCAGTGATCCTCTTTTTTCCAGAAAGCTAACATGACTGATCACTCCAGGAGAAAATACTGAACACACTAGACCCAGGAAAACAATTTTAGTGTTAACTATACTAATAAAATATTCATCTTTCTTTCTTTGAAGAGATATAGCAATAATATTACTATATTATTGTTAACAAACTGCAGTGTCACAAAACAGAGCCATACTCAGAATGCAAAGTCATACTTCCACTGCTCGCACAAGAAACTTCCAGGTACAACTGAAAGATGATTCTGTCTCTCTCCTGAAGTCCCTCACCTCCCAGTGAGTCCTGAAAACATGCTCCAGAGGGCTGAGAAACCCTCCAGAGAAGGTTTTCTGAGCCAGGGAGAGTTGTAAGGGGGAAGAGTTCAACACCGACACAGTTGACATCAGGTTTATGTCAATGTTCAGTTGCTTGGAGGTTTGCCAACTTAGGACTGGCGGCTACACGTTGAGTATCCTTTATCTGAAATACTTGGGCCCAGAGATGTTTCAGATTTCTGAATATTTAAATATACATAACGAGATTATATACCGTTCACTCAACACAGGATTCAATCTTTAATCACATCTTCTCCCTTTGCTTTACAGAGGCTTGTTTGGGACTGTGCGCACGTGCTGCTTGCAAAGTCTCTCACTCAGCTTGGCACATTTTTTGCCTCTCAGCCTGCTTTGGACCATGTGTATGCTGTTTGCAAACGGGCTGGAGGGGGAAGGCACTAAGACAACTGGGAGACTTCGTAAGCAGTGCACAGGGGTGGTCCAAAGCAAGCTGAGAGGGAAAAGAAAAGTGTCAAGATGCCTCAGAGAATTTGCAGGCAGCATGTGCACAGTCCCAAGTGAGCCTCTGTAATTCCCTCATGCTCTCTAAAGGAAGACTGGGCTGAACTTTTTGAAAGTTTCAGATTTTGGAGCAGTTCTGATTTCAGATGTTTGGAAAACGGATATTCAACCTCTACCATGTTTACAGAAAAATACTTTTATTTGAAAGCACAAAGAAATATGGAAGCCTGAGAGGATGCTGAGTCTTAAGAATACTCTCATATTGTATTGCTAATCTGGAGGAATTAAATAGGAATTAACAAAGAAAATTATAGATTTTTTTCTTATTAACCACTGGAGATTCTTATGGGTACTGGGGAAAGTATTAGTAAGCTTTGACTTATGTTTTAAAGTTTTATGTTTTAAAGTTTGTTATTAATAGATTTACTCTCACTCACAAAAAACCCTGCTAATTTATTGATAGCTTTATTGTTAATGGAACACAAGTGGTGAAGAGTGCGACAGAGTGAATGTCAAGTGGCCTTAAACTTGATATAGCAAAAAGCGTTCCATCAAGACGTCATGTCCTGTTGCCAAGAGTCATCCAGGGAATGTTCTTTTCAATGACAAATTGAAACTAAATAGTACGTGTGTCCAAAAACCACCCTAGCCCTCAGCCACGTCTTGGCAAATCAGTTAAAAGAAAGGAACTCCTCAAACCTCATCAAATATTTCAAGGTAGAAAGAATCCACCCCAGGGGGAACAGTGCATTGAATAACTTTGTTCCATCGGGGATTTTTGGCTCCATTGTGAGCTGTAGGAGTTTCATACACAGCATAGCCAAGTCGTATTCTGCAGTATGGATCCATGCGTGTCATACCATAGTTCTTTGCTAATTTTGCCTAAAAAAACACAAACACATGGAGAAATTAATCAGTTTGACTTTTTCATGCAAGTTCGTAAACTGAAATATCTAAATCAGTCATAATCAACATATTAACAAGTTATATCAACCAATAAGTAAAATTTTAGAACCAAAGTTAATATAAAAATGAAAGCAAGGTATACTGCCAACTGATTTTAAATTAGCTCATTTTAAATTAACTCCATCTGCTCACAGCACTCTAGGTTGAAGTGTTCATGAAGAAATGCACTTACACTCAGCTGCATATGTCTAGGTTAATTCATAAAGCTCTCTGATAATTATAGTTTAGATTTATGTCTGGTATGTAATACTGTCAGGGACAAAAATGAAAGCAGAAGAGCTGAGTGTGAAAAGATTTTACAGAGAAAATGCGAGACAGAGCAGAACAACAAGGGCACAAAGAGTTGAAAATCATGCCTTCAAACCTTTGAAACCCCTCTCAACTGAAGCTGTCCTCCCAGAAAAAGCAAAATGTGAGCAGAGGGATGGTATAATAGAATATCAAGTTCCTTATTCTGAAGTTTGTATCTCTTTCTTTGACAACATGGGTTGAAGCGAGCAATGCAATACAATACGAAAACAAACATTCTCTATGCACATGTGTATGTAGATTAATCTATTCCCTCACCAATAAACAAACCTGATAAAAGACAATGTTTTCAGTGATTTGGTGGTTAAAATTACGTTTTTTCTGACTAGTTGCATGTCTAGAATAGGTGCCCACATGTAGCAGCTGAAGATTCTTAAGCTTCCTTAACTCCACAAGTTACTTTGAACTTTTATTCACAGAATCATACTTATGTTAAAGTTTAGGGCTAGGAACTAGGAACAGGAACTAGGTCAGAGAAACACATGAAGTCTACACTTAACTACAAGTTGATTCTCAGAAATGGCTCCTCCAGTTCAGCCAGCACATTCTTTAACACAAGAAGGTTCACTTCCTTAGATGTCTCCCAAAATATGCTCACCCTTCTCTTCATTAACTGGAGTCTGATCTTCTTATGCTCCAGCTCACTTGCCTGTCTAGAGTGCCATGTCTCTTATGTGTATTTTTTTTGGGGGGGGGATTAAACCATAGATATGGATAAGATGTATGTTGGTTGTCAGTTTGAATTTTGAAAATCAGAGTTTCTGAAGCATCTTGATTACACAGTCAGTATAAGACAACCATTGTAGTGTAGAGTGTTGGACTACGGTCCTGGAGACCAGAGATCAATTCTCTGCTCAGCAGCAATGTAAACCAAGTAGGTGACTTTGGGTGTTTCACGTAGTCTTAGTTCCAGAAAACTGCATGATAAGTTTGCCTTAGGGTCACAGTAAGTCAGAAGTGACCTGAAGGTACACAACAATTCTTTATTAAACACTGTCAGAGTTTTAAAGCAATGCATAAGCTCTATTCACAATTATTTCAACAGAATATCCAAAAGAAATGTGGCCTATTTAAAAAAAAGATCTTCATAGAATTATGTGTTTAATTCATACAAATATTATTTTTGTTTTTTGTAATCCAGCACTAACTGATTTCAGGGGTCGTTAGATATATAGGCATACCTCAATTAACAAAGCCTCTGACAAAGAAGCTCCATTTTACAAAGTCTCTTTATAGGAGTCCAGCCCATTCCCCCCACTTATCTTCTATCTAGTTGGAAGCTTTCCGTTTTGTTTTGTTTGTTAGCACTAGCATTGAGAACGATTGTGAAGGAGAGCTGGAGAAAAACAGACTTTCAGTTTTGGGTTGCAATAGCATGTCTGAAATAAACAATGGAATAAAGCAAGACCTGTGAAAGAATGGGATTCTACTCTAGTTGATTCTACTGCTGCCCTGTGTTCTTACATACAATGGGCAAGATAAACAGCTGCCTGCAGAATTGTTTACTGAGCATGTGTGAAGAGCAAAACAGAAAGAAAAAGGAAAAGCAGATTAGCCTGCTACACCAGCTACCCTGGAATGTTGAAAAAGCATAGAGCTATACACTTCATCACAAAAATGGAAATAATAAAAGTGGACACTGTTGAAAGAAAAAAATCATTGTGAGATGCATTTTGGAAGAAGCTTTCAAACAATCTCCAGAAGATTCAAAATGTTTGTGCTTACTTAAGCAAGGTTTGTCTTACTTGGTTGTTTCATGTCATCTGTGCATAATAAAGTTTTTAAGAAAAGGTCTGCTGAAACATATTGAACTGAGCGGTTTTTTGGGGGGGGTACAGGAACCTATCTCTAATCTTTCCATGTTATTCCTATTTGTGGTATCAGTTTCTGTGTGTGTATGTATGTATGTCAGTGCACACAGGCCTTCAATGACTTATGGTAACCCAATGAATTTCATAGTTTTCTTAAGTGAAGAATTTGTATTAAAACTGTGAAAGCCTGTTCTACATTTCTGAAGACTATTACGTACTTCCTCTCAAAGTGTATTTGTGACAAAACAAAAATAAACCTAGACAATATGTCCACTAACTATTTAAAGTCCTCTCATTTAATATCTTTTCAATTACAGAAACATATTTAAACCATTATTCCAAGACAAACAGAGAGCCACTACACTTTTCAACTTCATGAAAGGTTTTTATCTTGCTGATTTTCTGTAAAAAGGCTATGCTTAGTCAGTCATAGGTTTCATAATGTTCTATTATGAAACCATCCTTGAAATTTTAAGTGCTCAAAGTTAGATGATTAAAAACTTGCTAATGAGAAACACATGTTTACTTGGCTCCTATATAATGACCTCATCTGCTTATGAATGGCTTTGGGGAAAGATAACACTACAACTACACTGAAGTTAAAGAATTCTGACTCTAAATATCAGTTACTATTGTGCACTGTATGTTTTACCTGGTAACATCAAAACACACTGCTTATTACTAAGAAACTTGTACTCTTTTAAAGCGATTGCCAGCATCTATGCATAATGATCATGTCAACATCATCTTCAACACAAAAATTCAAATATCTGAAAATGTGGACAATTTAAATCTGTACTTTTACCAAAATAAATAAATAAATACCTGCACTACAGTGATACTCAGTCTCCCTACAGTACCCATTGCTCCACCATACTGTAATTGTTGAGCTGTTTGAGCATCCATTTGGATCTGCTGTTGCTGCTGTGTTGGGGTGATGCGAAGAAAATCCTGAGGAAGTTCACCAATATACACCTATAGAGGAAAAAGATAAGGCAACATGATAATCTCTTCAGATTCACCTTGCATTCTCCCAGCAGTTTTTTTAAATAGATTTCATACTTGAATTGCATTCTTCACTCCAACTACTTTCTAACGCCATGCAGCTTCTCCTTGCCAACTTGTAATCTACAATTTCCTAATATTCCCTTCTCTATCTTCCAGCCATTCCTCTACTTGAGTTGCTATTTTAGATGCTTCAGTGGAGTCCATGCCAAAATATGAAAATACAATCAACATTAAAGCACTATGGTTACAATTTCAACTATGCCTACTTATCTTATTAAATAACTGTCTGTTACTTGCTATCAATAAGAGATCGGTAACAGCCCTAGTCATCAATGGCCATACTCAGGTCTACAAACTCAGGACTATAACTTCCATTACTGAACCTATCTATAATGAGAGAGAGCCAGTGTGCTGTAGTGGTTCTAGTGCTCGATCATGGCCCTGGGGACTAGGGCTTGATTCCCAGCTCAGCCATGGAAGCCCACCTTGGGCACATCATGCACATGCTCAGCTCCTAGAAATCCCTGTGATAGGGTCACCGTAACAATTTAAAAGCAAAAAACAATGAATAATGAAAAGTGTGCCTTACTATACCTGGGCTTCTGGGTGTTGTTACAAGATGACAGATCAATCTATTAAGCTCTCCCTCATTCATAATTAGGTCATAGAAAAGAAAGCAAACCTGGCATGCATAAGGAAAATCCAAGTGTCCAAAGGGGAGTGTGGGATATTAAGTTGCTATCATCTGTGCCCACCTTGCTCTTGGTACAGCATCAGAGCAGGACTGATGTTGGGGCATAAGTGAAAACAGACCTGACAAATATAATGACTGTGCATTAATATTATGAGCCATGGTGCATTCTATAATGTGAGAAAGGATGACTGTACACTAAATAAATAAATGTATGTAAGTACTGAAATTGCCTTGGTCACTTGTATGATTATCTGTTTGGGTAAAGTAGGAAGTGCCTCTGCTAATCCATCTTGACCTCTTGGTGGCATTCAGCAGCTCTGATTGTACCAACTTATGAGACCACCTGTACAACGTGATGGCATTGTTTTTCAGTGCTTCCACTCCTATCTTGAATACTGTTTCCAGAAGCATGATGCTTGGAGACAACTGTTCAGTTCTGTGGAAGAAAGGTTCAGTTGGGGTTTCCACGGGGATGGATGCCACTCACAATGCTGTTTAAAATCTAAGTGAAACAAATGGATAGGATTATCCAGATCGTGTGTGCATGTGCACGCACATTATTAATAGTATGTTAATAATGTATTATTCCACTTCTCTTTTTCATCTCAAGCAGATGAGGTGATAGATATGCTGCTGAGTTATCTGGCCTCTGTTTTGGTCTAGACAGGAGCCAATAATCAAGACTCAGTCCTACACTTTTGTTGAGGCATGGGTGCTCTGTCTGGCAGAGGGAAATACAACCAGATCTAGATGTGGTTGCACTTTCTAGTCTAGAACTTAGAGGTATCCCTAAATCTCTGGCCTCTGCAGCAGAGTACCTTCTACCAACTTTAATTGGTAGCCCAGTTGTGATGTTGTCTAGCAAAGCTCTGGTAACTTCTGTTACAAATTACTGTAATGCATTTTTCACTGGGCTACCATCAAAGATGATTTGAAAGCTGCAGCTGCAACAGAACTTGGCAACCAAGCTGCTGCCCAAGAATAAATCTGGTCCTGGTTTTAAACCTATAAAGCCTTATATGGTTTGAGGCCTGAATACATAATGGACAGTCTTTTTCCATGTGAACCTTCTAAGTATTTGAGGACAGCAACAAAAGCTATTCTCTGACATAAGTTAAGAAAGTGACAACTCAAAAATGGGCGTCTTCTGAGCCTTACACATATGGAACAGTTTTCCAAGGACACTTGCCTAGCCCCATCACCTTTTTGGTACCCAGCAAAGACATATAGATTTCACTTATAGCCAAACGTTGTCGGTTACTTTATTTCACACTGTGACTCCACTGTCTATAGATTATATTTTTTACAATTTATATTTTTACCTACTGTGTTGGTAATAGTTTATATTGGTTTTGTTTCCTCCTTTATTTTGATTATGAATTCCTGTATTTGTATGGTGTGGATGTAACAAGTTACTTCAAGAATTTTTTTTCACAGTAGAAAGTGACACACACATTTAATTGGTAGTGGTTTTAGATTATATGACAAGCCTGGTTTAACTTTCTATCAACCTTCTTCCGTACAAAATGAAATGATGTGTTATATGCTCTAACATAACAGGGTTTACAAGAAGAGTTATACCTCAGTTTTCAACCTTGCCAATCTTGCAAATACTTGTCTTCATAAATATCATCATTTCAGGAAATATTAAGGTCTTGGGCTACAATTTTCGAAGATGGCATAGAACAACTCATGTCCTGCTAGATAATATCTTCCATGTGTAGGAGTTAACATAAAATTTAATTAGCAGAAGCAGCAATTCCTGAGTAAGAGCCTCAGGATTCAACAAGATTAAATGGAGCTAGTTGGGGATGGAATACACTGAGGAGGTTTCAAGGGAAAGAATATTGTCACCCTAAATGCTGCTAGATCAAAGACCAGCTTAGTGCTCCTTCAAATACAGCTCAGTTAAATAAGAAAAACCTTCGAGAGTGCAAAAGCAATATAGTATACTTTTGAACCCATTCTGCAAACCATTCCTGGCTTTAAGTTTCTGGGAAAACACTTTATTTTAAAATGCAAAATTACTTTCGTGCAGCACTCAACTTCCTTACAAGAACTATAACCATGAAGACAGAGAAATAAAAAGTTAGTGGCTTTTCAGAAATTTGCAGGCAAGCATAAAGTCCCTTATCTATTTAAGCCATTCCTTCCCTTGTCTCCAAGATAGTGCTTGAGAAACTAAGGTCCACACTAAGCATTTTTGAAATCTCTTGCTTAGAGGATTCTCAGAGTAGATATAATAATAAAAACTAGGTTAAAAAACAATATTAAGCACCACTTCAATCATCATAACCAGCAAAAGAGCTGGTATAAAATCAGATATAAAGGAATTGAGATTTTTAGAAGATGTTATCTGATGTTGAAAAGATAAGAAATTCTGCCAACTTTGAAGCCTCAACTCCTATAGCAAATCTGTAACAAATCCACCTCCTGTTTGTAGTCTGAGAAGCCAAGACCCATGGAGTCCTCACTGCCCAGCAGAAACTCTAAGCTCAGACCAACCATCAGGTACAAACATGGAAAAAACAACTTCCTCCACTTCCTGTCTATGATTCAGAGTTAGAGGTGGAGGTACATGGGTCTACTTCTGCATCCAGTGCGTACTCCCAAGAAAGGCAAGTTCCAGGATAGACACAGGAACATAATGAAAGTGCCTCTGGAACTGACATGCTTTGGACACATCTTCCAGAAGAATCCATTTTTCTAAGCTTGAAACTGGAGCTGAAGAGGGAGGAGATTTTCCTGCCTAAGGGAATGGATGTTGGGTTAACCAGCAATTTAGTCAGTCAGGAAATCAACTCAAAATCTGTTGCTCCTTACACATCAGCTCTGATGGAAAACAAAAACTTTGTTTCATACAGCTAGTTCCATGCTTCTCGGTATCTCGGCCCCAAATGTATTATTTGAAGTCAATCCTATGGACTTCACACACCGAGTGTAGACAGAACTGCATATTTGTTTATCTTTCCAAACAGATTCCTGCCTAAGCCAAAATATACTGCAAATAGGAATCATAGTGGCTTTAGGGCTAATAGCGAGTAAAAATACACTGGAGCAGGTTTTTAGGGTGCATGGAAAGAGGTTATTTGCCAATTTTAGTGGAAGCAACAGTACCCAGCAGAATCACTGAATTCTAGCCATTATTCCCAGTTCTCATTGCTTTTATTCCATATGAAGAAACAACAGTTCCTAAATGATGGTGCTCCATAATCTTATTCCAGGATTTTATTGCACTTTTATGTAAGAGTTAGGGCTCAACGTTTTCTATCAGCTATTTATGTATAGAGCAGCCATTCTTAACCTGTGGCCTGCGAACCCCCAGGGGGCCATGTTGTCCTCACAGGGGGTCCACAAAAGCTTGAAGGAATATTATGAGCTTCTCCAGTCAAAATAGAAAGAAAGAATGAAAGAATGAAAGAAAGAAGGGAAGAAAGAAAAGAAAAGAAAAGAAAAGAAAAGAAAAGAAAAGAAAAGAAAAGAAAAGAAAAGAAAAGAAAAGAAAGACAGTCCGTCAGTCAGTCATACATCGATCTTAAAGAGCAGGAACCTTTTGCCATTGATAGAAATCATTTGTACATACTTTCATTACAGTATCTCACACCAATCAAAAGTTATGTCTGTTTGTTGAGTGGCTGAAAGAAAGCACATGGTATTTCTTGCTACCATGCATACAGCCACAAGCCACCTTTGCAATTGCACTAAATACTAGTGCTAGCTCATGGTTCAGTGTTCAGGTATTAATATTATCATGATTATTATTTTACATTTGTATGGAACCATTAGATAAAAATATTATAATAGCAAGCATGTGCATTTACTTGTTTCTCCGTTCTCTCCAAATCTGGAGACCCTTGATGAGCAGCTTCAAATATTTGATGAACTTTAGGATTTTAAATCTTGAGTTAAGTCTTAGTGGACCATGGCAACAAAAGATATTTAAAAGGGGTCCATTGCAAAGAAAAGGTTACAAACTGCTGCTATAGCACAAAGAAAGATCTATTCTGTATCTGCAGTCCTATACGAGAGACCTAGAGAGAAAGGTTATGCCAGCTGCACAGTATACAAAAATCATCAGCTTCATTATAGAAATATGTATTTTCAAATTGCTATACACCATTATTTGTCCCACAGAAAAAAAAATTCCCTCAAAACAATTTTACATTTTCTCATGTTACTCACCTCTCAGTTCAGCTTCAGAGATGACAGAAACAAACATGCAACAGGAAAGTGTGTATTTATGCTCAGAACCCACACCAGAAGTAGGCTCAATGTAAATGTAAAATGGTTTTACATGCAAGGGAGGGACACATGACAATACAAGATTATAGCCTTTAACATCACAGATACCAATGAGATGCCCAAAAACTCAGAAAACTGCTTCTCTCCACCTACAAACAAACTACCCAACTTAGCTTGGAAACTTGTTTTGCCACTCTTTAACTAAGGCATACTTCTTCACTTCTTTAAAAGACAGCATGAAGTACTACTATGAACGGTGTACATAAAGTAGTACTATGTCTGGTACTGTTACTGCAGGTTAGGCCTCCTTGGAGATAGCATAAAAATATCATTTTGATATCAATAATTAGGCTCTCTTCCACCACCCCTCTCCACGTGTTTGTGAGGCCCCTGGACAAGCACAGAACTAGGCTTGGCCATCAAATGCTGCAATATCCCAAGACAATACAGGCAGGACAGAAATAGCCAGATCACCGCTTTAGGAGACCTCTCTGCAAGCACCCTTATTATGCATGCATGCTGTTTACAAAGGACTCCCTGCCCTGAGCAGGTAACTTGGCAAGCTAGAAGCTCAAATGCCAGGCACTGAGCATTTGCATACAGTCTACCTCTTTGTCAATTCAGACTTAACTCAATCATGCTAAATTGTGAGCTTTCTGAGACATTGTCTCGCACCCAAAACTCATTGTTGTCCCCAAATAAGGCACAACCTGCAGTCCCAATTCACCCTATAAAAACCCCTGGTTCCGAGACCTTCCTCGGATCGTTCCAAACTTCCATCAAGCTCTGCTGCTCCTGTGCTTGGCGAGCTCCCCTCAGCTAATCGAGTTGAGTTTCTTCTCTGCACCCCCGGATTCTCCCGCAAGGACCAGGACGATGTGACAGGTGTCGTATCACCCATTTTCCCTGAAAATCTTTATCCTTAATTCAATCTCTAATCTCTCAGTTAGCTGTGTGACTGTGGTGTCTTTAATATTTGTTTGTGTGCAATAAAATCTCATTTCTATTACTTTAAATCCATCTGGCTGCTTGACTGACCTGACCCCGTAGACACTGGGTTGCAAGATCCTGCTAAGTTACCCTGCCTCTCGCTAACTTAAGTGAGTGCTCCAGCTAATTTTCCTCAAAATTGTGTTTTATAGTTTGGTTATTTAGGTGTCCCTCCCGGGACCCCCAGTAAACAGGGTAACAGTACAACCACCTGGCAATGCACACTGTCAAAACTAGAAAAGCAGGCCTTCCAAGTCTTTTCTGATCAGGCCCCCAAAAATTCATTTAGCAGAAAAAAGCATTTCTGGTTCTATGGCAAGACAAGACAAAAAGCAAGAAAAAGACTGTCCATGCCTACTATATTCTCTAAGAATTTATTTAAATTTCAAAGAAATAAGAAAGATTTCTTTAATTGTACTGAACTGTGAAGCAGAGAGGTTCCTGCAGAACAATTAATGCTGCTTTTGCCTGCTCAAGAGTTCATTCTAACATGGGACACTCCCTAAATCACCTCACACCCACAGAAAACCTAGGTGAGTTGCAAACTCAAATAATGGCTGTTTTGCACTGTTTAATTTTTTTAAATAAAATACATTTCTTATTACCTCAATATGGTTAATAGTTTGATTTTGTTTTAATGTTGCATTTATCTGTTTTTAACTACACTTTAATCATTTTAACTTATAAGCTACCTTGAGTCTCAATCTTTGGAAAAAAAGTGGGAGATGATGATGGTGATGACAATGGGACAAGCTATTCATGAATGCATGCTCATTAATATAACACCTCATCCCAAGGAGAGGAGAAACAGAAGACTAGAGTCAGGCAGCGGATTCACATACTCCCTCTCTTTACAGAAAATGAACAAAGCAGAGGATTTTGCTGTTTTATCCTAAAATATCATCAAAATTCAAACTGTATTTCCCAGTTCCTCAGGTATCATAACACAGATCACACCATTCTTCAGAAGAACATTTTCTTCTTGATGTTCATTTTATTTTCAACCAATTTCAGCAGAATCCTAAATATGTTGCTGTGATTTGTTATGAAAAAGAAGATTACTCAGATAATTATTGCACACAGTCAGTAAGCTGTGTGTGATAAAAGTGGTCTTTGCTCACTGCCTGAACGGGGCAAAACCCACTAGGGATGCTCTAAAGAAGAAACAATTCCAAGGAATGGTTAGGAGAAAAAGAAATGGGTTATGATTCCAAAAGAAAGGCAAAATTCATATAGGAAGCGGAGAGTCCAATGGGACTTCTTTCTCCAATTTCACTGATTTAGCAAATATGAAAACAATGGAGTAAAAGATAGCTGATATCTACAGAGATGCTATGGGATCAGCTTAGGATGTGTAGTTAGAGATTATAAAAGCATTCTCCCCCTCTTTTGATGTGTGGTAATAACTTGGGCTACTAGCTGTGTTTCTCATTTTACTGTAACTCTAAAAGGTTGTAGTGAATTAATTTTCTATGTACTTACAATTTACAATTGCTTGGAATACCCAGCACCTCAGAAGCATTTCATCAAATGCATTTTTCTTTTTAGTAAAGGACCCCTTTCTAAGTATCTGAAAATGCTTTTTCTCCTGAAAGGAGAGGCCCTACGGGTATGTCTCTAGCACAGCAAAGTCAACTGATAAGTGAATCCAAATTCTAACTGGTTGTTATTGTATACCTAGGCTCAGCAGCTGGGATCCATTCTCCCTCTCTCTCCCCAGAGAAAGGAGGGAGCAACATATATGAAGGAGATCCCAAATTCTTCTTTTTGGGGTCTAAAGGTAGGTTGCAGCAGCCATAACTTGAAGCCAAAAGGGAATTAGATCAAACTCCCAAACACCAGGAGACTAAGTCCCAGTGAGTTCAGCTGGCTTATTCCCAGTTAATGCTCTCCAGGTTTGTAGCATTTGACCAATCCCTATCACACCCATCATTATTCTTAACTACTTCTCTAAACCAGCTTTCGCCAAACATGACTGTATTTTTAAACTAAAGATGTCCCAATACTGTATTATAACAAGTGTTTAGTCATGAATGACAACAGAAAAACCTTTTAAAACCAGCATTTAGGGCTTTAAACCTACATTGAACACTGGAGAGGTAGCCACATTAGTCTGTTGAAGTAAAAAAGAACAAAGAGTCATGTGGCATCACAAAGCCTCACAAAGTTATTCCTTAAGGTGCCATAAGACTCTTTGTTTAGTCTAGCTGGGGTCTGTTAGAAATAAGAACTTAA
The DNA here is from genome assembly GCA_948472985.1 of Iguana delicatissima. Classification (NCBI taxonomy): domain Eukaryota; kingdom Metazoa; phylum Chordata; class Lepidosauria; order Squamata; family Iguanidae; genus Iguana; species Iguana delicatissima. Next base: position 51,414 of record CAOKZL010002241.1, read on the forward strand.
ATTGATGGACAAGAAAAATTCAAAGCTGTGGGAATACAATAGTATACACAGCTATTTTTGCATGTAAGGTCTTTCCCTCCATCCTTCAGTTCAGACTGGAAAATTTTCACGTCTCAAACTGTTACATTGGTTGCACTGAACTATCTGTAATACATGCAATTTTATGCCCTCCTTCTGTGTCACATTAGATTATTAATGAAGCCACACATACCAACTAGTCTTTATTTTAAGAAAAGATCACAAGGCCACTTCACACAGTACATGCACTGAAAGACCTTCTTGGTGTGTTAATTAGAGGGAGTTCATGAAAATGCCAAGCTTTGCTATTCAACTGATCTCAGCTGCAGAGAGGACTGCAAGCACAACAGTGTTATTTAAAACATACAATTCAGCAAAAAACAAAATACCCAAAGGGTACAATTCTATGTGCATCTTCTCACTAATGAAAGGCTTATGTCAACTGAGTGAAAAGGAAGATGATTCTCCTTCTTTTTACAGTCTTGCATGACTCTCCAAATCTAGAGGGTTGAGGAACCTCTGCTGTAGAGGGATGAGAGGATGGCAAGCCTTGTTGAATGAGAGCATCTCTGCTTGCTCAACATGGAATTAATCTGAAATCTACTGACTATATCACTTCCCTTTTCTACACAAATGACCTTCACTATAAAGACATGACAATCTTCATCCATACCCCATCTATGTTCTGAGTAAGTACACTTCTCATAGCAGAAGATAATGGAAGGTAACTTGCAGATAGTACATTAAGGAACATCATATTCTCATAGCTACGTTTAAAAGGTTTTGTTTTTAATTGGACGGTTTATTTTATTGTTTCTAAAAATATTTTTATTATAACAGTTGTGTTTCAGTTGTACTCTGTTTTAACTTGTACTCTGAGCTCCCTTGAGCCTCATGTTGGGAGAAAGATGAGATATAAACAAACTTCAGAAGTCAGTACTGCTGAAGTTGTACTAGTCTGCAACCTCAAAATACTCTGGACTCTACACTCCTTTTACAGAATAGATTGCCCTTGAAGAGTGAATTTTGAAAAATAAAAACCTTACAAAGGTGAACGAAGGAGGCTTGCAAACTTCATCTTTCCAAGAAATAAAGTAGCTTTTATTGTGTACATGATGAAAAACAGCTAAGGGATGACACACATTACAGGAATCCCAGAGATGTGGGAATATGTGAGGCTGTCATCTGGGATCACGGTCAGGCACACAAATAAGTGACACCACTTATCTGAACCTTACTGTTCCTGACTTGACAGATCCATTGCAATTTAAACAATGGTACTGGCTCCTAAAACGGTTTAAATACCCTAAAGGCACCAGATTCCTTCTGATCTTGGAATTTAAGCAGGGTCAGCCCCAGCTAGTACTTGGATAGGAGATTGCCAATGAATACCAGGTGCTGTCGGCTATATTTCAAAGGAATGAACTGTCAAAAACCACCTCTGACTACTCCTTGCCTAAAAAAATGCTACGTAATCCATAAGTCACTATAAAATGCCACAAGTCGACAGGTAACATGAAGGCACGCACACACACACAAACACACACACACACACAAACACACACAGTACTTCACTTTAAGCTTGTCACAGCTGTTAACTCCAATAGCAGTCTCACAAATTCCTGAGATGATGGTGCTAGCATCATCCTACTGCATGAATTGGTATCAAGGTTCAAATTCTGTGTGTGTTTCAGCTATGCAAATACTCCTTTGAATTACATAATAGCCTAAAACTTCAAAGCCATTAGTAACATGACCAAAAGGCATTCTGACAATGAAATTTCTGCTGTGGTATTTCTGATATCTTACAGATTTTGCCCATTAAGAGGTTTTATCTGTTACGGCACAGTTTTAAAAGTGCAGCCAACCTCAGAAAATGCACAACAATCTTCTAATCGTACTAAATAGAGAGGGGTTAATGATTAATTTCTGAAATTTAAGGGCAAATGTCACCACTGTTTCTCAGCAAAAGCACTATTAAAATCTTTCTAGAAATGAAAGCCAGCCTGATCTTTTTGGTGCCCAAGTTAAAACAAACAGCATAACAATCTAACAAGACAGACAAATAATTCCATTGCTCCCTATTAGAATCCAAAACACTACAGGGCTAAGGAATGTGAGCAATGATGCTTTACAAATCACAAGAATATAAACAAGAAATTCATCACTCCACTACAAAAACGGAAAACAGCTTATGAACAAATCCAAACAAGCCCTCTTAATTTTAAATATCAAAGGTGGACAGCTTTAAAATCTTGACGGCTGCATCTGAAGTACATAGTATTGGAAGACAAATCCTTTTTAACTGGTATATTCAGATTCATATGCCAATGATTCAGATATTACAGAATATTAAATATTAACCATCAGATTCCCAGAGCACAAAGACTTTCTTCTTCTTGCATTAAAAACTGGAAGCACAGTTCCCAATTAGTTCCTGCAAATGTATGCAGCCACCCTCCTGGCAACTTCAGAGTAACTCAATTAATATTTGACTCTCAACATTTTGCTGTCCCTTTTCACCCATTAGTCAGTGTCTTGGGACAGAATTGTACTGAACTAGTGATGTTTCCTGGGATTCTTCTGCACTTAGTCATTGCAATAAAGGTAACTAAGTTCTTGCTTCATCATTCAGAATGATATCACTGCCTGTCTATTGGAGGGCAGGACATATGGTGCTCTTCAATAAGAGATGGAAAGTAGATGCATGCCACATGGTGGGTTCAGTGTCAAGACAGGTTTCAGTCCTTTTCTTGCAGGTAAGTTTGGGAATCAGTGTTACAGACTCATTATAAAATGCAGTGATTAGAAAGTACACTTCACAGCATTGTCTGGAAACTCACATGTACGGACAGGAGTCCTCAATTAAGGTTGCCACCATCACAGTGATTGTAACTTTATTTCTGGCAAGAAGCCTCCACGAAGTAGCTGCAGCACTCTGCCTTTTGGGAAAGGAGGAAGACAGCAAGGAAGAAGACAACCCTGTTGGCTTTTTTCTACGGATCTGGCAAACTACATTACCAAACCAAACTTACTGAGTCACTAATCCTCCTCTATCCCACAGCCCTCTGACTCAATAAGTGGGAACTGGAAGTGTCATTTTTTGAGTTTCTGTCCATTCTTTTCTAATGATCTCAATCTCAACAGTAATTCATTTCTTCCCAACTTTTGCTTTATTTACAGGACATACTCTCTAACAGTAGAGTGCACTCCAGTTACGAACTAAAGGTTGATGGTTACTGGCCTCTTTCTCCGTTCCCCTGCTTCTAGAGAAAAGAAATCAGAAAAGAAACATTTTATTTAGGGATCCCCAACATTTCTAGGCCCCAAGACACATTAGTAAATTTGAGAAAGTTATAGACAGCATTATACTATAGTTGCCACAGAGAGCCACAGCTATTCACAAAATTTGCTACTACAACCAATGCCACAGATACCAGTTATGAGGCTCTGAGACAACTTGGCCAAGAAAAAAACAGGTGAAGTCAGGGCCTCCAATAAACCACTCCTTTGATTCCAGTTCTCTCTTCCCCTTAATCACCCATTTCAAAGGCAAGCTAATTAATTATTCTCAAATCACCACAGAATAAATTCCTTTAAATTATATTTCTTCAAATAAGATCACTCCTTGATCAATTTCCTCTAAATTCATTACCAATGCAGATCACACTCCAAATCAATTCCAATTTAATTAACTTTCAATCCATTTACTTCCCTTCTGTCAACCAGTCCCACTCCTCTTTTTCTTCCCTTCTCTACCGAGAACACTCAAACATAAATATACAACAGACTCCTATATAATTCATATTAACTGCAAAGTGAAGTTGAAAATTGTATTTACGGGAAGAGCAAGATTGCCACAATTATCCTCTATAAACATGCTCTATTAATATTAAAGAACATTTTAAAATATCCAGCTGAAGTCTCATTACAAATGAAAGGTCTGGAAAAAATAACTACAATTTTCAAAATATTAAGTGAAGGAAGTATTCTTGCAACATCTTGTGAATGGATCTTCTTAAAACATTTCACTTAAACTAACAGTAATACAATCTACTATTGTGCAACAGGAGATGTTCACTAGAAATTATTTACTTTAAACAATTATACATAAACACACACATACAAATGTATGGCAATTAACGAAGCAAGCTAATATACGCTGCAAAAAAATCACTTGGTCAAAGTGCACAAAATCATCAACAAACACTTCTCACATCATGACAAGCATATCTGTCAAATCAAGTCTGAAAGCAGAATAGAACGGAAGATAACCTGTCCTAAAACAACTCATAAAGACTGTACTCTACATTCTTGTTTTTGGAATGTCCTCCCCTTAATGGCTTCATTGGCACAGATTCTGGTTTCATTTCAGCGTGGTTAAAACACAGCTTTCTAGGGATTTAATATTTTTATTCAAACTAACCATGTACTGGGTGGTGGTAATAAATAAATAAAAACATAAATAATAGCAATATCAGCAACAGTAATAATAACAACAACAACAACAACAAGTAGTAGTAGTTATTTCTTACCTGCCTCTCCCTATGACTCAAGGTGGGGTACATCATAAATTAAAATACAACTAAAAACACATCAAACCATTTAAAATACACTAATCTAAAATTAAGTTAAAATTAACTGGGTAGGCCTGCTAGAAGAGATAGGTCTTTAGTCCTATTTTAAATTCAGACAGTGTGCTTTGTGGTTGAATCTCTTCCGGCAGGCCATTCCACAGTCTAGGGGCAGCCAACGAAAAGGTCCTCTGGGTGACTGTTGACAGTCTAGGCCTGGCTGGTTCTAAGTAAGTGGCCTCCAGAGGACCTGAGTGCACAGGGCAGATTTATGGATTGTTTTAAATGGTTTTAACTTTTTTTCATTTGTTACATTGGTTAATATGTTTAGACTACTGCTTTAATTTGAAATTGCATGCCTCCTTGAGATCGTCTAATAGAAGGCAAGATATAAATAATAAAAAAAACATGATTGTAGAACATTAAAAGTTATTGTTTATTAGCCAGTGTTCCCCCCCCCCATATTCAGGATTCACCCATTACTGCAATTTGATTTTTATAAAGTTTATTGCCTATTTTTGTAAGCCCCTAGAGAATAGAACTAAAAAACAAATGGAACTAGGTAAGTGCACTTTTAGTATAAATTGTATCTGGAATATGAATGGTAGCTAGGTCAGAATACAAAGCACATATGGATTCTAAGAAGTTGTACCCATCCCCCCAGGCAGTACACTTAATACAATGCATCCCATGCCCCCCAATGGATATCAAATTAAATTTTAAAATCATGAGATAAGATGGGTATGTTAGTTCTTGCCATTCTCGCAATATGACCACTCTCTTTCTGATCTTCCTGGAGTCACAAAGCCATTTTTCCAACACTGGCCAATTTCTTGCCACTAGCTAGTGGTCAGGATTATCTGTTTTATTCATTTGGGGGGGGGGAGTCTTTTGACTTTTTTTTACCAACAGGGGATCATCAAACAGTTTCCTTGCTTTGTTCTTTAGCCACACCAACTACATAGCACTTTCTGCTGCTAAACATTTTCACAAATCTGGATACATCAAATAAAGCAACTTCAGTTAGTACTTAACTATGAAACAGAGCATGTAATCATACAGCATGAAGTTTTCTATAATAATTTGAACGTATGTGCTTTGGAGAGTTAACATTGTGTTGTAGAATCATAGGACGATTATCTGGTGACAATGCTCACACTGTACTATGAGTGCTACTGTTTAAAAAGCAGTCAGAACCACGAGAGCTATTTCACGTCACACAAACACACACACACACACCCCTGCACAAACTTAAAATCTGTACTCGTATATTGGAATTAGCCCTACTAATTTAACAAAGTTCTTCCTACATTGTATAAGTGGTTTACCTCTCTATTTGCAGTGCTGAACAAGTAATACTTAATTATTCACATGGTAGTTTACCTGTAAAATACTGCCCTGTATTTCACAATTACTTTATAACTGGGGAAAGGGAAGAGTGGGTACCAGTGTAATATGTAGGGAGGTACCTAGAAAGTTACCTCACCAATAATGCCTTGGTAGAGAAAGCCATCTCCCCACGAATGTCTCATTATCAGATTAACATACAGAAAAGATCTCTTGCAGGTATTTCTTTGGTACCCTAAATATACTGTCCCTTCCCAAACACTTCTGAACTTGCCAGACCAAAAAAATCTCAGTGTTTACTTTATCCCTAACCATTCATGGGTACTAGACAGAGAAAGTCAAAAGAAATTCATCTTAAAAAATGAAGCAGCAATATTTTTAGATACTCTAGCTACAGCTGCAAACTGTGCACATTTACTTGAGATTAAACCCCTTGAAATTCAGTACAACATGCACAGAACTGTACTGTATTAGATACAGAACACTATCTTTAATGGGATTAAGCCTTACTTTAGCATGATTCAAAGATCGTAAGCCTATATATCTCTTCGTCTGAAATCACAAGCTTCAGCAGTAGTGACGAATACTTTTAATCCACCTTAAAAGACAAGTTTGACCCTGTTCCTAGCAGAGAAGTAGCATCCATCACTCACTACTTTGCAAAAGGAGACTATAATATGAAGGGCTGGCCTTGATCCACATATGGAGGTTTCAGCTGATGCAATGTTGGGTGGAGATATAGAAAATTTTAGACAAAACAGCTTTCGGCATACATATAGTTGTACTCTATACTTTGGTGCATTGACATTACCATAACATCATGGTACAATAATCCCTTTTGTTCTGGAAGAAGAAGGGAAATCAAAGCCAAGGAAAGATGCCAGGAATAAACATGCCTTAGGTGCCTGCAGAAGGGCATAGTAACAGCATAAGGACTTCCAGAGGAGGATGACCAAGATGATAAAAAGTCTGGAAACAAAGCCCTATGAAGAAAAGCTGAGGGAGATGGGTACGTTTAGCTTGGAAAAGAGAAGATTGAGAGGTGATATGATGTCTCTTTTTAAATATTGGTAGGGATTTCATGTAAAAGATGAAACAATTTTGTTTTCTGCTGCCCCAGAATAAAGGACACAAATCAACAAATTCAAATTGCAAGAGAAAAGATTCCATCTATTAGGAAGAACTTCCTGACTGAAACAGACTGTTGCTTTGATAGGCAATTAGAACATAAAAAAAAGTTTTAGATGATAAAAACACAAGAGCTACCAAAATATTTTAAATATTGAAACAATATTCAAGATGTATGACGTATTCAAAATACTTAAAACAGCACATCAAAGGATAGGTATTAAATGCTTTCCTAAAAAGAAAGGTGTTGCCACTTGCTGGGACATCATAATGAGGAAGTGAAATAGGCCTCCCTCAGTCTGAAATTTCAGAGCTTCAACACAGCTAATACATCTGTGCTTGGGTTGGTATATCAAATTTAAATTGAGAAGTGATAAAATATCAAGCACAATTCCACTTAAAATGAAAAAGATGACAAAGCAAACTTCTATATGTATTTCAGGTAATTAAGATCATACTGTATTCTCATGTCATTCTGGAAAGGCAGCAAACCTCTGACAATCTGACTCTTGGTGGAACTGTTCCTTTTCAGCTTTACACAGATTCCTCATACTATCAGAACACTGTAATTGTAGAGTCATTACTGGTATGTGCTGCCACCCAGTATAGATGCTAACCAACCATGAGCAGTCTGGTTTCCAGACTAGCATGCAGAAATCAAGGTAGCCTCTAAAAATGCAGGTTGGTCATCTCTTATCTAGAGCTATGTGCAGAACAAGTTCTGAAGTTACACATCTGCTTGGAGCACACTGCAGGAGCTGAGCTAGTTAATAGTCTTGCCTTGTACAAAACTAATGACTATGAACCAAAATGGTTTTTAAAACTCTCATATTTGTTGTTTAGCTCTTAACTCCTTATCTGAATGACTATTAACCACTCTAGCAAACAGTTTTAAAAATGAAACTGGGTTACAGATCATTGACCAACTCATTGACCAACTGCAATGTAGATAAGATTTCAGTTTTGACGTAAAACAAAACTCAATGTCTTTGATTTCCAATTACTAGAAATAAGCAAAAAAGAGGAGGAGGGTATATGTTATAAAATGACTGATAAAAGATACAAATCTAAAAATCGATCAAAACAATACGGATAATATTTTGGAATTTCATACACATAAACCACTGGACATCCATATCTGAACCAAGCTTTCAACAGAGATATCCCTAGAGCAGAAAAGAATGCAACAGTAAGAAACATGGAAAGCTCTTTAGCATCCTTCAGTGGCTATTCCACTGCACTACAAGTTTAAAAACTATTTTCCAAAATATAGAGAGAATTGGCAGTTGATGCCTTCTAAAATGACAAACCACATAGAGGTACGCCCGGTCTTAAAAATGGCTTGAAAAAAATTCCTTTGGAAAAAAATTATATTTCTTATCCAAAGTCATTGAATATGCAGTTTTAAATGCAGAAACTTACATTAACACTGTTGAAAAAGTCAGTCTGCCTCTTAACAAGAGTATGTGTATGTATCAAATTTAATTTATTTCAGAGAATATACTGGTTCTGCTTTCATTTTAGTTAACTACAAACTAGAGGACTCTCTGAATCTAAAACAGTAGTTAATCTTAAGGATGATCGGCTAAAACCAGCCAGACTGATGGGCTGTGACTTAAACTTGACATGTTTAAACAAAACACTTAACCACAGTTTATCCAGGTTCAGGCAATATGATAAGCTTTAATAAATCTAAAACGTTTGCAAAAACTTACAAATGCCTTCATATATCACATCAGAGGACAAAAGGGAGTGCCTGTCCCATAACACTGAACAAATAGTTCAGTTACATCCTAACAGTGTCTATTAAATCTTGGAAACTTTGGGAACTACCTTATCAAATCTGAATATTTCTCTTGTTTACTCTTCACTAGCAAGTTTCCAAGGTTTGAAACGGTCTCTTTCCCATAACCTGCTAAGCAACCTTTTTAAGTGGAAACTGAGCTTTCTACATGCCAGCCCTGTGTTCAGCCACTGAAGTAAAGTTCTCTTCCTAGGTTCAGAAGATCCATTAATACAAAATGCTTCAGAACACCAAGAAGACAGTTTGACAATGAAAACCATACATGTATTACACAGTATCTTAAATGCAACTAGTTACAAAAATGGTAGATGTAAACTAACCTGGGTAGCCCATAAATCCCTGCAAAAGGTTAACACTTGAAAAGCCTGAACATTATTTTATCAGTTTAAAATTACTCCAACAAATAGGACAAACCAAAAACATCTTCTACTGAGAATATCCTTCCTATTGGTAAAGGAGTACTTGTTCTGGCACTATCACTAAGGGACACTACTGTGTCCTCCATCATTGTGTCAAGATTTCTTGGGAGGAAAAAAAAATCAATCAATATCGCCAAATATGTTTTCCTAATACAGGGAGACATTTTTTTATGAAAGTTAAATATTGTTATCTTGGTGTATGCAGAGAAAATGAAGGGTGCACAGGTCTCATACCAAAAGCAAAAAATGTAACAGGAAAACCACATGCTAGAGATTATTTGACCTCTGGGAAGGAACCCAAACTTTTGTCCCATTGAGTAAAAAATACCACAAAAACTAAGATGGCAGATTTCAAGATATACTATTGAAGACCTATACGGATTAAGTAAAAAAATAGGACCATTATGTACAATCCTGATTTATAAGATTTTACTTTGTTCATTTGTGTATGCTGTCCATCCCTAAAAATGCAAAATGTCAAGTAGGAGAACATCAATTATTATTGCCACTGCCATAGCACTGGAGGGAGAGAAGAAGAGGCAGACACAGATACGTCATTGCCTAGGCCCAGAAGCAGAAAGCCCTTCCTCCATGCCAACTGTCAAGGATCTAGGCTTGGAGGGAGAGAAGAAGAGGCAGGCACAGCTCTCCATCATGCCTAGGCCCAGCAGCTGACAAAAGGCTCTCCCTCCATCCGAATGTCACTGCTGTGGCTTTGGAAGGAGAAAAAAAGGCAAGCACAGCTCCCCATCATGCCCAGCCCAAGCAGCTGATGAAAGGTGCTCCCTCCATCCCAGCTGCCACTCCTGCGGCCCTGAAAGGAGAGAAGAGGTGCTATCTGCTGGACTCAGTCCCCTACCACGCTGCCATCCCCTTTTCCTTTTGTGTCATGTCTTAATTAGATTGTAAGCTTGAGGGCAGAGAACTGTTTTATTGTTCTTTTACTTGTGAAGTGCCATGTACAGTGATGGTGCTGTATGAATAAATGACAGCAACAACAACAACACTATATTGTTCCTGTAATAATTCCTCAAATCTTTATGGGCCCAAAAAGCAGGAGCTAAGCATAGGAAGGCAAAGAGCTGATATTCCATATTAACATAAAGTCTATGGGCCTTTCTGCACTACACTGTTATAGTGCTGTTATTCCACTTTCAACATCCTGTGGAATTTTGGGGTTTGCAGTTTACTGAGGCCAACAAACTCTCTGGCTGAGAATTCTAAATGCCCTTCCCTAAACTGCAAACCCCAGGATTCTATAGGATGTTGAAATGGAATAATAGTGCTTTAACAGTGAGTGTGGAAAGGCCCTATGATAAAACAAGCAAAAAACAAACAGGAAACTCACAGAACCGTCCAATCCCGAGTCCATTAACCAGACCCTAGCAGCTAAGATATCAAAGCTACAGGGAATTTTCGAATCAATTGGCATCAATGATCTACAGATATATATGACAGGCTCCTTTGTGAACCTAACCACTGCTCAACATTCACCAGCGGTCCTCCCCTGACTACCACACCAGCAGATGTTGGGGACAGCTACCAATGGGTTCTGAATTCCCAAGACTGCTCTACCTGATGCTTTATCTGATGTCCTATAGAGGGAAGACCAGTCCTTTAAAAATACCAAGTACACAGCGGTTACATTTTTTATTGCAACTCAAGCTTTGTTTTATTATTGTTTTACTGCTTTACTTTCACTTTATTTGAATTTTAGAGTTTCATAATGATTTGTTACTTCCATTCTGTTTATACAAGCCTCCCTTATTTGTTTTTAAAGCAGAGTAGGTCTTAAAAGCTAAATATTTACATACAATATTGCCTCCCCCTTTGAAACAGGGAAGTTCACTACCAGTGGGCAACCCATTCTTCCTCATCTTGGTGCCCTCCAGACATTTTGGGTTTGCCCCATTAATCTGCCTACCCTCTGAGGTTTATACTTAGCATTTGTTTTCCAAAGTCTTTGGAGGGGAATCAGACGATGTAGACTTCAGGAAGCTGATCCCCTTCTGACACTTGTGTCTGAAGGAGAGAAAGAGTAATACAGCCAGCCCTCCATATTTGTGGGTTTCACTTTTCCGGATTTGATTATTCACGGATTATTTGCTGTCACCTCTGCTGCCTCCCTATGCCATTTTTAATAGAGAAAAACTGTGAACAAGACTTGTAAGCCCCTATTAAAAATGGTACGGGACAGCAATGGAGCTGGTAGTAAGTCCCACCAGCCAGCCACTTCTGCCATGTGAAGGAATCCTGGTGCCTCAAAGGAATCCACCATGGGTTGAATGTGGTGATCATATTTTTTGTGTGTGTTAAATATGGCTTGGGACAACCTAGAGTTATTCACGTTTTTTCCACTTTCAGGGGGGTCCTGTGCCCTAACCCTAGCGAATGCGGAGGGACGACTGTACTGCCTACACTGAGCAAGAATCCATGTGTCCTCCTATGCAAATGTGGTCCTAGGTGCACAAGGAAATAACACAAGAATGCGGAGTTTTCCCCGAGACAATTCTTTTTTGCTAAGTGGCACGTTTCATTAACTTTTTTGGTCTTTTTAAGCAAAAACATGCTTTTCAAGTACTCAAGAAAAGAGTCCTTTTCACAACGACACCCGGAGGGCTCTTCTGTCCTTTTGCTTACACATCACATAGGGCAATACACCCAGAAGCAGAAGTGCTGACGTAAGAAATAAGGGAAAGCGGTTTCTCCATTTCAAAACGAGGTTTCGCCTTCCCCTGGCCTGGCCCTGCCCCCAATCTGGCCCCTGCCCAGTCCGATCCACTGATGGGGCGTGTTTGAAGGTGGGGGGGCCGGGGAAGCACGAGGAACGATGACTTGGGCCATTTCTGCACTACACTGTTATAGTGCCATAGTGCTATTACCCCACTTTCAACCTCCTATGGAATGCCAGGGTTTGCAGTTCAGGGAGGAGCCTTTAGGATTCTCAGCCAGAGAGCTCTTGGGCCTCCGCAAACTACAAACCCCAGAATTCCACAGGAGGTTGCAAGTGGAATACTAGCCCTGTAGCAGCCTAGTGCGGCAACGGCCTTGGTAGATCCTCGTGCCGGATGTGTCAGACACGGAGCGATGGGGAGCAGGGCAGGGAGAGCCACGCACATCCGAGCCCTTCCTCCCAGGAGGGCCAGAAGAGGACAGAGGGAGGGAGGGAGGGAGAGGGGGACAGTCTCTCAACCCGCACGCACCACCCGACGCCGCCGGTCTCAACGCGGGGGAGAGCAGAAGGAACGCGCCCCTCTGCCCAGCCCAGCCCAGCCCAGCCCACACCCCACCCGCAAGGAGGGCTCGGCTTCAGGACCTTCCCTCCGGCCCCTTCTCGGGACGGCCACTTGGAGGAGAGGGCTGCCCTCTGTCCGTCACGGTAACCGGTACTCACCGGGCCCCGCTGGGTGCTAACAGTGGTCGCCATGGCACCTCCCTCAAGCCCGGGGCTCCGTCCCTCGCTCGTCCTCCCTTCTTCCGCCGTTGACCGTCCCTAGAGCCGAAGTCAGCTGATTCCCCCCCCTTTGGTTACAAACTAGCCACGCCCCCGGCTCGCCGCTATCCGGCACTGCCCATGCGCCGAAAGCTATCCCTTCCCCTCAGCTCAGCGGCAACACTACCGAACCGCTATGCGGCCGCGCGCATGCGTCGGGCGGAGCATACGCTCGTTCCAAACCGGCGCCTGTCCTCCCGCATATTTGAAATCCACACTCTTTGGGCTGCGGGCGTTGGGATTCCCTGGGAGGGCAGCGCATGCGCAGCCCCGCGGGGACGCGGGTGGTCTTCGGATTGTTTTTAAATGCTCGCCGGCTACAAAAAAAATTAAGTTTGTGATGGCCCGTAGTTTGAGAATATTGTTGCTGACGTCACTACTACGAGAAAAAAACACGACCCTCCCCTCAACGTTGAGCCACGCCAGGAGCAGCGAGGGGGGCAACTTATGCTGAATCATGGGGGAAACCGCGCCCCCGGAGGATTCTGATTGGCTGCCTGTGCAAGGAGTGGGCGTGGCGCTGTTATTAGTAATTCTCGGGAAGCCGACGGCCTTACTAGTTCCGATGAGGAAGCCACGGGCAGTGTCCGCTCGGAGGGGCGGCGGAGGAATGAGGGTGAGAGCGCAGATGTTTTAACGTAAGATATTAAAAAAGACTCAGAACGTGCCTTGGCGGCGAACAGGCCCCGCTATGCTTCTTTTCACCCGAGTGTAGTGGTGAACTCACTGCGCTGTCCGAAGCCGTCGAAGTCTGGTTGTGTGGTCATTAGCACGTAGCCCAGAGTTGTTAAGCCCGTTCATAAGCGGGTATCTGGGTCGGGCACTACCTGAGGGGGCATAAAGAGAGGAAGAGGGAGAAAATACACGGAAGGGAAGGGGATAGAAAAATTAAAGAAATTATTATATGGATATTATTATAATGCAAGTATTTATAAAATTATGTACGCAATATCAAGTATCAATTGTAATGTGAGTTGGAGAGAGGACGTACTAAAGGTTTTCTTTCCTAACTACCATTTCACGGGAGGAAGTCTCCTTTCTTCTTTTTGCTCTGAAGATTTGAAGATGTAATATATATGTGTTTAGCTGGAATTGCTGGATGGATATAATGTATATACATATCTACTGTTTTTTTTTTGTTATGTGAGATCAAAATAAAATAAAAATATAATGGGGAAAAAATAAGCGGGTGCAATTAAGTTGGCCAGGTTGTCAGGCAGGGGCGCATGGCAAGGACATCTACAACGACAGATTAATCAGATTTATCTGCCTATTCACTTAGAGGGGACACACGGCTGCCAAAAATACGCGAACAATCTTTGGAACTACACTCCCCCCCGCGGACCTCTGTCTTGTCAAAGTTTGTATTCGACTTACTAATCCACACCCAGCCCATAATGCCATCCCAATATTTATGCCAGACTACCAACTATGTGCATTGCAAAGGGAAAATGTTTAATGATCTGTACAGCGCAACTTAAAACTTATGTTCAGTTTTGAGATCTTTCCCTATGTTTTTTAAAGATCCCACTTTAAAATATAAAGTTGCAATATGGAGAGGGCTGGAAGAGAACCTTTATCTCTGATGTGCTAGGAATGTAAATTTCAGGGATTATTTGTATTGCTTTTAACATAAGATATTAAAAAAACTCTGGCCACTTTCACACTATACTGTTATAATGCTATTATTTCACTTTCAACATCCTATGGAATCCTGGGATTTGCAGTTTAGGGCAAGGCCTTTAGAATTCTCAGCCAGAGAGCTCTTGGGCCTCAGTAAACTACAAACCCCAGAATTCCACAGGCTGTTGAAAGTGGAATAATAGCACTATAATAGTGTAGTGCGGAAATGGCCTCTGATTTGTGAGTTTCTCCAGTCCCTGCCCCTCAAGTTCTTCCAATGCCCTGCCCACCCAAGGAAGGAGATGAACAAGAGAAAGGAAGTATAGGGTCACTGTGACAAACTTTCCTCTTTCCCATTCCTTTGCCTGACCTGGTTTGGACCTTGGGTGCCTGCTCTCCCCACCATGCCTTGGCCCCCTTCCCATAGACACATGTTGATACTTGTGGGTTTTTCCACTTTTGTGAGGGTGCTGTGCCCCTGACCCTAGTGAACGTGGAGGGCTAACTGTACTAGTGTTTGCAGCTGGGTCTAGAAAGACTCTTGAAGCTATGTAAAATCTGGAATAATATCTACCTAATAAACTGCCTGTGTCTGTGATCCTAGGTACGCTTTCCTTCTAAAGCCATGTTGATCCCTTAAGTTTGTATATCAGCTCTGTTTTCAAATAATGTTTTCTGTTAGACTGTTTCAAAATTTGAGCTCAGTCTCTTATACAGCTTTCCATTTGGTTGACCCAACCACCTAAAGCAGGATGTGACCAGGCTTGGAACATGCTCAAGGAAGACACCGGATTGAGTTCCTACAGACAGACAGCCACACACAACATAGAACTGCTGTGGCTATTGGCCCAGACAATAAATTAAACTGATAACACAAGGTCCCCTTGACAACTGTTGCCGTTTTTCAGCCACCTATCTTCCACTGTATTAATCAGTCTTAGGAGTTTTTGTTTGTTTGTTTGTTTTCTGTAAAACTGTTTGGGAGTGTATAGTAGGATCTGGTCAGAGAGTGTTCAGAGTGGCCTAGACTGGAGGTTAAGCCTTTGGTGGGAGTTTAGCCAACGGGCTGTTGTATGACAATTGTGCCTTTCATTAAAGTCTAAAGCAGAGCTTTCTAAACTTTTCATGTTGGTGACAAACTTTTTAGACATGCATCCTTTCACAATACGGTAACTCAGTAAGTAATTTAGTAAGCGGTGGCAGCCCCTCCGTCTGAGCCTAGCCCACCACCCTCGCTGAGGTCTTCCTCAGCCCGGGGCGGCAGTGGCAGTGATGGGAGAGGCAGCCCCTCCATCCGGACCTAGCCTACTGCTGCCCTTACCAGGGTCTTCCTTGGCCCAGGGCGGCTGTGGCGGCGGCAGGGGGAGAGGCAGCCCCTCCACCTGGGCCTGGCCTTGCAGCACCTTCACCAGTGTCTTCCTTAGCCCAGGGTGGTGGTAAGAGAGGCAGCCCTTCCACCCGTTATGTTTGCTTGACACTCCTACACACTGCAGCCAACACGCTAACGTGTCACGACACAGTTTGGAAAGCTCTGGTCTAAAGGTGTAATTGAACTGTTTCTGATTAGAGAGTTAACTGTCAATATTGCTTAGAAAGTGCACTGAAGAAATGTATCAACAGTGATCTACATATGAACTCTAACCACACTACTTTATTCTTATTGTTAACTTAATAAATGTTATAGTTTTTCTTTGTAAACACTGACTTGGCTTGATTTGTCTATAGTGATAAATAACACAGAAAGTGCACTGCCATAAAATTAAGTGGTTCTAAATAAACATCGAATACCCTAGCCGTTTTAGACAAAAGTGGTGTTATAAGGGAGGAGGCAGAGTGTGCGGTAAAGACAGGGCACCTTGTCAGATTGGCAATTGCCACATCAATCTGGGAGAGGTAAGGACGTGTCACAATTGTTGGGACAGAGGTTGCACTAGACTCAAGTAATGCATGTGCATGTGAGAACTGGCCTATTGGGTCTTTGAGATTAGCTTTCCCTTTGTCTTTACAGGAGGCAGCCAACCTTATAATAGAAAGGAAGAGCCACTTCTCTATCACACCAGATTGCCTGAAACAAATGGCAGTTACCTCAAGTTTAGCAGTCAAAAAAGTTTAGCATTTGGCAAAATTTAGCAAAATGTTTAGCATTTGGCCTCCTGCAACCTCTTGTGTAATTCCAGTCTTTTCAACAGAACAAAGACAACCTGAATATTAATCTGAATGCCGTTCTGGGAGATAAAATCTCCTCATTCCAAAGCCTATTTAAATAATGTGGTTGTTTCCTGCTTCTAAGATCTGCAGCATTAATTCGGTCATTAATTAAAATTCATGCAGCAGATCCCAACAGCTGGAAATAGAATTGTGCAATTAAGAGCTTTCTAAATTTATAACAGATATTTTTCTGCACCATTGTATTGCACGTACAAGAGGAAGATGCTCTGGTATTATCACTGTGCTGGCTCCAATAAATAAAATGATTATGAGGTCATGTAATTAACAGGGTATGGGAAGATGGGGTCCACCAGCATGTGGTTGAGCAACTATCTCCCCCACCTCATCAGCAATGAGACTAGATTGAATTCAGGCAACCAGGTATGAATGAAAAGTTTGTTTAGCCATTCCCAGCCTTTTCATGCCAGTGGGAGTTGGGAGAGAACTCGCCTGTTCTTTCTTCTGCTAAGACAGCAGAGCCAGAGAACAGTGAACCTGCCCTTTGGTTCAACAGAAATTATCCTCAAATCTTCAGTGTGTTTCTGCAATGCTATGCTTGTTCTAAGGGCAGGTTGCTGGTTTTTTGTACTGTGAGCTTAAACTAGAATTTAACTTGAATTAACTAGAATTTAACTTGTTCAGGAAATCTTAAAGGGTAAAATCTCATAAAATAATTAATTTTTTGCTTAATATAGATTGGATGGATGGATGGATGGATGGATGGATGGATGGGGTGGGTGGATGGGTAATGGGGCCAAAATACTCTACAAGCATCCAATCCCAGATGATCTTGGAAACTAAGCAGGATCAGCCCTGATTAATACAGTTGGCCCTCCATATCCACAGGTTCTGAATTTGTGAATTCAACCAACCATGGCTTGAAAATATTCACCTCCTCAATCAAAAAAAGTTTTGATTTTGGCATTTTATATAAGGGATACTATTTTACTACATCACTGTACACAATAGGAAGGGAGTATCTGTGAATTTTGGTATCGGGGGGGGGGTCTTGGAACCAAAACCTAACTGGATACCAGGGCCCACTGTACTTGAATGGGAGGCAGCCAACAATTATCAGGTGCTGTAGGCTATATTTCAAAGGAAGGAACATGACCATCTCTAAATATTCCTTACTTAAGGAAACCCTATGAAATTCATGGGATCACCATAAGTCAACGGGCAACTTGGAGGTACACATGCAGTATGAGCACTTGCTAGAGTATAAAAATGCTGATATGTTAAAATGTATTTACTGTCTGCTATTTTTAAAAGGAGAGATAGAAAAACAATTTCTTAGCACTAAAGCTGATGTTTTGGCCCAGGACAGAAAAATGACTAGCTGTGGCGCTGTGTCTGTCTCACTATAAATTTTCTTTTCTGCATTGAGTGTACTGGCACGGAATAGACCATGCAAACATGTTCCCAGCTTTTCATTATAATGTCATACCTGAGCAGATGGAGTTCTTGAGCCATCTTTCTTAATTTGCTGGATGTTGGGCTTTTGTCCAATTGTATCTTACAAGTGAATTGCCTACCCGCTTGAATTGGGAGGTACATCTTGAAAAACAGCTGAAGTCCGTTAGCAAGACATGCAGTATAATTGATCTTATGTGTCGTTTTTTTCTCTATTGTCCAATGTTGGAGTAGGAAACCTTATGTCTTTTGAAAGCTTTGAACTTCAGTTTCCATTAGCTCTAGCTAACACAGCCAATCAGGGATTATGGTAGTTGTAATCCAAAAATATCTAAAGAGGTTACCTGCCCTTGCTCTGATACTTAGAGTCTAACCAATGGACAAAGATAGATAAAAAAAAAATACCTAGTAGCTGTGGTTTATTTAATTTGTGAAGGAGCTAGATTCTTGTAAGGAGTGCGATTTGATCAAGTAGGCTAGGTAAATCCTATCTTAATTAGCTTACAGAGGATGATCTGATGTATCTTCTGAAGTACTTTGCTTTGATCTAATCCATAGAATGTTTGATCTGATTCATAGGACAGTGAATGTGGAATCAAAGCGCTATAACAGTCCAGTGTGGAAACAGCCTTAGACTTCCGTCTAAGGGCAAACAGATCAGGATTCAGAGCGACACAGTGCGGTCCAGCATTTCATCTGACTGCACCTGACTTCTCAAAACCAAGGGTTTATATACTCTGTTTCACTCCCTGAAGAGGTGTGAGTGAATTGCTCTCTCAGCCTAGTGGACAATGAGAGTTGCAACACAAACAATGGGCTTTCAACCCATTAATGTTTGCAGTGTTTGGATGACGAAGACCCATTGTGTGTTGTAATAGCTGTCTATTGTGGGTGCTATGAGGCAAGAGGAAGGAGTCCAGGTGCACAGGGGATAGGTATCTGTCCATCAGTGTCCCGGTGGACTTATCACAATTGCATTCCTTGGGTAAAATTCCAGTTTCTGCTTAAGCCTATTATCCACCAGAATGGCGTTTATTTGCCTGACAAATGACTCAGTCTTACCTGGAGGGAGTTTCGGCTGACCTGCCTTTCATAGTCAGAATTTCCTCCTTGTTGGTTTGACCTCTCCGTCACCTCTCAGGTTTTATTTTGATATCAGAGCCAATTAATACAGTTGCCAATCCAATATGGTGCCAATTAGGTATGGTACCCATCCAAACCACACTGATATTGGGGACCCCCAAAGCAGGGCCTTACAGAAGAGACTGTGCAAAATGGGAATGACCAATTACCTTCATGGATTATGGTCCAGCAGAGAGAGAGGCTTTATTAACTGTTCATATTACATTGCCCATCTTTCTTTAGCCTTTGGGACTGAAGTAGATGGACAGGCCACATGGATACCCCTGAAACTGTCCTAATTTGGCAGGGAAGTTCCTGAATAATCTGTCCTCACACTTTCTCAGCTGGTTTTAATATGTCTCAATTTTTCTTTCCTTCTCCCACTTTCCCCCTTTGTCTTCAACTGACTTCAATAGCTGCAAACTGAGTTGAAAGTGTTAATGTAGTTTGCATTCAGTTAACATAGCAGGAGGGAGAGGAGGTGGAGTCTTGCCCTTCCCAGTAAGATCAGGCAAAAGCAAATTGCTGCAATCTTTCCTGGCTTTTGTGTTGTTCTTCATTAATAACTTTTGCTATTTCTACCACATAGGTATTCATGTTGCTTGGCCACATGTGCCTCATTTTTCATCTGTGAAATGTTAGGATGTATGTGCATGTTTCCATTTGTCCTTCTAACAAATACCTTATGTCGGGGGAGCTGTGGACCTGTTGATACAGGGGAGACAACACACTTTTAGCTTTAAGACCACTCCTTCCACAGCTGGTCTGGTACTCAGTCCCACCCCAACAGAAGCTTGGCACCAAGAGAGCTCCCACTCAACTCAGAGGAGATGTGGAGAAAACAGCCATAAAACTGAGAGTGAATTTCCCACACCAATGAAGCCAGCTGTGCCAGTGCCTTGTGTACAATATGAGGGATGCCCCTATTGCACCACATCACATCCATCACTGGCAAGGAGAAAGTTCAAGAAAAGTACAGCATGACAGTGTTACAACTAACACATTGCTAGGCATTGACTAGAAACAGGACAGGAAGAAGAAGGTTTTCCTACTTCTGAAAGTGTTTAAACAAGAGTTTAAGCTTCACTTTCAGTGACTGGGAAGTATCAAGCTAGTACAGAGACATGGACATCTGTATCACCAGCCTGCATGATGCTGGGTTTTGGTTGTGTTGTTCTGTGTAGAACTGACTTGTTTCTCCCCAGTGTCAATTATCCTATCCTAAACTAAAAAGAGTAACTCCCTCTCCAGAATATAATAATGATGGGGACTCTGAAACTTGAGATCTTATTTGTCAGCAAACGAGTTCATATCTCCTGGTACCTTGCACTTACTGTTTTAATGAGATGGATATTTGCATTGCTTTGGTTGAAGTGTGTCAAAGAACCTAATAAACACCTTCACTTTTTATGTTTTCCTTTTATTCCACAGCATGGGAAAAAGCTGTACAATAAATAAAAGAATGACCTATATCTGAAGAGTCAGAAACTCTGCTAAACTTCAGGACTAAATAACTCAGCTCTAGAGAATAAACAACTAATCAAGCTACATTTAAATAATTTTTAAAATTGCTTTTCATTTTTCATTTTTAAGTTTGTCAAAAGCTGAGTAGTTTCATGTACCACTCACACAGATTTATGCAATAATCTGGGAATTAAAGGATTCTGAATGTTAGCTGCTCTTTTAAGGAAATCTAAAACTAAGTACAACTTTGGGTATGTTTTCTATTTTCTTGGGCTGACACAAATAATTCTATTAAATTGTGCTGGAAAAATCAGGTGCATATGGCTAAGACTATAATCAAAATATAGCTCATAAGGAAAAACATCAGGCATGTTGGTTTGACTTGCAGTAAAGTATTATTATGTACCCTCCAACATTTCACACATGAAAATTGGGACATGTGTGGCTGGGCAACATGAGAGTGTGGTCAAAATGGCACGTTATTAATGAGGAAGAACACATAAGCCAGGAGAGGCAGTTTGCTTTTGCCTGAGCCTACTGGGAAGGGCAAGATTCCATCCCCTCCTCCTTTCTTCCTCCTGCTGAATTCATTCATGCAAATTATGAATGAATTTGCAGTTTGTCAAAGTTTACAGTAACTCAGTTTGCTGCAGCTGAAATAAGTTGAGGACAAAGGGATGAGAGTAGAAGGAAGAGAGAGTAACTGGGACATTTGAAAAGCAGCTAAAAAAGTGGGATGACAGAGGATTAACTGGAACTACCCTTGACAAATTGAGATAGTTGGATGGTACATTATTTCATTGTTCAGCTCAAAGAGTGGAACGTACATCATACTTTAAGACAGAGCTTTCCAAACTTCTCATGTTGGTGACACACTTTTTAGACATGTGTCATTTTGCGACACAGTAATTCTGTAAGCAATTCGGTAAGTGGAGGCAGCCTCTCCACCCAAGCCTGTCCCGCCGCCACTGCCACCCTTGCCAGGGTCTTCCTCAGCCTGGGGTGGCAGCGGCGGGAGAGGCAGCCACTCCACTGGAGCCTGGCCCACTGCCAGCCTTTCCAGGGTCTTCCTTGGCCTGGGGTAGCAGCGGTGGCAGCAGCAGCCCCTTCACTCAGGCCAGCTCTGCCACAGCGGTGGGAGAGGCAGCCCCTCTACCTGTTACATTCATGCAACACACCTTCACACTGCAGCTGACACACTAACGTATCAGAACACACAGTTTGAAAAGCTCTGCTTTAAGAGATGTTTTACTGATGTTTTCTGTGTAATCCTATTCTTTTCTACTCAGAAGTTAAAATCCTCGAAGATAAATGGAACTTTCTCCTAGGTAAGTATAAACAGGATTGAAGCCAAAATAAACAACTTAAAGTAGTCCCTCGACCCCCTTTTTATTTTAAAAAACCTGGCAGTTTTCACCCCACTCCCAATTTGTGAAAATGTGCACCAACACTCTCCCTCCAAAAATGCTCCTGACCCTGCTCAGGCCCAAACGCCTCCTGCTTTGACTACATGCTTTTTCCTTTTTCCCCAAGATATGGTCAAATGAAGTCTTTCCATGCACTGTTGGGGAGGGGGCAGCACTGGCTTGCAGGAGAGCTGGGAGGAAACTGTTTCCAAAACTTGTGCAGATGTCCACCCCTGCCATAAATAGCAGACCTATTTAAAGCAGACCCATTGAATCACTGAGAAATTTGCAAGCGACATTCATATAATGTACCTTTTATTGGATGGGTCTCCTATGGTTAGGAACTGCAATTGGATTTAAGCCAGTGGTACCTCTGACCATTGTCCTCCCCACATCCCTTCCCTTTTGATTTTTGCCATCGTCAGTAAATTTTACTGAACTATACTTCTGGCAATGAAGTTAAACTATCCAAGAACCGGGAGGGCCCTCCCGGAACTGCAAACCCCAGGATTCCATAGGATGTTGAATATGGAATCAAAGCACTATAACAATCCAGTGCAGAAGTGTCCTAAGTCACATTTCAAGCTCTTCACTACTCTTCTGGAATGGTAACTATATAACCCCAAAGCCTCAGTCTCTCTCTCTCCATATAATTTTTCCTCCCTTTTATCCTTCAATTGGGAGTGTAAATGTCTGACTGCTTGTATCTTGTGTGCATGCATGAGAAAATTCCCCCCAATAAAAACACATTTTTAGCTAACTTTTGAATCTTTGGCTGGTTCTTTTTCTGTGTGAGCCAGTAAACATTGGTAGGAAAGGTCTTGTTAAGTTACTCCCCTCTCACAAGCCTCCTCTTTGAGCTAATTCATTCTCCACTTTTGCATAGAGATACTGGCATCACAGGGTGGATCTTGTGGCACCTATGTTTTGGGGTAACACTTCTTATAGGTAGAAATAAAAAAAAATCTGAATAAAAACTGGGACCATAAACCCTTGCCTTTTCTTGTTGGGTTGATTGTGGGATGGTTTGTTAAGGTTTTAATTGGTTAAAACGTGGAATTTTGTTATTTCTGTTCCCATGTTGATTCGAGGAGTGGGAGTTCTCACATTGCTGCCACTGTCACAGGAAGCAGCAACCCAGGAAATACTGTGGAGTGGAGGGCCGAAAGAGTTTAGAGTTTAGAGGACTATGCATGGGTAGAAGAGATGGGATTTAAGAGATGGGTAAAGAAGCAAATGTACTTCCTCAGCACAGTAATGTCACAAATATTATGAAGGATACCTGTTGAATGTTGTCCTGTGTAATGCAGAGTACCCTTTGCAATATCTGCAGAGAAGAGTGAAGAGAAACAAAGACTGCCTTATTGCTGATCTTTCTGTGACCTCAGGATCATTTGGCGTATTGGCTTTGTCTGACATGATTTCCTAAATATGAAAGGGAGGGGAAGGAGTTCTGGGCTTGTGTGCCCATAAGCCACTGCTTTTTAATCTCCCTTCCTTTGTCCAGGTAGAGGTTGGCTTAATGGAATAGTACATTCATCTATATCCTAAAACATAGCAACTGTCAATTGGCCCATTATCTTTACATGGCAAAGCTACAAGTGGTTACTTTGTACACTAGAGAAAATTTTCCTACACATTTATGGAACACTATGGGAAGAGAACCATATCAGTGGTTGGTTGTGCAGCCCATTACCATCCACTTTTACTTGAAAATAAGTTACACTGATTTTAGTGAGGCTTCTTCTTAAAGGAATGTTCATGAATCTGTATCTAGAATTGGAAGCATGTGTCAGATGTCGCTGAAGTGCCACACACAGCATTCCTTACCCTGACTGTAGTGGCTAATGCTGCTATGAATTATAGCCCAACAACATCAGGAGGAGGAGGAGTCCAACACCTTGCCACATGATTTCCAACTCTGGACTACAACTTTTTAATTGCAGTGTTAATACTACTAGGGGGCCTTTCCACACCACAGTTTATAATGGTATTATTCCACTTTCAACCTGCTGTGGAATTCTGGGGTTTGTAGTTTACTGAGGAAAAGAGCTCTCTGGCTAAGAATTCTAAATGCCCTGCCCTAAACTTCAAACCCAGAATGCCATAGGATGTTGGAAACAGATTACTAGCACTATAACACTCTAATGCAAAAAAGCCCTAGATTTCTAAACTCCAGTGTACTTACTGGAGCAATGTTGGATTTTCTTGTTGATTCCTGGAAAAAAGATTTGATCCCTTTAAGTGGTACATATTCATTATCATTTTGATTCCAGTTTAAAACATGGATTTTTATTACAGACTTTGAATCTAATGACTTTATCCAACCTGTAGAGTTAAAAAAATTTAGTGTGTTATGTTTTGTTTTTAGACATTCTACCTTTCATCATTTTAATTTTAAATATACAGCAGGCAAGAAACATTTTAAATAACTATGAGGCAGAACATCATGTGATCAGGCTACACTTTGGAGATTCTCTTTCCTGCACAAGCATTACAGGAGACCAGTCTTGGCTTATATCTTGCAACCTTAGGGCAGTTCTAAATCTATCCATCAAAAAAGTGTGGCAACCCCATTGTTGCTGGTCAAGTAAAAAAACAGCCTCTCCAGGACTAAAAAGCCTCAAAGACTTGGCACCTCAAAGACTCATCCTGGAATAAGTGTGTTAGCCTTTATAGCATATCTTGATTCCTTACCATTTTCACTACACCTGCCTGTCTTTGTATAACCACACAAGCAGGTCTATTTTCCCCAACTGCATTATCTCATCTAATTAAATTTTTTTGTGTCAGTCAAGGCAGAGGAGGAGAACCAATAAAATAAGGTGGTAGTTTTAAAGGTAGGACTTTGATTATGGGATGTCTGGTTTTTTCCCCTTCAAGAACTGATCCTCTGTTTGTACTCCAGTGACATCCCCAAAGATCATGGGGGTGGGAGAAGAGGGGTGCACTCTTGCTGTTTTCCTGTATCCAGGATAGTTGGGCCACATTTTTAAATGTCTTTAAGAAAGCTCATCACTTGCATTTTCTTCCTCCTCCCCCCTCCATACTTCTTCATGTGAAACAATAACTCAGACAATGACAACATGCAGTGCAAGGTAATAGTTGCTGAGATCTGATCAGTCTTTCTGTTGTGAGCTCCTGGTCTGTCATGAGACCCCAGTTTTCCACAGTGTAATAATGATCCCTTCTTAGCAGCACTGATCAAATTAGGGACAATTTATGTGGGTATCATAACACCACCTTCTCATCCAAGCTGTAATGAGGCTACTGAGGGGAAAATCACTATTGCCACCTGCTGAGCAGTTCTAGGAACTGCGAGTAGTCTAAATGGAAACGACAGGTGTTACTCTGTTTTCCCCAGCTGAACATTACTAGGAGCAGAAGCCAGTCATGTACAAATGCATCTGATGAATTCATAGTCAATCTGGTAATTAAAGTGAAAATTGAAGCAATGGGAAAGATGGGAGAACAAAAGTCTTAAAACTGTGATATTGGCAACATATGGATGTAATTTGAAAAAACAGGTTGAAGACATAGTTAAGATGTCTAAAAGGACCATAAACTAAATTTATTCTGCAGTAAAAAAATTAAGATGCCAGGTATCCATCCCATCTCCCTTCCCTTCCCTTGTAATTTAATACTTTTTAAACCATGTTAGCATGAGTACTTGTGTTGCCAAACACTGGATAAATGTGTACGCTGGTACTGGAAAAGCATCCCTACTTTAATCCAAGACTCTGGGTGATTTTCAGTTCACAAATTGTCCTTATGTATATTAGGGCAATCAGCTTCTAGTAGGCCTGGAGTCTTATTTGAACCAAAACTGCCCGAAATGTTTTGCTGACCAGCACAAACATCCTATCCAATCCCCACCCTCCCGCCATTCAGAAATGAACTAGATTGACTGTTTATTTTACTTCATTGATGACGGGACAGTGTCCTTTTCTACACCTGAAGGCAGTAGTCTAGCTTAGGGGATGCAGTCAAACCATATTACACACACATAGCCTAGGCATCTGAACACATTTTGTGTTGTAGGAAAAAATGTGCAGCAGGAAATAGCTTTCCGTGCAGTTGGCAATGCTAGTTTCCATCAGGATCAAAGCTATTTCTTAAAACAAATAGATGAGAAAAAATACAGAAGTAGAAGATTAAAATCACTGTGGTTGCATTTCATTTTTCATAACCTTATATTAATAATATATTATTGGGATCAACTACATTACTGCTCCATCTGTGACCAAGGAGGAAACCTATGTGTCTAGCTGCTTTGGATCCCACAGTGTTGCTGCATTCCTTTTGCATCATCTCAGGGATCACTGGCATCTAGAAAGTACCTTTCATCACCAGATATTGTAATGCCTTTTGTTACAAACTATTACATTTTTTAAAAAAATATCTGGTTTGCTGCACAGTGCCATCACATTTCAGGGAGAGTGCTGCAAATGTTATCTTCAGTCAGTTGAGCCTGTCTCTTATCCCTGTCTATACATACTATAGACCCTAGTGATTCTGATAGCCCCTGGATAGCCCCTGCTTCTGCAAGAGTGGTAATCACATCATGCATGGGCACATAATAACACTTGATGCTGGGATGAGTCAAGAAGAAGTGTTTCACTGGTATCAGCCCCCTGGATTCTGTACAATAGAGAAGGAAAGGCTTAGCATCAACACTGACTAAAGGCCATTTGCCTAATGGTAGGACTAGCCTAACCGGAGCACAATCTACTCTCTTAAATCAGCTGTGGAAATGTAGTACTTTTTTTAGGGGCAAGAACTTTGTAGATTGTCATTTCACAAGTCAAAGTGAAGCTAAATCTTTAAAACCTTGAGGTTGTCAAGAGGAGTCAGTGCAAATACTTGATGTGGGGTATTTTCCTTAAAGGAAATAAAAAAATATAAACATTGTTGTTCACCAGATAATATTTTCTGTTGAAATAAAACCTGAATATTGATGAACCCCACTGAACACAATGTGGGACATGAATCTGAGTACTGAACCCCACTGAACACAATGTGGGACATGAATCTGAGTACAGATACACAAGAGTTGTTTAAGATATGGTTAATCTCAAGTGGGGTGGAAAGTATACATGCATGTATATTGCCCTGTTGCATGAAATATTACATTTGTATTTTGCTGCAGTTGCACATATATTAAGAAGGTAGAGAGATCAGAACTGTTTTTCAGAGGACTGGTGTTTTAAGAGTAAGGAGCCTATGGCTCTGATCTGTATAAGCGTTTTTCGTATTGCTTGATTAAGCCATCAGCACATTAAGCAATACACTAAACTTCTTTTGCAAATTCCAATTGCCTGCAGAGGAGAGTGGACTCGGTTTGTCTGATCTAACAAGTTAATCACAGCACTTTCCTATATCTCAGGCTTCTCAGTGGTGAACAGTCAATCTTTCCTGTCTCAACCCCAGCTTTAGGGAGTTTTAGCTCTTATGTTCTAGACCCTACAGGCAAGTTGCAAGCAGTAGGATCTAATTATATATCCTAGTCAAACACATTTATACGCACCACCATAGCCGTTAGGCAAGAATGATGCAAATTAGGGAAACTTTTGAATGTTTATCTATATATTCACAGAGTTCTAACTTTATGGATCAGTCCTGTTGTACAGATAAGAGGAAAGCCTGTTACATGGAAAATTTGGACCACTAAAAGGATTACAAGTTTAAGCTAGTTGATTGGACCTGGAAATATAATTTCTAGTTTTAACTGAGCAACAGTATGATCTTCCTGAGAAGGCCCAGTGGCATCTAACTTATCCAGGGCCCACCTCTTTGTCACTAAGACTGGAACTAGTATGCTTAGTGCTCCAAGTCTGCTTCCTCTTGTTCATCTCCCTTCGCTCCTGAACCTTTTTCCAAAATCCACAATATTTTTATGTAAAAAATAATGCCACCCTTTAGATTTGACACTAAGAAATATTGGACCATGGGACGCCTTTCATAATGCAAAGGTAACCCCTCCTTGCAGATATCAGTACCTTTCCATCCATATATCAAAGTTGTATTTTTTAAGAAAGCGTTACCTGTAAAAATAAATATATCTTCTTTTCTCCTCAAATGATTCCACCAGTGCAATTGTTTCTTTAAAGGCTCCAGAGCACAGAACACAACATTTATTCCCTTTGTGTTTTTCTGTTTAAGAAGAATGACCCAGAGTACTTATGGGCTGGTTTTTGACTATTGCTGTTTATTGATGGGCAGATTTTACCTATTGCTAAGTTTACAGCTTCTAGAACAAGAGTAGGCAACTGTGGAAGTTCTTGACAGCCAATTTTCTGCCCCTTGGATCCTGTGGGTGCCACATAAATAACAAAAATATGGAAACACACACACACACACACACACACACACACACAAATGGTTGGAAATTGGTAACTTCTTGTGTGCATTAAACAATGCAGAAGTGCCTGTGAGGGTTGTCTTCCTGTCCCACCATTGCCACCAAATGTGAGGACCTCCACCAATCCATTGTTGCGGTACCGGATGTGGGGACTTTGTAGATGCCCTCATTGTTCCTGTGAAAGATTTTATTTCTGTAATTCCACCATTGGACCCTACCATTTCTTGGAACAACTGCTGCCACCACAAACATCATGTGTCTGAACTCTTCCACACCAATAACGTTATTGTAGTATTTGTACTGTATACATTGCAGGCACAATAAGGGACATCTTGTTTCAGTACTCCACCCACACAGGCCCATATCCTCCCCTGCATTAGCTGTCAAGCCATGGGAGGGACCACTGTGGGTGCTGTTTGTGAATGGAGAGAGAAGGGATAGGGGAAACAATTTAGAGGAGAAGGATGCAGCTGGCCCAGCTTCATGGAGGGAGAAGACATGAGGATGCATTCTCAGAAGGAGCACACTGTTCTTTTTTTCCCACTTGAAATGAAGACCAGCTGCTTATTCCACCTCTGAATTGTGCCACTTTCCACTCCACTGCTAAGAAGGAGCAGCAGCAGCCTATTCTGGGGCTTGACAGCTATAGAGGGTGAGATTTTGGCAAGAAACTAGCCCTCTGCACTTTGTCCAGAAAGATGCATAGAGGATTCTATCCTGTAAGTCCTGAAGCTCACTGGATGGCCCTGGACCAATTGCTCAGTCTCTCTCTCTCTCTCTCTGTATATGTGTGTGTGTGTGTGTGTTTCTTTCCCTCTCTCTGTCTGATGTACCTGAAGGATAGTTGCAAGGATAAAGTAGGGAAGAAGAGAGCCCGCTTGAGTTCACTGGAGCAAAGATAGGAGATCAATGTATCAAATCAACTTGTCAGATAAATAAATGCTGAAAGCCTTGTATGCACAATGATGTTCCTTGCTGGGTTGAGATGACTGTAGTAACTTTTCTCCTCCAGGATTTCTTCTGCACTGGACATAAAATGTGAGAGTTAGTTTGTTTAATACATGAATAATATGCCAATACCAATTATTTTTTTTCTTCTCTTCCAGGGATAGAGACCTGTAGCCTTCCAGAAGTTTTGAACTGTGACTCCCATAAACCATTGTCATGGGCTATGTTAGCTGAGCTGATGGGAATTGTAGGAGGGGACTCTGTAGAGTCACAGTTGCCCAACCAAATGGCAGAATGTTGTTTTGGTTCCAGAATGTACTGGTTCTGTTAATGCTGATGGATTATGCTACATCTCTGTCACAAACTTATAAATGAAACAGAAGAGCTAGGGTGGTCTGCAGAAGCAAAAAAATGGCTGCTTTGCTAAGCTGCTTCTAGATTCAAGTTCACAGGGCAAGGGCTTAAAAATATAAAGCCAGAATAAAGATCACTTTGCTTGGTTCAAGCAAAAAAAAATCCCAGAGGCTGTTTTGCAAAAGAGACATTACATCAAACAGCATGAGCTCCCTCCCTTTCTGCTGCCACATAATTGTGTACCAAACTGTCACAATTACTGATGGAACTAGATTAATATTGGCAAAACGGGTGTTCTGCCAATTGCTAGGGATGGTAGCAGAAGAGTGGAGAGCACTACCGAGCAGCTAATAAGTGGCCATTTGTCAGTCATGCAGCCCTTGCAATAGATTCTCAAAGGGAGAGAAGAAAATTCTATTGGTTTCAACACCTGGTTGAGCAGCTCAATAGGGACAAAATTGAACGTTAGAGCAGAATCATTATTTATTTCATGGCTACATCTTCATCACATGGTCAGTTGTAAAATGAAAGTTATTTCAGTGTGAATCAAATTCACACCAGTATGTCAGAAGGTTTCCCTGGGAAGGAAGGAAAGAGACGGGAAAAGAGAAGACGCTTTCAAGAGAATTTCAGATGTTCTCAGATGAACAGATTAAGAGACTGTGTTTTCACTTTACTGTGGTCATGACTTGCTAGATTAATGGAGACACCGCTAAGAAAGTAATTCCCCCCCTCCCTGCACAGTGTGTAAGAGATACCAATTTCCAGGATTACCAAGAGCATAAAGTAACTCTGATTAAAGTAGTGGCTACCATCCATGTCGCAAAGGTTTGACATGATAGGTTTGCAGGGGGGAGATAGCTACGGCGTAATTATATGCACAAAAACACAGAAATATGTCTCACCCTTTTTTATTATTTTTGAAAATTATTATGTTTTAGCTTTTTTACTATCAGGCTTCTAGCTTTTTCTTGTTTAAGTGTCGGATCCCATATTAAAGATGGACAAATAAAATAAAATCACACACACATGCCCCTATATTGGGGGGTTGTACCTAAGGCCATTTCCACATGGGGATATAGCCCACGCTGGGACGACCTCACCAGGAGGTCGTCTACATCGTGGGGTGTGCTAGGGCAGTTTGAAAAGATGAGGTTCTACACCTCAAAGTGCCCTCGCATGGCCACGGGGGCGGCGCCACGTGTTTTATAAAGACCACCTTTCAACTGGTCTTTTTAAAACAAGAGCGTGCTAGCCCGTCACAGCGCCCCGTGAAGAACTGCAGGGGCACGCAAGCGCATCCCTGCAGAGCTGCCCGGGGCCGGGCTTCTGGCTGGCATGCTGCCCCAATTGGCAGAGCACCACTGGAAGCCAGCAGCCGCCATTTTGGGCACCACCGGACACCGCTAGACGCTGACAGCATGTAGAGCGGTGAACGCACGCTGCTCCCCATGGGGATGGAGCCACTCAGATTAAGGTAAGCTCCGTCCCTGCGTGCACGGCCCTGTTCCGCCGCGTTTCAGGGGCCCCCGTGTGGAAAGGGCCTAAGTGAAACTTGATCCTTCCCTTCTCAGCCATCTCTTGCCTTCATAAATTGAAAACAATAATAGAAAGTGGTTGGCATGAGAAGTACAGAACACAAATGGGCCAAAGTCAGTGAGCAGGCTTCTCTTTCTCTCTCTCTTCGTTCCTAATGGCTTCTGTTCTGGAGGGAAAGAAGCTCAGTGTTAATTGGCCTCAGCAGGTCAACAAGGAAAACTTTGTTCCCTCACTTTTTTGCTCTGCCAGATGATAACAGAAGAAAAGATGAAAGAGATGGTGCAGAGACTGTATGGAAATTTTGGCTGAAAACTGGAGTCTATGGTAATGAAAATGAAACAAAATGACATATATGGGAGAAGCACAGTACCTACAAAAGGCATAAGAGAGAAAGAGAGAGAGAGAGAGAGAGAGAAAGAAACTTAAACACTATCAAGGCTGGACTAAACAGGATTCCTTTTGTGAAAGTTCATACCTGAGGTACTGGGTGATTCTGGACCTCCCCTTGCCTTAGGTCATGTTGGTGTGACCAAGGCCAGAAATCCAAAGGCAGTGACCCCACAACACAACACTTAAGTCTTCAATTGCTCTGCAGATAGACAACAAGGGTGGGGTGAGTGATAAACAGCCCCAACCTTTGGGAATTGGCAGGGGAAAAGATGTGCAGCCCCATCCTCTCAAGAGCATTCCTCTCTTGACAGCATCATATTTCAAGAGGCATGTGTGGGGTATGTATACCAGCAGCAGCAGGGATCCCCTAATGTCTGAGGGTCCTGGAACATTTGCTCCAACTGCACCATTGATGATCCACCTTTGACCCCTCTGCTGCACTCATATTTACCATGTTGCCTTTGGTAAACAAAAATGTGTGTTCAGGTGACCACTGGCATCCTCACCACAAACACATGCTATCCTCCAATCTGCAACCTCTCAATAGAGAGAACAGAATAACAAATTCAGATAGCAAGAGGAATGCATTTGACTGGGGAGAAAGTTGTTGGATGGTTTGTTTGTTAGAAGTGATGCTCAATAGGTTCCTGTGACATTCATAGAGTCACAGTTCATATCATATATATAAAAAGCTCCAGCTGCACTGTCTGAAATCCCCAGATAGGATTAAGAGAAGTAGCACATTTTCCCCATGTACAAATCAATATGTATGGACTGTGCAGGAAATGCAGTGCCTCTTAAACAAAATGATAACTCTTAACCTTCAAATAGAAGACATCTCTTTTCCAAAACGGTTGTGCTGAAAAGCCCTTAGATGTACTGGCAAGGAAGGGTGACTCACTGATAATGAAACCAGCCTTTAAGCTTCCTTTGAACTGGACTTAATTGCACATTTGGATCTGTACATGCAGCTGATTCTGTCTAATAGAATTTTAATCAGATCATAACCATTCTTGTGATGAAAGAAGAGAGCAACATCATAAGAGACAGAAACCAATAGTCTCCATCATTAATCACTTATAAAGTTATGACCAGATTGCAGTGAGGGCCTCCATGCAGCCCAGTTTTTAACACATAGCACCTCTGTTTGGATATTCATCCAGGTTTTATGAAACCAGGGACACACTTTGTGATTATGCATGCATTCCTCTCCTATCTTATCCTCTTCCTATTTCACATTGGTTTTGGCATGAAGATCCTGACTTGTATTACAGTTCTCCATTACATCCAAATCAAAGAACTATAACATAATATCAGATGATCATAAATTTTCTCAAAATGACTGTACATCCTGTACAGGATCTTCTTAGCTCCTCCTGCCTCTCCCCTTCCTTTTCCTTCCTGCTATTGTTTGAAGAATGGATGAACCACTATGAAGTGGTACAAGGAGGATTTTAAGAAAGATTCTTATTTTGATATAACAACTGTCCTGCCTTATCAAGTAGGAAAATGGCTTCCTCTCACATTTTTCGCTTCATTAGCAGTTGATGTAAAGGTTGCTTTCCGTTTCCATATGAGCACCATATTCCTATCCCACAGAAACATGGTCTTTATTGAACTGGTTACATTGTCCACCTAAAAAGGAAATATAGAGCGGCCTGATTCAGACAAACAAGATAAATCATCATTTGCTATTAGTATGGTTCTTCATGAGCCTTGAAGATGATGTGATCCTACTTCCTCTCTCTTCTGCGTGCCTCAAAACTGTTTTTTTTCTGGTCAAACTAACCACAGTTCCCTTTCACATCTGGAAACAGTGGTTCGTTCTAACTACATCTGGCTAAGAAACAAGATTATTACATTTGGCTTGATTCTGATTTATCTTAGACTCCTCAGCCTGGTGGTCTATCTGAATCATATCCTCAAAAGCCTATATGACTCCCAAAATTCGTTGTTTCACATTATTTCAAAACAGACTTCACTGCATGTTACCCAGGCAGCTTCCTTGTCAACTGGATGACTGAAAAAAGTGTTGCTACTTCTGTACAAGGCTTATGACTAAAATTGTGGAGCAATCTTTTAAAAACATTGTGCTGCCAGCTCAGAATCTGAAATATTTTTCTTGTCCTCTGAAATTTCTGATTGCTTTCCAGCTTTGGGCTCTCATAACAGAGCAGGTTTGACTTTTGAGGACAAATAAATCCTTTGGAAACTATCCTTTTCATGATTTTATGGCATTTAAATGGAGGGTAATTCCAAAGCCTTGTTCTCATTAAATCTGTGAGGTGGAAAATACATTTCTCCCTCCCAAGAAAAGTCAATACCATTATTCTTTTGACTCCACTTCATTACAAGTAGTCTTTGCTTTTATGCAGTGAAACTGTGTTTATCCTCTATAATTTAGCTAATCCTTTCCTCTCCCTGCAGTAACAGGATAGACATGCAAATCAGTTCCCATCAATTTTGTGAGTGAAGAGGAAAAGTCTGGCCACCAACGGTGGGGTGGGAAGAGAATTCTGCCACTTGAATGTCATACATTCCCCTGTTGGGTACTCTAATTTTATAGCTATTAGTTTCTATAATTAACAGTGAATATTAAAGAGATTTTAAGATAATAGAGTCTCCCAATAGTGATATTCTGCAGGTTGCCCCCCCCATATATTCTATCCTTCTCTCTCCCTCTCTCTCTCCCTCTCTCCCCCTACCCCACCTCACTGTCTTTGCTGCTTCGGTGCCTCCAAGCAAATCATTACTTTTCTGTTAGATGTTTAATCACAAACCTTGCAAGGAAATTTTCTGTTTTTCATGCTGTACTTGATGCAGAACTAACTTCATTACCACATTGACACGCTCGCACATTTGTCAGCCCTAAAACCCTGTCGTCTTAAAGACCCCAGTCTAAAAATTCCCCTTGGAAAACATTTAATTTTAAATGACGCAGTACTGAATAATTGGTCTGGAGTGCCCATTTTTCTATTTATAGTTTATTATTCCTGCTGCGTCTGACAGATTTTTTTTATATTGTTATTTTTTTTATTGTTTTGAGGCAGATGAGTTTGAAGACGAAACACTAGCTGTGAAGTAGGTAGTGTCTATAGTGATATGTTCAAGCTCATTTGCAAGTTAAAGATATTTTCTGGGCTAGATTTTTCTAGTGGGTGTGATTATGATTAATAACATAAATTTCAACAGAGTATTGTTAGCTTATGTTAGCTGAAGTTCGTACCCACTGGCTGTCTTCTGTTGTGATAAGTTCTGCCTTGTCATAATCATGGAAAAATTAACATAAAAAAGTTCAGGAGAAAGCATTTAAATATTTAGGCACTAGAATAATTTTTTAGAAGCTAGAATCCAGTAGCATTTAGGTACCTGTCATCTCTCTCTTTCATTTTTCTATGAATTCTGTACAAAAGTACAGACCTACTGCTTGATAACACATTTGCACAGGTATCTACAATGTGGCCAGGTCTTCAGTTCAGCTGATGTTGGTATCATGCTTGTATATACTACAGTTGGGGTTCTCTGGGGGAAAGAATCTTCATTTGGAGACAGGGTCAGGGTAGATGTTAAGAGAAATGGGTATTCCTTGCCATAAACATGACAAACTTGTTTTCTCTCCCAGAATAGGATTTCTTTGAAATCCACGTTTCAACGATCAGACTTATAAACTGATCCCTGTTTACCTTCTAATGACAAATCACAACACAAAGCTCCCTAAAGGCAAAATGGACTGATGGGGGCATCATGTGCCATGACTATCATGTGTCTTTGAACACTTGAGGGAATACCTGTTCGAAAAACAGGCTAAAGATAATGCCAATTTTGAGCCTGAGCTTCTGTTTCCTATAACTTCTAGGAACAAGTAGGACTATTTTCCATGTGTTTGCCTGATTCTCCTTTCTATACAAAGTGACCAGAGTGACATCCTATGACACTGTAATCTGAAAATAATTTTTCCCCACACTTTTCTTTTTGTCTGTTCTTTACTTCATCTGACCATCCTCTCACAATCACATGCTGGGAGGAAATCCAGTAAGTTACATATAAGGGAGGAGTATTTTTCTTTGTATCCTGGGAGATGATTGATTAGAGAGAGGGAGGGAGAGAGAGAGAGAAAGAAAGAAAGAGAGAGAGAGATTTCTTGTTGTTGCCAAAACCCAAGGCTTGCACTGCCACATATAAGCAAAGCAACAAAGCATCAATTCCCCTGTAAGATTTCTGTTTTCTGTACCTTGTTTGCTCAGTTTAATCTTTATCTACAAATCTGTGCCTAGAAGGATTTATATATCTACTTTACGCATAAATGTCAGAGATCATTCAGAATCTTCAGCTTGGCTGCACTTGGCTGGCTGCCATGTTGATCTTTGCAATAGTTATTTTTCTGTCTCACAGTGGGATCTGTTTTTTTTTCAGTTGATTTTAAACACGCCAATGTCCTCTCAAGCACACTTCTAACAATACATTTGCTTAGCTTGCTTAGTGCAAATATAGAGCATCTAGGCTGAAGTCCACAATGAAAACATTTATTCACCAATCCAAGCGCTCTCTGACTCTTCTTCCTTCTCTCACTAGCTTTGAGCAAAAATGATGGGGGTGGGGTGGGGAACATGACTAAGACTTTCACAAGTTGCTTTGCTTCCCACAAGACCAGAAAACTGGCTAGTTCCAAATTTATAGCTTATTATTTACCGACTTCTAAGCTGATTGATCACTAAAACATAGAAACTGTCATCAGAATGCAGTGAAATCATTACCTAAGCCATAATGTTTCAGGTTAATCAGAAAGGTTAAGTCAGAGTTGCTGTGAAACCTCTGGTTTAAATCTCATCACTTCCATTTTTCATGTAGGCTGCAATCACATGCTAATTTATATGGGAATCAGTCCAATTGAACTCCTGGAACCTACTTCTGAGAGGACATGCATAAGCTTGTACTCCATGTGGAATCTTAGGCAAGCTAGCATGCCTCAATCCACTACTTGTAGCAGGGGTGGGCATCATTTGGATGTTTTGGAATTGCAGTTCCCATCAGCCCTGGCCAATATAGGCAATGGTGAGGAATGATGGGAATTGTAATTTACCACCCTCTGCCTATCCCTGACTAACACTACCAAGTACCTGTATATACACACTTACAGTCCCTCTTACAATCCTATATACACAATAACCCTCTTTGAGTAAAAAGGAGCTTATTTCTGAGCAAACATGCATAAGGTTTTTCTATAACAACACAATCAAATGAATGTGTAGTTGGAAATAAGTCCCACTGCATTCAACAGAGTTTACAGTATAATCCTATTTAAGTATTCAGAAATTAGTCTCCCTGAGTTCAGTCTACATCTAGCAGCACAGTGAAGCAGAAAAAAAAAATCAACATGGTTGTTGTTGTTTTTGTTGGGATTGTTGTGGGCCTTCAAGTTATTTCTGACTCATGGTAAACCTAAGGTGAACCTACCATGGGGTTTTCTGGGGCTGAGAGTGTGAGATACACCCAAGGTCAGTGGGTTTCCATGGCTGAGCAGAGAATCGAACCCTCGTCTCCGGGGTCACAGTCCAACATTCAAGCCATTACAGCACGCCGGTTCTCAATCAACATGATATGCAGCGTAAGTAAGGAACTGTTCTACAAAGAAACAATTGATTCTTAAATTATCCTAACAAACTAATTAAAGAAGAATCAGATGACTGACTTTCAGGGAATCTTTTTTTTTTTTTGAAGAAATATTGTTTTAAACTGCAGGTTTTAAAGTAATCTCAAATATTCCAAAAGCACTTTTTAAAATGGCAACAGACCATTATTTTTCCAGGTAAGATATGGAGAAAAGAACTCTGCCAGTTCTGCAAGCTCAAGGTCATTAAACAGCAGTAGAAGGCTGTTAGCTATGAAGTCATTGTTGAAGAAGTAGGTGTACAAAAATATTAAAGCTGTACAAAGTCCAAAGGAAAACAATACTGCAAGCAAAATCCTTCTAGGATCCCAGGGGCAGTGCAAAAGCCTTGACAGATTCCAGGGACAATGCAAAAACTTTGAAAGATACCAGGGGCAGCACAAGAATTGGAGTTGCTCAGGATTGTTTATGCCTCGCTGTTCCAAAGTTTGAGTTTCATCACCCTTGTGCATCACTGGAGATATCTGAACACTTGCGTGGTCCTTTGCAGGCAAGGTTGGCATTGAGGGCAGTGAAATTTTCAACAGTTCTTTTGGATTCCATTTGGAACTCTTTTGAGATTCCTTGGCAGCTGAATTTTTTACCGTGGAGTCTCCAAAATGCCAGCCTATGACTGTTTCTGGCTCAGAATATTCTTCCTGAGTTTTAAAAAGGATGATCTTTTCTTTGTTTGTTTTGAGGTCTTTACTGAAAGAAACTTTGGATTTCTTCTTGCTTTCCACAGTGAAGTCATCATTGGTTTTTGCCAAGTTCTTCTTATGATTTTCTAATTTCTGAATTTTTTCCTGTTTCTGCTTCAACACATTCATAACCACATCTACTTCTTTGTCAAGTTCATCCACCCATTTCTTAAGGATGTA
This sequence comes from Iguana delicatissima, assembly GCA_948472985.1. NCBI lineage: Eukaryota > Metazoa > Chordata > Lepidosauria > Squamata > Iguanidae > Iguana > Iguana delicatissima. The sequence goes on from CAOKZL010002241.1 coordinate 89,553, forward strand.
TGATATGTCTTTTAACCTTTTGTTCAAGTCCTTAGCAGAGTCCTCCATCAACGTGTTGTCGGACTACTTCAGTTCTGAAGGTGTTTCACTGGCATTACCTAAATCCTTGATGAGGTGAATTTGCCTTTTATTTTAATTGTGTGTTTCAGCTTAGGAGATCTTCTGCACACAGTGAAAAGAGTAAGACTTTCTTTTGGAATGTTCATCTTCTTCAATGTTGACTTCACTTTGATGTCATAATGCCATGATTAACCACTGTAAGTCTGTACGTCTCACTGTATGTAACATTGAGGAAAATAGCCTCAATGATGATAGCCATAATATGAAAGGGCAAGTTTTACTATTGGTGCAAAATTGGCAAACAGCAGTGTTCTGGTCTGATAGACTTATTCTGGCATGGTCAGCTTTTAGCATGGTTCTGACAATGGAACAGTGAAATGATGCCACAGTTGATATAAAAATGCCACAGCTTACACTGAGTGAAAAAGACACCTTTGCAAGGAGTGTAAGAAAGATGGCAGAGCAGACTGAGCATAAAGACAGTCAAAGTTCACTTTTGAATATTGTGGAGAACAATCTGAAAGAGTCTGACAAGTTTGCGAGAAATATGACTTTTAATCCCCGTAGAAGAGATCATTATTTCTTTTATATGTAGGTGTATTCTGACAGATGACCCTAGAGAGGACAGATGACCCTGGAGAGAAGTTTTGTTAGTACTGGGGATTAACAAGCCAACATTCTCCCCCTCTGTTTCAGACACACATACCTTCTCTTTGGACAAAAGCCTGGCCCAGCCTTATTAAAAACTGCTAATTGCTGAGGGATTTAGACTATACCCAAGAAGCCCTGGAAGCTCCCAGAATGATCTTCAAAGTTTACAATAAGTAGAATGTTGTATTTATGAGGAGCCAGACTGGGCATTTTATATTCCACAGTAAACTTCCTTAGCTCAGCTTTGGAGTCAATTTTCTCTGTACATTTGCTCCTGAACTGACACAGTAAGGAAGGGAAGCTATAAAGCAGAAAGATGTCATGCTGTTTAGCAAATTAAATGTTAAATATGGTGTTCTTCATCTAGTCCTTAGTGTAGTTGTAGTCTTTTAAGTACTGTTGTTCCTCTTCCTGCAGCCTTAGTTCCTTAGTCTTGACTGTTGTGCCTCATTCCCAAAACATTCTTTACACCAAAGATACTTAGAGTGTGTCAGGAAGAAGAAGAGGGAGGACGCATGTTTAATCTGAGTAAATTTCAACAAGGTATCATATGTTTCTTCAGTTGCAATATGCTCATTGTCTAAATCAATTTAGGAACTGAGTCCAATTAATCCTAGGTTATTTTCATTATTCAATCTTCTTGTATGAAACAAATTAGGAGATATGCAGTATTACGGAACAAGTAAGGATGTAATTCCAAATATCTTTACTGTCACTACAGGTTTTCCTTTGGTCCTGTTATGTAATCTCCTCCTTCTGGATGAGTTGTTCTTCTTCCATTTTATGCTGTTCTAGCATGAAATTACAAAGCCCCATGCTGCAAATTAGTTCACTGTAGGGACATTGGGTGCATCAGATAAAGCCAATTCTGATTGGCTTCAAAAACTTGCCCTGAATAAATGCTTCCCAAGGATCAACTCTCATCCCAAGAGCACTATGGGAGGAAAGGAAAGAGAAAGTATTTGGAGGTCTAAAATTCTTCCTCTTGGCCTTCTCCTTCTTTTGAGCGATACTAGGATTTCTAATTTCACTTCTGATGAAAGCCTTAGGATTTTCCAGAAGCACTGTAAAAATATTTTCGCACATGAAGGAAATAAACCAGTTTTTCCTGTAGTGATATGTAATACCAATATGAACCAAAAGGAACATTTTAATTATATATGCTTCTCTTCTATATTGCCAATGATAACTTGGTCACATAAATACTGAGAGAGAAGCTCAAAGGTAATTTGCGCCTCTCACAGAAGAAGATATATGAAACTTTTAGATCTCAGCTAATATTAATGGTGGCTAGAGTTAAACCAAGGGAGAGTCATTTCTGAGTGTAAGAATAAAAATCAAGTTACTACAAGGATCATATTATTATCCTTAATCCAATTATCATTATCAGAGGTATTCATTTGAATACCTCCCCCTCCTCCTCTTCCTTGGAATAATTCAGTACATGATTACTTGGGAGAAAATTTAATTGAACTCACTGAATTAACACTGACAAAATGGACTAAAATACCTATCACTTAAGGAAGCAAAACTACTTTCCTTGGGCCCATTCACACTGCACATTCATAGTGCTATAATTCTAGTTTAACTTCCATGGCAACATCCAATGGAATCCTAGGATTTGTAGTTTAAGGAAGGACTTAGAATTCTCAGCCAGGCTTCTTTGGAAGTTAATGAGAAGTCTTACGGTGAGAAGTTTGCCACAGTGGATCATCTCCTCTGAAAGATATCTTTTCAGTTGTCCTCTGTAATCATTCTATAAGGTCCAGGCTTCCAGTAGAATAGGATAAGATTCCCACATTAAGAAGCACATTAGGTAGGACTGGTGACTTTCATAGCACTCATCAAGGAATGGAAAGGGAAGAAATGACATAGAATTTAATCCTTCATCGTGTCTACTACCCTTTCCCTAAATTTTCTGTGCAGAGCAATGGGGAGGCAGATTCTGATATTCCCACTGGAAAAAAGGCAACTCTTTCAAATTTGGGGGATGGCAGGCTCAGCGCATCATGAAAAGCAGTTACAATTTTTCCTATAATTTACTGTCTAGCACCAATCTACCCAGCCTGGTTACCAGCCAGCCAACAACAGCCACTATTGGAGGGCTAATGAAGTTTACACAGGCACACATACGGGTTTTTTTTAACTGGCATAGGTACCTGAAAAGGAAGAAAAATGCCTATAAAAGAGCTGGATGCTGCCTTTTAAACCACCTGGTTTCAACTTGCTCCTGATCACAACTGAAACTGCAGAGCATCCCTACTGGGTGATAATTGTTTCTGTTGCTGGACTGCCGTTATTGTACTGCTGATGTTCAACCAAAATGTACCTTCCTGTAACTCAAAGGATTCCTGCCACTCTCAGGTAACAAAGAACAAGGAGGTGTGACAACCTTCCTTGTGTTTAGAGAGTACTATTGTGTCCCCTTCAGTCCCCTTTTCTTCAGGCTAAACATACACAGTTCCTCACATTTTCTCTTGTTGAATTTGTTTCTGTATCAATTGCAGCTTGGCATATCCTTCCAGCAACAATGTATTCTTCAGCTGTGGACTTGCATCACCCAGCCAGACCAGCCATTCAAGGTGGAGCCTCCTGGACGGGAAGAGCTATTCAGAGCTCTTCATGAAATATATATGTATCAATGATTACTAGTCCTGATTGATATATAGAATCCTTTTTTAGTAGTATAAAGGACTACGTCTCTGGCAAACAAGAGAGAGGGGTGATTGCCCTTATCTCCTGCTTCTGGGCTTTCCAGAGGAATATGCGGGTGTACGATTTGCGCAATTCTTCTCTATGAAGAAAGAGGGAGGGCAGAGATTGTATATGTATCTGTACGTATTTCATATTCATTTGTTTATGTCAGAAGTGGGCAAGTATGGGGGATCTAGGGGCAAATTTTCTGCTCCTTGCACTCTCCAAAAGGGTGCATGGACTGCCAAAAATGCCAACAGACAAGCTCCAAATGGTCAAAGGCCCACTTTCTTTTGAAATACTAAACTGTGCAGGGTGCCCTGGCAACATGTTTAAAAAATAAGTTGCTTCTCCTGAAGGCTTCCAATAGAGGCAATGCAGCTATTTCCTTTGGCCAGAAAAAGAAGGTCTGGGGAGTCTAGAGGAACCAAGAGCTGCAGAACTGCTACTGGGGGTCTCAGGGAGCTCCAGGGTCACACGATGACCACTATCTTTCTAGGTGAATGATGCAGATGGCATATACATTCACACTTCCACCATATAATGAATCTTTAGGTGAATGTGTGAATTGGCCCTTATATGTAGCTGCTCAGTATATAACAAGAGTGTGAAAGCCCCAGAGCCATGTAACCTGAACACTTTTCCAGAAATTGGAAAGGAAAGACAGAACTGTCAGGTTAAAGAGAGAGGAGGATGGTAAAGAAAGAGGAAAGAGCACAAGAGGAACAGGGTACTGTGTGAAAGAATGACTAATGCCCCAAACCAGAAAGACAGTGTGTTCTCCAAGGGACTGTCAATGAAAGGTAAAAATCATGGATCCTGGCATCTTCTCAGGCATCTTGCCAGAAATAGAATCCATTAGCTCTTCATCTCATCCCCCTCATTTCAACAGCCTGAACACGCTAAACCAAATTAATCCCTTGAGTTGCTACCGTTTGACACAGAGGTGATTGGAGCCTGCCTTCTTCGTGGTCACATTTCATTTCATTCATGCAAAGCAGGCTGTGAAAATGCAAAGCAAATGACTCCAGAGTTCAAAAATGTATCCACCCAGGGGCTCTTCCAACAGACTTCTGACTGCTGAACTAGATCAGGATCAGTCCCTCAGTTAATTTCATGCCCCCCTTGCCTTGGAGTGATAAGAAAGAAAGAAAGAAAGAAAGAAAGAAAGAAAGAAAGAAAGAAAGAAAGAAAGAAAGAAAGAAAAGACACTGTCTTAATCATCCCAAGAAGCTTAAATGCAATTTGGCAATTGGCAATTGCTGCTGCTTTTGTGTACGTGGTGTGTCATAAAGGAATGCTTACACTTCACAGTAGAGAAGTATGTTCCTGCTGTAATGATTAATAGCAAAACAACATTTTTGAATCTTCAATCAGAAAAGCAGGTAACCTCAAGAAATCTCTCTCGCTCAAATTAGATTCAAACCTTTCCCACACCTCTTCAAAGAGCAGCAGGAGGGAGTATCAAACAGAAAATCTTGTACTGCTTTGTTGGCTTTTAAAAATCACATTCAGCATTTGACCCAGGCTATCAGAAACCGATTAAAAGGTTCTGTTTCAGCTCCCCCATCCTATTCTGATCTAATTCACACATCTTTTTTTCTTGCCCAGTAGCATACTTGCTCTTTCACAGGCTCACCACAGATATGTAATAGATACATTTTCTTCCAGTGGAGTGACACTAAGCACAGCATTTTGAGTTCTATCTACTTTTGGTCATCTTTTCAATAAACATGACATTTTTAAAAATCAGTGTCAGAATGTTTTTAGGATGTCTCTGGCTTAATTTTCTGATAGTTTGCCCAAGCTTCTCATACAGTCTTACTATTCAAACTGCTATTATCAATAGGTCCTACATGTCTCCTTTTGACTTGTTGTAGCTTGTCCTCCTGGCAGCTGGAGAGAGCAAGATGAAAGAAGGAAGGAAGGAAGGAAAATGATCATGTGGGAGCTACTGCCATATAGTTTGATACTACACATGTGTATTATGCATATGGATACCACAATACCAAGAAAGGGAGAAAGTAGCACTCTTTCATTCAAATGCTGCTTCCCGTTTCAGCAGTCTGGCTCTTATCTGAGGCAAGATGAATTGGGATAATAATCTGCCTAAAAAAAGTTATTGAAATTAACACTTTAATTCCACCCCATTGTCCTGTTTTTGCTGGTTTAACACAATGACCCAGTTTCGGCATATGTATAATAAGCCAATGCAGCAACAAGCCTTTTGCATCACACCAATATTTCCCCTAGCACACTATGATGAGACCAGCAAATTTTTATTTAACCATAGTTTAACCAGTTATCTCCAACCTTCATGTTTTGAAGCTGATGTAAGATCTTGGTTTGTTCCGAACCTGGTTACCTGATTTGGACATAAAAATAAACATAGTTATAGGAGATTTCTTGAGTAAATCACAGTGCACTATGAAGGGCTGGAGGAGAGACATGTGAGGACAGAATATATGGCCACAACCCTGATGTATACCTCAGTTATTGAGCAGAAATGCATAGGTCTGACTTAGGTTGAAGTCCCTTTGGTGTAGCCAGAAATCTGGCCAATAGGGCTTAGAAGGCCTGGGAGAAAACATCAGGAGGGCTGAACAGATAAGAGAGCTATTCAGCCAGATTTTGAAAGATCATGACAGGCTCAGAATAACCTTCATAGCTAAATGAGAATTTGAACTCAGGTCTGCCCTGTTCTAATTCTGCTTTCTAACTAGTACAACGAACTGGCTCTCAGTTTAATGTTGAACTACAAACTGTAAGGAAATTGATGCTTTGAATTTACAGATTTTTTTAAAAGATTCAAAAACAGGCATGGAAATGTTAGAATGGATGAGATTGATCAGTGATAGTGAGTGAGGGGGGATTAACGCTTTCCCTGTGTCATTTCTTTATCAAAAGTATCACCCAAGCCACTGGAACAGGACAGCTGGTAGAATATGGCAATGATGTGCTAGTTGGGCAGCAGTTTTATTCTGGGAAATGGCATGGGAGAATAGATTAGTTATCTTTCTATAGGACTGTTTTCTTGATCCAATCCCCCTCCCCCTTATACACACACATACACACTCGCACACACATAAAAAGTACCAGGAGAGCCAATTATGGAACACACACATAACATGTACAGTCATCCCTCCACATTCGCTGGACTCCCATGAAAGTGGAAAAACTGTGAATAACTCTCAGCCCTCCAAAACCATATTTAACACACACACACACACACACACACACAAAGTATGATCACCATGTTCAACCCACATGGATTCAATTGAGACATTAAGGTTCCTTCATAAGGCAGAAGTGGGTGGCTGGTGGGACTTACTGCCACCTCTGCTGCTACCCCACACCATTTTTAATAGCAGTTCACAATTTCACAGACTCGCAAGGCTTGCAGTCCCTATTAAAAATGGCATAGGGAGGCAGCAGAGGTGACAACAAATAATCTGTAAATAAGCAAATCCGCAAAAGTGAAATCCGCAAATGTGAAGGGCTGATTGTAGCTTGTTTGGTCATTAGTAGTGATCTTGGCCTTGTTCATTCCAAGGCTTAACTTGGATTGGATTGCACCTAATCCATTCAGTATAACACACTTCTGCACAGAATTTCAACCTCTTTTTTTTTTTTTTACTGTCATGTAATTATTAAGGCAGTGCACTCAGCGCCAGCAACTTAATTGTCTTTAGTATTGCTGGTGTCACCAGCATGAAGGCAAATGATTAATAAAACACAATTATTTACATTGTAATGTCAGATTTTTAATTAAACTGAAAATGCAGTTCATTTGCCTTTCGCCATGGGGTTGATTTTGTTTTAAGCAAAAAAATTAAGGGCAGCTCTTAAAATCAATCTTTTTCCCTCCCAGTCTTAATTGCAGGTTAGAAAGAGAGATCTCTTGTCATCTTTAGAAATCATTGCCACCAGTGATGACAAATGGCTTTAGCAGGATGCGCTTTTGCACCCCTGAGTGTTCTCAGCCCAATGATACATTTCACATCTGAACTACTAAAATATTTCATGAGATATTTTGGCATCTCTAAATCTTCATTTATCTTTTAGTGAGTTACTTCATTGCTACAGTAAGCAAAACCAGAAGTATTAATGTTGTCATGTTGCACCTCCAATGGAAAGCTCAAAAATCTAAATATGTTGCCTGCCACACTGTCAGCTGCATATTTCCATAGAGGAGCTATCCAAGGTGCTGAATTATTTAGAGTTCAGCACCTTGGAAAGCACATGGGAATCCATCAGTTTTGGGTGTTGTTGACTGTTAAGCCATTGATTCATCTGTGTGATTCACTAGTTGGGAAAGATGGGCTTTATTTTGAGGTTGTTGTAAGCACTTGAATCATATGTAATTGGAAATTAAAAATCCACTCAAGGTTTTAGTTCAAACTTTAAAGGAGCTATCTGAGTGCTGAATTCTGCTCTCCAAATAAGTTTGGTATCTTGAATAGCTCCTTTAATTCTGACTAAACTCCAGAGATTCACCACACCACTGAGATGGAAGCCACCATTGGGTTGTGGGAGTGACTGAAGTGTATGGGGAAGTGAGGTTTAAGGCTTCTTTCACCTAATGTGATTCACACACACAGAGAGAGAAAGGGATTTTCTTTGTCCTGCAGCTCTATGAAAAATTAGAAGACCAATCCTAATGAATCTAAGATCCAACTTTATTAGGGGAAAAAATGCATTTCTGTCTCCCACCCTGACAGACCAAAATTTGGAGAGAATGGGAGCCCTGAGCTTTTATATTCTAATATATTTTGCCAGGGTCGCCAAGTCACTACTGCAAAGCACATGTGCTCGGAAATTCCAAGAAGCTAATATAATTCAACAGAGGTCAAAACTTCTAGTCATCAGTCCCCTGTAAAGTAAATAACCATTTCCCAGTCCTTGCTACATAACCCATTCCTCGGTCTCTTGGCATCATGGGGAAGAAAATATGCTTTGTAACTTTCATAGTGTCAGCTTTTTCTTTTGGAAGAATTTCTTTGGCACTAGGACACACAAATAATGGAGATGCAACATGTGGAGGCTAGCATGTGTGAAGCCATTTTAGGTTCTCCTCCAGCACAGTTTCACCTGCTGCATATAGGGCTAGGAGAGAAAGTCCTATTGGGGACAGTGTTACCCTGACTTTTGGGGTCCCCTGGGGACACCCTGATTCACTCCAAAAATGCAAAGACTGGGGGAATCAATGGAGCACTCACCTTGGCAGAATGAAAGGTAGGGTAACACAGTGAGATCTTTAACCCAATTTTTATGGGGTCAGACCACACAAAAAACAGCCAAGGATTAAAAAGTATGCTAAAAATGTGTTTTTATTGGGGGAATTCACTCATGCATGCACACAAGATACATACAGTCAAGCATTCACACAACAACTAACAAGGAGAAAGGGAGGGAAAAAAATATGGATAAAGAGGCTGAGAGTTTTTGAGGTTATATAGTTACCATTCCAGAAAAGTACTGAAGAGCTTGAAATGTGACTTAAGACTTCTATCTAAGGGCAGACAGATCAGGATTCAGAGCGACATAGTGGAATCTTGCATTTCATCTGACTGCAACTGACTTCTCGAAACCAAGGGTTTATATACTCTCTTTTGCCCCCTGAAGGGGTGTGAGTTGACTGCTCTCCCAGCCTAACGAACAATGGGAGTTGCAGCACAGGCAATGGGGTCTGGAATGCACTGATTGGTTTCAATGCCTTGGTTGAGAGGGGGTTTCTGAGCTAGCTGCAATAGGATATGCACACAGTAGGGGTCCTGGGTACCTTATTGTTTTCTGATGTTGGCAGTTAATAGGAGTAACTCAGAGCCATTAAGTCAGGCTTTCTTGGCTAATGTCAGTGAACTTTTGACCTGGTCATGCTGAGGTCATCTCTGACCTACTTCCAGCCAGTGCCCCTTTCTTCCACATGGCCTTGCCAGCCATAAGTATAATTCATATTTTATGCCAACACATCTGCCAATTAATATATTTTGCCAATTAGATCATATCAAAGCATGGGGGTGTACAGCCTGGTAACAAGAGTATGTAGCTCACAACTTTTCCTAGGATTAGGAACTTAGGAAGCTACTGTCTTATACCAAGTCACGCCGCTGGTCTGTTTAGCCCAGTATTGTCAACACTAACTGGTAGGAGTTCTCTAGAATTTCAGGCAGATTTTTTTTTCTACCATACTCAAAGAAGCCAAATATTCAACCTTGAACTTTCTACATGCAAAACATATGCTTCACCACTAAGCTATAGCCCTTCCTAGTAAGATTTAGCTCTGTGCTCTTCAGCCTAATTAAGAAACTTAAAAGTTATCTTGAGCTTTTAAAATTATGTTTTTGGGATGCTTCTACTGTCCAGGATTAGGAAGGAAAAGATGAAATTTTGAAGGGCATGTGGAAAGCATAATGGTAAAATAGAGGCTACACACACAGAATAAAAATTTAAAAATCCCCATTATAGTACTCATATTTAAATGGAGATTCATTTTTCCATCTTTCTCATGTACAGATTTCTTATAATATAATATCTGATGGTGGATGTATTTCTAATTTGTGCAATATAATAAAAAAATTGAAATCATAAATAAGTGATTTCATTACGTGGTATGAGTACATTTATCTTGGACGCCAAAGAGTTTTCTCTGAAGAACGAGTGTTGCAAGAGCTCTTAAGATCTATATTTCATTAAACAAGTAAATACAGAGACAGTTACACTAAAAATGCATGGAATATTAAGTTGCATCTTACATGAGTACAAACGTTATTAGATTTTGATATAATCCATTATCAATCAGTTGAGTATACAGAACTTTGCTTATTTTATGCCCAATTGCTTTTGCCTCAGTTCCTTCATATATCAACTCTTTTCAGTGTATTCATGGGGAAAATCAGCCACAGTACAGCTAGATAGACTTTTCCATCATGATACTTTGTGTATGTTGCTGTCTATTTTTAATATGTGCATTTTAAATAGCTCTTTACAGCTTGTATGCATTTGCTATCTCCTTGGCTACAAAAAAAAATTGTATTACAATATTTATTTTCATTCTGTAGTTAGTTGATTAGAGCAGAAAACATTTGATACTCAAAGCTAATGCTTTGATTCACACGTAAAGGTGTCCCCACACACCACTCTATATTCACAACTTAATCCAACCAGTATCGTCTTATTATAGAAATATATTTTCTACTTTAAGTTAGGCCACCAACAGTAGCACATATATGGTATATGCATCCATGACCCCGGGATATTTTAGTCAGGAGTCGCCTTCAGTGGTCTCCCTCTTCAGGAACCCATCATACAAAACAAATTAGGAAGGGCAGCTAATACCCCAGAGGACAGGATCAGAATTCAAATTGACCTTAACAGACTAAAGAGCTGGGCCAAAACTAACAAAATGAATTTCAACATGGAGAAAAAAATACTACATTTAGGCAGAAAAAAATGAAATGCACAGATATAGGATGGGTGATACCTGGATTGACCAAAGTATAGGTGAAAGAGATCAAGGAGTCTTAGTAAACCACAAGTTGAACATGAATCAAAAGTGTGATGCAACAACTACAAAAGTCAGCATGCTTCTAGGCTGCATCAACAGGAGTACAGTGTCTCAGTCGAAGAAAGTAATAGTATTGTTCTATTCTGCTTTGGTCAGACCTTACCTGGAATACTGCATCCAGTTCTGGGCACCACAATTCAAGAAGGATATTGACAAGCTGGAACAAGTCCAGAGGAGACAACCACAATCATAGGGCCTGAAAACCATGCCCTAAGAGGAGTGGCTTAAGGAGCTGGGTATGTTTAGCCTGGAGAAAAGAAGGTTAAAAGGTGACATGATAGTCATGTCTAAATATTTGAGAGGATGTCATATGGCGGATGGAGCAAGTCTGTTTTCTGCTGCTCCAGTGACTAGGACACAAAGCAATGGCTTCAAGCTACAGGAAAAGAGATTCCACCAAAACATTAGGAAGAACTTCCTGATGGTGAGAGCCATGTGACAGTGGAATACAATGCCTTGGAGTGCGATGGAGTCTCCTTCTTTGGAGGTTTTTAAATACAGACTGGATGGCCATCTGTCAAGAGTGCTTTGATTGCGTATTCCTGCATGGCAGGGGGTTAGATTCAATGGCCTATGTGGCCCATTCCAACTCTGTTATTCTATTGAAAGAAAACAAAATGCATAGTAGAACTGTGTATATAAAACGCATATCTGGAAATATTATTGCTTGCATGACTCAGAGCCTGTTGGACCAAGTCAGTTCTCAGGTCCTGAAATCTTGATATTATTTCCAAAATAGGCTTGGGCATGTGGCCCCAGCTTCCCTCTTCTGTGTTCCTAGGACTCACATTTTTAAAGACTTCAGCCTCACTACCATCATTTCTGTAGTGAAAGATCAATCTGGAGAAAGAATGAAGAAAGCAGGCTCTCTTAGTGCTGATTTATTCATAGATTATGACTAACTACTTTTTTTCAGCTCTTTTTCAAATTCACAAGAATTTGTCTGCTTTCAGCAATATCATCCATTAAACAGGAAATAACAAAATATAGTGATATAATTACGGAAGCTCAAAAATCTCCTTGATCATTGAAGTTGAAACCTGCTAGAGTTTAATTGTGAATTTAGTAAAGTAGTTCATCATTTGAGTCTGCCATCTCATATAGACTGCAAGGATGAGCATCAAAAAATATTACAAGATTTATCCAGGAACCTATAAATTAATTGGGCATATCTAAATTTCATTTATATCAGCTCAATACTATTTCAAGTTCATGGCACAATCTCAAATATGTGGCAACTGTAGTGTGGTGAAATACTGAATATATTCTTCAAGATATTTCTTTTACTCATAGATATTTCTTTTACTCATAGTTGTATAATTTCCAAAATCCCCTAGGAAGAAGGGTTGACTATTAAACCTTTTTCATATAACAAGTTTCATATACCTATGGTACAATCCTAAGTATAGAACATGGGTAGATAAGTTTCCAATCTATATCACTGCCCCATTTCTTCACTCATAAGACAATTCTATCCCACATTATTCTATAAATTTATAAATTTATTTTATTTTAATGTCTTCACATGTTTGAACATATTTTCTCTTTCTTTTCTTAATTTTTAAATGCTTTTTTATTGTTCTACAAGTTAACAAATAGTTTTTAACCAGTCTTTCCAAATACTCAAAACCTATATGGCGTTTTGTTATTTGTTTTCTCAGACTCTAATTAAATTTGTGAGCTTGAACATATAAGGTGTATCCCATATTCTACGGGTCCATTCTGCATTTGTTGGAGCAGAAGAGTTTTTCCAGTTATTAGAAATGTCCAAACAATTCTTCATCTTCTGATTCCACGTTCCTTTTACACAGCAAAATAATATCGGTGGATCCAATGGCAAAACATCCAGTAACCTGTTATATTTTCAGTTTCTTCTGAAATAGAAAGTGAAACCCTTGATACATCTCATTCAGCCTTCATGGAGACAGATACTATCAACCTTGTAATTTATAAATGCTTTCTCTTAAACTCCTGCGTGTAAAGGTATATGTTCCCAAATCTATTCTCAACTGTCTAACTGCTTATCTTTCTGAATGTCAGCTTCCCACTTATTCTGACAATTATTGAATATTTCTCTGTAATAATTTGTACATATTATCTGTACTACTTGGTCACGCCTAAAAAAACAAATTCCCAACTGTACAGTCCCTTAAAGAATAGCATTTTCTGAACAACCAGGTAATCATATATTATTTGTACAAATACTCAATCTGAGAGATATGTCCATCATATATCTGATGTTAAATTTAAAAACAATTTTTCACCACTCCACCATAAAATAGATCTTATAATATTTTTAATCCTATATTTCCTTAGAGCACAATATTATTTCATGTATGTTTATAGGCAATCTATTTGCAATGAAGTCTTTTTGTCCGTTTTGTACTTCTGTTTTGAAATTGTGTGGGACAAATGTGGACTGAGTGTACCTTTAAATTGCTGACAATTTTTCAAGGATCACAAACAAAGAGATTTTTCTTAATCAGTTGTAAATCTTCTGTACTGCATTACCAACCAGTATTTTTAATTTTTCTGCAGAGGCCTAAAATTGGACAGACTATCTTTTTTGAACCAAGGCTTTATGCAACACAACTGGGCTGCTTCATAATAGTTTTCTGTGTCTGGAAATGCCAAGCCTTCCAGCACTGCTCCCCCACTAATATTAATTGCCAACATGTTTTAATACTAAATCTTAATTATTTTGCATCCCACAGAACATATATTTTTTGACATTTCAGAATTAATTATTCCTTTACTTGTAGCAAGACAATGGAAAATATAATGTGCAGGCTCACTCATTCTTTTAATGACTGATATTCAGTCCACCCAAGAATTTTTTTAGTGATGCCCACTTTCTTGAAATAACATATACTTTACCAGATCCTCCGGATGCCAGGTTATGCACACTCCCAAACATTCTGTTGAAGTGTAACTCCAAGGAATTGTATATAACCTTCCATGTAATTTTTCAACTATATTCATATTAAATGCCATTCATTCTAATTTTATAACATTGGTCTTATAACCTGAAACTTGTCTGAATTGTGACAATAAAGCTGAGAGTTTTCCAGATAATCTTTTGGGATGCTTCAGATTTGTAACTGTCTGATCTGCCTAAAGATCTATTTTAAAAGGAAACAACTGCACATGTATACAGATTATGTCTGTCATGGGTTATATTGCTAATGTAAACAATACTGGTGATAACAGTATCCTGCCAAGTATTTCAACTAAACGGGAATATTTCTGTTTTACTATCATTAACAGAGATTGATGCTAGAAAATTATAAATGCATCATTTTTATTCATCCTATAAATTTAGTATTTAATCTCCATTTTGATAATACTTCATAATGATAATCCCGCTCAACTCTATCAAAAGCCTTTTCAGCAGTCAAAAATAATAACCCATATGGCTGGTCTCATTTCTTAATTTTTGTAATTTATAATTTTGTGAATACAGGTAGAAAGAATCATAAATATTGACTAAGCAGCTTTAATATATTTACTTATAATAGAATTCAACTTGACGGCCAATATTTTGGTTCATATTTTAAAGTCTTGATTTCGTAACATGATGGTCCAACATGGCCCCACTCTAGTAGGATCTTTATCAGGTTTACACAGAGCAGTCATTTTAGTCTCTTTCCATGTTTTGAGGATGATATTAGATTGCTCAGTTTCATTAAATACATTCACTAATGCAGAGATAGACCGGATGCTAACTTCCCACCCCCTGAATCCTCTCACAGACTGTACCTCAAGCATGTCAAAATACCTTGTTTTTTTCTCTACTTCTCTTTCAGTATAGTGACATTGCATCACTAGCTGTCACCATTTTGAAGGAGAAAAAGAAAAGAAAAGAAGATAGTTGATGTGGGAGTTCTGAGAGGGCTTGGGGATGGATGTTTTCCATGTTTGCACACATTTGGGAGGACTCTGGATGCAGTTTTCAGGCAACTGTTGCTTTTTTTAAAAAAATGAGGACTTCAAGGGGCTTTCAGGGACTGTTGGGGGCTCTAGAGACCGCAAAAATGGAGTCCTGAGGCACATGTCCCCCTTGAATTACACTTTTCCCAGCCCTGCAATAATGAGAGTGCTTGTAAATGTGTAAGCCTTTACAATATTCTTCAGTTAGCCCATTGGAACTGGTGCATTGTTATTTTTATAAGTTTTTAAATACTTGATTAGCCTCTTCTACTGAAATTTGTCCCCTTAATACCTCATGATCTTCTATAGTAAGTTGAAGTTGGTCTGTGTTTCCAAGACAAACTTAAATAATTCCAAATGAGGAGTTTTCAGGTCTGTATAAATCTTTATACTATGTTCTCTAAGTGAAAAAACTATCTTATTCTGAGTTGTTAGCACATGATCCTAATTTGTTTTATTTATCCTGTGATTCTAGTATTTTCCTTTTAGTTGTGCTGTTAGACGTTTACTAGATTTACTGCCCTTTTCACACACAAAAAGTCTCTTTCTGATCCATGTCACTCACAAGATAGTTTAGTTCCACTAGCATACTTTCACATTAATTTTTTGATTTAATGTGTGCAAAAAAAAGTATTCATTTGTAATTTAATATGTTCACATTTCTGAACAAATCTTCCCTCAAAGTACATTTTTAGATGCATGTTGATACCTTTTTTTGATAACAGTATGGGAATGTTTGAGAGATTTGAAAGCTGAGGACACCTAAAATTCCAATCAATACTTTAACCCATGAAGATTTGGTTTAAGTCAGGTCATATTGAATTCAAAATCAGCAAATTCTTCAAGCATATCTGATACAGAGCTCTAAAGATGTGAGACTGCAAATGCCATGTGACTATTTATGCCATTTACAGACTATCTACCATATTGGTCACTCTGATTCTTTCTTCATTGCATTCAGAACTATTTACAAGATCAGTTATCTGTTCCTTACTATTTTAATATTATTCTGCTTTGTTATGCGTATTTTTCCAGGGAAACAACCTAATGGTTTACCAATGTTTATTAAGCTGCTTGTGCTATTAAAAGTATTTGGAAAGTCAGATCTTAAAAATAATTCATCGTACCACAGCCAGCCCATATTTCATTGCCATTACTGTTAACCCCCAACTCCTTCATCCAAAGTTAGGTCTTTACCTCAGGACTGATATGAAAATAGCATAAGGCTTGAAAAAATTCAATTTGGAATGTCTCTAAACTGCTAAAAATGTCTTTAGAAACCAACTAGGAAAGTAACTAGAAAATTTTTCTTGTTATACCCCCAAGGTAATAACATTTCTCTTTGTTACCTTACTTTTGAAATTTATCTTTGTCACACCCTCATTATCCTGAAAAGTAACTTACTGCTTGTAACTATTATATGTAACTCTTTAATCCCAAGCTCTGTTTACAAAATTGCCCTGAAACAATTCAGGGGTGAACAGAAAGGAAGGAAGCATCATTGACTGATGTCTTGAAGGAGTGGGAGTGAATAACATCATAACTTCAAGGTTTTTCATATTTGCTTGTGAAGAATTCTGCAGTACCTTAAAGTCCTCGTAGACTATTATCCTAGGATCAAATTCACATGCATCTTTGCTAAAACTAGAATTCCATACATAATTCATCAGGCAAAATGCTTTTAGGTCAGGTAGTGACAAACTATAAACAGTAGATCTCCATTAGTGTAAGAGTAAAAAAAATAAATATTGATATTAAATATCCCATGTTTATTATTAGTCACGGTCTATCACTTAACAGCTCTCTGATTCACATCAGAGAGCACACAAGACACAGAGTGAAAATAACCTTTTCCTCATTCTTCTAACTCCAAACTTGATAATTTTCATGATAAGAAATTACACGGCCATTCTATTCCATATTTTACATACTCTAGGATTTATATGTGATTACTAAGGTGTCACATAGTGAAAAAGACTAAACAAATGTGCTACTGAAGATGAGACAGCATATGTCTTCAGCAAATGGAAAGTTGGTTATAATTTCTTAATGATTTTATGTATTTGTTCTGTCCCTTTGAGTGAATGTATCTGGACTAAATTGAGTTCCAATAAAGCAACACCACCACCTACAGCTCAAACACCAAATTGTCCACCAAATATTCAATAGTTTCTGACACCAATATATCAGATTATTTTTAAAAAGGCATGCTTTCTTTCTTCTGCTAGTGTGGGGCTTTACAAATAGACAGGACTGAAGTAACAAGAAAATCTGCTGTATTTACCTTACAGTACATTAACCAGATATCCAAAATCCATTGTGTGACATGAGTTTGGAGAGTTCCAATGAAGAAACTCTGAATAGAATCTTGCACTACCACCAAGGATAAAATAGGAAACCATATCACTCAAGGAACCTCCATGATAGCTTATTTTTAAAGGAGTAGCCATGTTGGTCTTTGTTCCAGCAAAACAACAATGGCCAGCATGCCATAGATGCAAAGGGCTGTTAAAAAGTGTTTCTACTCTGTGTTCTTGCCCAAGGAAAGGAAGGAGGCAGAGGACCAACAAGAGAAGGAAGCTCCTGGCTCCAAGCTACCAGTTTTGTGACAGTTGACTTTCAAGGGAATCTTCAAAGTCAAGACAGTATAAGAGGGATGGCTTGGACAATGGTCTGTCCCATGGCGCAAGTATTATTCAAGCTATTCATTCCATACTGGCTTGATTACATCAAACTCTCCCCTCCCCACCTCCTCCCAGAAGTCAGACACTCAAGCAATAGCAGCCCCCTTCTCCCATCAACACCACCACTGACTGTTTTTCCTCTTCCTTGAGGCAAGTGGTGGCATTTTTCCCCTTTTTGCTTTCATCTTCACCTCTGCCATTGCCCTAACTACACTGGTGAAGCCAACTGAATTCTGGCATGAGCTTTTAAAGATTAAAATACAGAATGCATTCAACGAAATAGAGTATAATCCACCCGAGGAATACTATATTGTAGGGTTGTGTCAGGTTGCTAAGCTTCCTGCCATGAAAATATCAACCTGTTGAATGTGTATTCTTTAAATGCAAACTTAAGCAATGCAAAAAGGGACTACTTTGCATCCAGGCTTAAGTACTGCTAATTGTTGCTTCATTGTAATCCAAAGGCTGCTTGCTTTTACATTGTGTTTCATGTTAGGGAAGAGCAGGAAAACAAAAGAAAGGCTGGCAATGCTAGGCAAACCCCAGGATTCCATAGGATGTTGAAAGTGCAATAATAGCACTATAACAGTATAGTACGGAAATGGCCCTAGGTTGTTATGAGAACAAAGTACTATGAAGATAAGGATAGAGAAATATGAGGGGGTCACTCTGGTCAAGAGCATGTGGGATTGTGGCAAGTACCACCTTGGGAAAATAAAGGGAGGATAGACATATGAAGGGATTTATGGTTTTGACCAATGAATGCTTTGGACACCTAAACTCATATTGATAACCTTTAAAAGATGCATGTTGTATGTACCCTCCAGTTTCAAAAACTTCTGTGGAAGTGTGCTGTGTTACTCATGCATATCTATAAAAAATAAACTGCTATCTACCTCAGAATGAATTTTGTGGAGTATAGTTGTCTAGTATATGACTGATTACCAGACTGAAAACTAGAGGGCTCCTGTACCTTTAACAGTTGTGCAGAAACAGGAGCTTCAATAGGTGTTGCTTGTCACACAATCAGGTAACCAGGCCCTGGCATGTAGCTCTCAAACCCTGCTACCAATTTTTAGGCACTCTGGGCCATTTTAGGCGTATAAGGGGCTTTTTTAAACAACAGGAAGTATTCAGGAGTCACTTCCTCTTTCAAAAGAGACCTTTCTTCAACCTAAATCAGTCTGGGGGATGGTGGAGACTCAGCAGCTCAGCCAACAGATTGCTGCTTCTCAGTTTTAAAAGGACATTTTTCCAGAGACATTGGATGCAGTGTGGAAGGGCTGCTAAATGTAAAAAGTGTGCATCACTTATCTCTGACTCCCTTTATTAGGAGTCAGTTCAACATATGTTCTAACATTCTATAGATGAAAACAAGGACACATGTGGCCAAGCAACTTCAGAAGGTGGTCAAGAGGGCAAAAGCTATTAACGAAGAACACAAAAGCTATGTGAGGCTGCAGCAGTTTGCTTTTGTCTGAGCCCACTGGGAAGGTCAAGATCTCCCCTTCTCACTTCCCATCAGTTGAATACAAACTATTCTTGCACTTTGCACTCAGTTTGCAGCAACTGAAGTAAGCTGAGAAGAAAGGGAGAAAGTGGGAAACAAATGTTTTATTTTATTGAGAAACAAAAGCAGCTCAAAAAGTGAGATAACAGAGTATTAGCAGGGACCATTGCAGCCAGATCTGACAACTGCTGGGTAGTGCAAGTAAGGATCATGTCAGGGTCCTTATGTATGCTAAAATAGTGTCTCTCCACCATCCTCTTCACCAATGCCAAATAACAGTCTTGTAGGCTGCTCACCACATTTTTATGTGCCTCAGGTGCTTTGGAAATGTCACTGTAATTTTTTGCAACTTTTTATTTCCTTTCTTTTCTTACACACTTTAAACATAGGATGAACTAGCAACATCAACATATAACATATCACTTCATGGCATTCACTTTAGCACATGGAGATACAAATCAAATAGTTTACCCCTTACAATTCCAGGCTTCCTGCAAATCCAAAATTACATCTCTGTAGTATTTCCACTTGTTTTGCATTCTGGATTTTATTGAGTGTGGCAGATGGATACGAGGGAGGGAGTAGAGAATTTTTTTTTCTCTGTCAGACTAGAGCCATGCTAAAGAAAAAGGAGAAATGCCCCTGAAAGCGTGAACTAAGCCAACTGACAGCTAGCTCAGTCTCTGCCATCAAGGGTGAAAGTATAAATCTGGTTTCATCTTTTTTTTTTAAATAATCACTTTATTAAACAAGTAAACTACCAGGAAAAACAACCCTACAGCAAACACATTACACATTGCACATTACACATGCTGCAGTAACATACATTAATATTAATATATACTTCTTATCCTATATAAACCTCTTTCCATTCCCTTTTCCAAATTTTGGTCACTAATGACCATTCTTTTTCGACTTTGTCTTTACCACTCTTTTCATCCATTAGTACAGTTAACAAATCCATTTGAAACACCTCATATAATTTCAATGTCCATTGATCTTGAGAAGGTATCGCATGACTTTTCCAATTAAAAGCGTAGACAATTCTCGCGGCCGTCACCATATACAAAAGAATTCTTCTATACTGCTTTTGAAACTTTAGATTAGCTCCCACAAACATGTTCAAAAGATATAACTCTGGGCTAAATTTCAAATCAATTCCCATTATATTTTTGACTAAATTATGAATTTGTCCCCAATATTCTTTTACCCTCTTATACCCTCACCACATATGATACAGTGTTCCTAATTTTTCCCCACATTTCCAACATCTATTCAAATAATTACTAGACATTTTAGCAATAGTTTGAGGTGTAATATACCAACAATATAACATTTTATAAAAATTTTCTCTCAAATTTATACTTTTTGTAAATTTTACATTTATATTCCAGGCCTTTCTCCAGTCTGCTAACTCAATAGAATATCCAAAATCTCTTGCCCATTTAATCATATGTTCCTTAATTATTATCTGTTCAGTTTCTAGTTTTAGTAGTATACAATAAATTTTCCCAATAATATGGTCTCCCCGTATTCCCCCAGTTTCATCTTAACTGGCGTAAATCTGCCCCTTCAACAGAAGCAGCCTCTTGCATGGGTGTAGTTTTAATGGCATGGATAAGACATAAGTGACAGTGTATTCAGTCTGTCTGTTTAAAGAGTCTGTCTGGCATGGGACAGCCACCCACCTGATGAGAACTTGTAAAGGGAGAGAACTGGGTAAAATTAAGTTATCAAACAGTATGGCATGCAATTTAATCTGGTTGCGCTTTCCATGGGAAGGACTCAGGAGACATCCTTTTCTGAGGCTGCTCCCTGGTTTTCTTGTGTGAAATGTTGGAGGGTATTGTCTCTGGACCTCAAAAATTGCTTACTCCTCCTGTAAGCCAATCAAACTTCTTCAATTTGGTACCCTCTAGATCAGTGGTTCTTAACCTGGGGTCCACAGAGCCCTCAGAGGGGGTCTGCGGAGCCCTGCTGCTGGACACAAACAGCAGCAGCAGCAGCAACAGGGATGCAGCAGCGGCAGGTGTGTGAAGGCACGCACTACTGCTCTCTCATTTGCAATCGAGGGAGCAGTTGGGGTGTGAGCAAATGCCTTCTGGCGAGTCTCTCTGTGCCCACACACCCACCACTGCAGTGTCCCTGATGAAAGAGACCTAATGGCAGGTGTGCGTGCCTTCCTCCATGTCCCCCTGTGCCCACACCCTCTGTTAGATGTGAAAGGGACACAGAGGCAGGCATGTATATACGCCCAAACTGCTCTCTTGCTTGCAAACAAGGGAGCAGTTTTGGTGCCCGCACCCCATTGCTGTGTCCATGGTGAGAGGAACATGGTGACAGGTGTGTGACACTGAAGACCAGGGTCTGAATCTTCACTCAGCCATGGAAACCCATTAGGTGACCTCAGGCAAATCACATTCTCTCAGCCCCAGAGAAAGGCAAAGGTAATAAATCTTGCCAAGAAAACTCACCTGATAGGTTTGCCTTAGAGCTGGCATGTCAGTTTTCAAATGGGAGAAAAATGATGGCTAGAAAGAACCTTCCCCTGTCAGCAGCACTTTGTTGTTATGAGTCTTCAAGTCATTTCTGACTTATGGCAACGCTAAAGTGAACCTATTACAGGGATTTTTTTTAGGGGAGCAAGATTTGTTCAGAGGGGGTTTGCCTTTGCCTTCCTGTGAGGCTGAAAGAATGTGACTTGCCCAAGGTCACCCAGTGTCTGAGCAGGGGTTTGAAATCTAGTGCCCAGAAGCCTTTAATAAATAAATAAATTTTTAAATTTTAACATCTAAGATTAAATATTCAAATGTTTAACTCTAACTTTAAATATTTAAATCTTGAGTTAAGTCTTGGGAGTCCCCGACAACAAATTATATTTACAGGGGGTCCCCAGCAAAGAAAAGGTTAAGAACCACTGCTCTAGATATTTGAACGACAACAGCCATCAGCCTCAGCTAGCACTGGTGAGTGACTGAGATGACTGGAGCTGTAGTCCAAGATATCTGGAGAGTGCCACAGGTCTTACAGAAGTCTGCTGGGCTGTCATGACAACTTTTTCTTTGGGGAGTGGAAACAATTTTATTGTTGTCACCCTGATATTTGTTACTGCTGTCTCCCGACAATCCTTGGGCTATTCTATTTTTATCATTCTGTTTTAGTTATTGATTATAATTTTTAGCTGCTGTGGGCCTTCAGGCAAAAATATTTATTAAATGAACGCCAGTTCTCAGAGAAAAGCAGAGAAGAACTCAAATAAGTAAATAAAGAATCCATGAATAATTCAGATTATCTATCACCTTAAGCATAAAATCATTATAAACAAAAGGAAAACCTGAAGTAGTCTACTGTATCTAATGACGTTCTGTATCTCATGCTATTTAACATCTGTATGAAACCAGTGGAAGAGGGGGACATCAAGACATTTGGGCTGCAAGTGCCACTAATATGTTGATAACGGATCCCAAAACATATGGCTGTCATACCAATGTGATCATGTACAGCAATGATGGCAAATGTACTCAGACCAACACATCTGTGTACTGTACCTGTCTCAGCAACACTCAGAAAGTGCCAGACAAGAATTCCTGCCAAGACACTGGAGCAAGAGATGGGTCCTGCCAAGGGTATACATTAGAAAGTTACTCAAAATACAGGACAGAAACCTGGAAAATGTGCTGCAAATTTCACAGAAGTATACAGGGTGTAAGGCAGTACCACCTATCCAAGCATCCCCTAAGAATGTATGAACATGTGTATAAAACCTCTGGAGAAATTTCCCTAGTATTTATGCGAAACCCTTTTGCTCCCTTCATTGTTCTTCAGTAACCTGAAAGCAGAAAAGAACTTCCAAAATCTCCTTGAAAATTTTGGTCATTTCCACACTAATAGCACTTTTATTCACTTTCAACACCCTGTGGAATTTTGGGGTTTGTAGTTTAATGAGGCCAAAGAACTCTCTGGCTGAGAATTCCAAAGTCCCCCCCCCATGCCCCAGGATTCCATAGGATGTTGAAAAGATAATAATAGTGCCATAATAGTGTAGTGTGGAAATGTTCTTTGTTTTAGTCATAACTCTGGTGGCAGGATCTGGTGTAGTTAGAAGCAGCTCTGGATGCACCCAGGTTGTATGATCTATAGTCCAGGACTGGGAAACGTGTGACCCCCCAGATATTGTTGGAGTACAGTTCTCATCATTCCTCATCATTGCCTTTGCTGGCTGTGGTTGTTGTTCAGCAATATCCAGAGAGTGACAATTGTCCATCCCTGCTATAAACATTTACCAGTCTGTCAGACTTGGGAGGCTTCTGGATCATTCAACAGGAGACCAGTAGAACTAGAAGTAGAGTTCATGTGGAGGGGGTGCTCGAAAGGGCAAGCAACTTGGTCCTCACTTTGAACATTATGAGTCCCTTCCAAATCCCATCTCAGCTCAGAATGTGGTGTATGCCTTTTTTGTACGTTTCCACCAGATAGTTGAGGAGCTACAGCTCAAAAGTAGAGGAAATGATGGAACTCTGACTTGTAAGACTTCAGGAAGCAGGCTGGAAAAGGACCTTTGCCAGGGCCTTGTAAAGTTACTTCTTGATACAGTATATTCTAGGGAGTTGCAGTGTTGGCCATATAGCAAAATAAAACAAAATCCCAAATCCATAAAAGAGTGATACTTTTATTGGCCAGCTAAAATACCTGAAACATATCATGCAAATTTTCAAAGCTCCAATGGCCTCTTCATCAGGCAAAAAAATATTAAAAATCATACAGGACAAAGAAAAAAACGTGATTGTATTAGAGACACAAGCCTATACTTTGTATCAAATGTTTTCTCTGCTGTAGTTCAGTTGGTCTGGAGAGATTTCTATGCAGGCAGGCAGAGGCCGCTCCCCTTTTTTTTTGGCCATGTGGGAATAGAGGCAAAGGACAGTAAAATTTAAACTTCATTAGCAGCTGTAAGTAGTCCTCCTGGGATCCAGGGTGTCTCTGTCATTTGTGAAGCCACAGACCCATTTCATAGGCAGACAATTGTCCTGCTTGATAAAAGAGACAGCACAGGAATAGTTAAGGCACCAGATCTTGTTTGATCGTAGGAGGTCTACTTAACTTAAGCTAAGTGTACACTCAGCTAAGTGTATCCTTAAGTGTATTAGGATCTCCCACAAGTATACAAGTGTACTTGTATACAAGTGGTGGCTTTAGCTAGGGGCACCTTTTACCAGTTGCAGTTGGCACACCTGCTACAACAAGTGGACCTAGCCTCTATTATGCATGCAGTAGTTGCCTCCATATGAGGCTACTGTAATATGCACTTTTGGGGTTTGTCTTTGGAGCCCGTGCAGAAAACAACTGAGCTTGACAATTACATCATGTTACACCAATTCTGTATCAGCTGTGCTGATTGTCAGTGCTTTCCCATGCCCAGTTTAACATGTGCCCAATTGAATGCACTGGTTTTGATATTTGAAACTCTAAGACCATTTCGGCCTTTGGGTCTCTCCCTAAACTGCAAACCCAAGGATTCCATAGGCTGTTGAAAGTGGAATAATAGCACTATAATAGTCTAATGCAGAAATGGCCTAAGTCAGTGGTTCTCAACCTGTGGGTCCCCATATGTTTGTGGACTTCAGCTCCCAGAAGCCCCAGCCACTATGGTCAATGCTCAGGGCTTCTGGGAGCCGAAGTCCAAAAACATCTGGGGACCCACAGGTTGAGAACCACTGGACTAAGTTATTTGGTCTGGTTATTTGAAGGACGTCTTACACCCCTAAGAAACTGCCCATGCTTTAAGATCATTGTGGGAGGTCCTAATATCCAGCCTATCATTAAGATCTGTAAGGTAGAGGACAAGCAGAAATAGAGCTTTCTCAGTGGTGGCCACTGCCCTGTGGAATTCCCTCCCAAGATGTCTGCAACTGTTGCTGTATCTCTGCAGCCAGATACATGATGAGGTCATCTTCCTGGATCTCTTGAGGACCCCAGAAGTTCCAGGAGGAAGCTTTCTTTTTGCTTCTGGCTGCAGGAACACAGCCATACACTGCTTGGCTGCCCCCGTTCTTCCTTGGCTGTGGGGGATGCTGCAACAGAGAATAGTGTGGGCAGGCAGTTGTGTGAGCAAGCTGCTGTAGGCCTCATTCTGCATCAACCATAAGTATATGTTACTGACAGAATTCCGACCATTTGTTTTCTTCCGGTTGCAATGGGAAGTCCTTATTATATATGTTGATGAGGTTACTAGTTCATTTTAAATGTGGCTTTAAAATGTATTATTTTATGAACATGCAATGAAACATGTATGAACTTGTTCTAAAACAATATTTTATATTGTAAGGTAGCTTGGGAAGACTGTAGTCATGAAATGTGGCTACAAAAGTCTTTCCTTCGTTAAACAAAATGTTATCTTGCAAACAAACTTTACATTTCCATCCTTAAAAATATTTAAGGTTCATTATTTCAGTATGAGTCTTAGGAAGACGAATCAGAGGGCATGCTGCCTGGATAAGTAACTCAGGGCAGAGTGCCAAAGAGCACAACTGTTCTTTAAGAGATCTTTAAGAGATGATTTGAAGTAGATTTCCTGACTGAGTCTGTTTATTACAGAAGGATATAGATTAAAAAAATCTGTACATAAAAGATTTTAAAACTGTTTTGCTGCTGTTATTGCTACAGGCAAGACCTAGCTGAGAAGCAGGCATTGCTCAACACGAGCTTGATTACAGAACATTTACTCAATCCTCTGAAAGGCAACATTATTTTGGTACAACTAACTTTCTAATTATGCACTCTCTTTGTTTGGAGGATAGAATTGGGGAGCTGCAAGACTGTTTATGTGGAAATCATTTCCCTCCAAAACCAAATCAGAAATCGTATTGTTCCAATTAAAGGCAGATTACTGGGTTTTGTACAGGCATCCAAGCTGTACATCCCTTGTTTTCATTTCACCAGACTGGATACTGAGATAAATGGGTTCACTGTCCAAACTTCTTTCGACAGCACACAGACAAACCCTTAGTGGCTTTTTGATTTCAATAAATTGATCTGATTGAGTAG
Source organism: Iguana delicatissima (assembly GCA_948472985.1). Taxonomy (NCBI): domain Eukaryota; kingdom Metazoa; phylum Chordata; class Lepidosauria; order Squamata; family Iguanidae; genus Iguana; species Iguana delicatissima. The sequence goes on from CAOKZL010002241.1 coordinate 115,693, forward strand.
TTTCTTCAGCAGTACACCGCCAATGAATAGAAAAGCAGTCAGCTCATCACAACGTAGTTGAACCATAGTTCATACTAACTTGTCCTGAAGGAAAAAAAAAAAGTTTTCTACACTTGATCTTTCCCCTCCAACAAGGGGAGGCATCAGGGACTTCCCTTGAGACAGGATATCAGATTGTGTGGGGTTGTATCCCAGTAATGTTTTGAATTATTTAAACATTTCTAAACTGGCCTTCTTTCTTATAGATATCAGATCTATGGATAGTAAGCATGGGCAAAATTATAATAAAAGAAGCAATAATGGTCAAAATTTGACCCACAAAGTTTATATAATAAAACAATAATATTACCATTGTGCAAATTGGGTAAAAGAGTTTGTAATCACACTGAAATCTCATCATATTTGGGATTGGGGAAAAAAATCTATTCCATCGGCCCCATGTCAGTTTGCAGCATTATTGTTGTGGCTTGCAATGGATGGGGGAAGTTGGATTTTGTTTGTTTGCCTTGAGCTAATACCATAATGAGCATGTTCCCTAAGAAAACACCTTTCTGTTTTATTCCAAACCAAGTAAAATTTGCAAATGACATAATTATCACATGAAGTTAACACTGCTTCTTCCATTCAGTAAGTATATTCCGACTTTCTCGGGCTGATAACAGGGGTAGGAAATCTGTGTTCTGCCAGATCTCGCTGGACTCCAACTCCCATCAGTGCCAGCAAACATGACCAGTAGGTGAGAGTAATGGGAGCTGTAGTCCAATACCATCTAGAGGACCACATATTTGTCTCCTAAACGGTACTCATGCATGCCTAAGGTAAGCCTTAACTAGACTACTTCTTTGCAGTGCACTTCTTCCCATTGAGACATTCTGCCCCCTACCTTGTGTATACTGATCTGTAAAGAGCTGGAAGGGAGATAGTTCTACTTCACTGGCTGAGGCCAGAATAACTGGCTTCCTCATATGTTCCAATTCTGTAATTATCTGAAGATTTATTGGTAGACCTGGTATAACTCAATGAAGCCAAATTTAATCACTGGTAGTTAACATGCATGTAATTTAAAAGTTGCACAATTATTGTCTCTTCAAGACCATTTCTGCACTACACTGTTATAGTGCTATTATTCCATTTGCAACATCCTATGGAATCCTGGGCTTTACAGTTTGGGGAGGGGCATTTAGAATTCCCAGCCAGAGAGCTCTTTGGCCTCAGTAAACTACAAACCCCAGAATTCTCACAGGATGTTGAAAGTGGAATAACAGCACTATAACTGTGTAGGGTGGAAATGGCCCAAGTTTAGATATAACGACAGTGTTGTAAAGCATATTTACCTCCATTGCGTATGATTAATTTGAGTTAAATTGATTAACTGAGTTAATTTGATTAATTTAACATTTATATTTAGTCAGTTTAATAACTCAATCAAATAAAGGATGTTGGAAGTTACTAATATATGGGGAAAAGACAACAACAATAAAACTTGAAATGGAACAGAGGATGCATGAGATAGACAATATACTCCAAGAACAATGGCAAAGGAATAAAGTTTAGGCAATTTAGAAGAGCACAATCACATAAAAATCGGGAAACATTAAGTAAAAACTATCAAATAACATTGAAAATATTGAGTGGCCTTCACTTGAAAACTTTTGCTAAATGTTTCCAAGGCAAGAAACATTACCAATTTCTGAAATGCATTTGTTTCATCCTTCAGTTAAGCCAGGTTTGATGAAGTTCTTATTAACAACAGAGTGTGGACAGTGAGGGTTGATGTTACTTATCTTTGTGATGCCTACTAGGTTTTGCTGTCAAAAAATAATGCAAACACAGCGTTAAGAAATGCCAGTTGCTGGACAAAAATGAGTTAGTCAGTCAAAACATATCATTAGAACCATGCTACAAGACAGCTTTCAAGACTGGACTGCTCAAAGCACTGATCCATTTGGGTTCAGCTTCTTGTTCCCTTTGTCATCCAGAGAGGAATGCAATTGTTTTCAGTCATCAGTGCCAAATGCTGCTGTCAGCTTAGTGCCAGATTGCAGCCCTTCAGATGCTGATGGTGGATCAGTAGCAGGAAGACATACGGTTATATTAAGCAGGGTAAAGGAAGAAGTATAGCTTCAATTAGAGCAAAAGCAAAGGGAAAATGGGGCTGACTTTGGAATGATATTTAGACAGGGTTCTAAGGAAGAATGGAAGTGTGATATCTGACAAAGGTAGGCAATGTGGAATATCCTGTTATGTGGCTGCACAGTAATGTTTTTGCCCCTACTGATGCATCTGAAACTGATGGTTGAACCAGAATACTGTGTAAACCCACTAAGGGCCTTATCACACCAAAATGTGACACCACCAGAGCAATGTATTACTCCTGGTTTAGGACCACTCCTATTGCACATCGTTGCTCACCAGCAGATATTGCATTGCAATCCATTTGAAATGTGCCTTTTTTCATGCTGTAAATAATTTGTTAATGACCCCCATTCCCACAGCAACCCAGTTAGCTTTGGGAATGTGGTTTCCTTATAGCACTTCCTACCATGGCTGATCCAGTAGTGGGTGTAGTGTGGACATTCTCAGATTTTCCCTCCTGTGGTTACTCCCAAGGAGATCGCTGCCCAATAACCTCCAGACCAATCACAAGGTGTGGAACAAGGAAAAGTACTTGGCAATGCTTCTGTAATGTGGAGGGAAGAACAGTGCAAATGATGCTACTCACCCACAGATGTCAAAAAGGTGCTATAGCTGTTGAAAGGGTGCATTAATAACCTGATACTATCACAGGAGTGGCTATAGTGGTATTCCAATGGAACAACGTGGTATTAAGGTATGGTGTGATAAGGCTCTTTGTCTTGAGTTCAGAAGCTTCATTTATGAACACAGAAATATAATAATTGATATTTCTGAATTGGTTGTACCCACAGCTGAGGAGAGAAAGAAGAGCTCAAACAAGATCTGAACTGTAATTAATGAGATATAATACAGACAGGCAGTAGCAGTTTGCTGCATCAACCTTTGGTTGCTGGAAACAAATGAAATTACTGTCCTAATACAAATCTGCTCCCTTGGGCATTCTATTTATAGTCCTCTCCCCATTAGGTTACCTTATTTTAAAGGGTAATAGAGACTATAGTCAAAAAAGCAGAAGAAGATTAAGATGTGGAAAAGCAGCTATGAAGGAACTAGGTAAGATCTTCAAGTGTAAAGGCATATCACTAAATGCCAAAGTCAGGATCATCCATACCATAGTATTTCCAGTGTCTATGTACTGAAGAAAGTTGACAGGACAAAATCAATTAATCTGAAATGCGGTGCAGGAGAAGTGTGCTACAGATTATATGGACTGCTAAAAAATGGGTCTTAGAGGAAAACAAGCCTGAACTCGCATTAGAAGTCAAGATGATTATACTGAAGCTGTTGTACATGGGACATATCCTGAGAGTATGTGACTCACTGGAAAAAATGATAATACTTGGCAAAGTGGACAGCAATAGAAAAGAAGGAGGTCATACTTCAGGTGGATTGAGTCAATCAAGTCCTAAATTTACAAGATCTGAGGCAGGCAGTTGGAGTTCTTTCATTCTTATGGTTGCAATAAGTCAAAGTCCACTTGATGGCAAGCAACAGCAACAATAGCAATGAATTAGGCATCACCTGGATGCAAACCAATTTGTAACTTCCTTTGTCCAGATTACAGCCAAAACAAACAAGACACTTCATACCAGATAAGTCATCAGTGTAAGGAAAGGAACTAGGTAGTGTGTGTTCAGATACTGTGCCACAAGAAATCCAACCATTCATGCTGCACGCCACAGAAAAAACTGAAACAAAACATTCCCTTTTCCTCAACAATAGCTGCAAGCGATAATACAAAAGGGACACAAGATATTCCAATCTGGGAGATAAAATTTGACCTCAGATTTGGTAGTAAATGAAATAGTAAAATGAAGAACTTTGCAAAACTGAAACCTTCCACTGCTATCAGGCGTGATATCCATTAATTTAGATACCTCTTGAAAAGGATCATGTGTGTTCATAAAAGGCAAGTCTGTTGGTAACCAACAGCCATAGTAGGCAAAAAGAGTGCTTGCACAGAGTTTGAACATAGTAGGCTGCTTAGAAAGTAAATACCCTGAAGGCACCAGATTCTTCTAATCTTGGAAGCTAAACAGGATCAGCCCCAGTTAGTACATAGACAGGAGACCACCAATGAATACCAGGTGCTATAGGCTATATTTCAGAGGAAGACAATGACAAATCACCTCTGAGTATTCCTTTCCTGAGAAAACCCTATGAAATTCATAGGATCACCATAAGTCAACAGGCTGATAGCACATACAGTGGGCCCTTGGTATCTGCTAGGGTTTGGTGCCAGGACCCTCTGTGGATACCAAAATTAGTGGATGATCAAGTCTTATTCTTTACAATGGTGTAGTGAAATGATGTCCTTTATATAAAAAGGCAAAAATCAAAGTTTGCTGTTTGGAATTTTTTTGGGGGGTGGGGATGTTACCACCGCGTACTGGCCTGGCCTTTGGTGAATCAAAGATATCATTTTGATGTCATAATCTGGCCCCACTCTGCCACCAGCCAAGTGTTTGTGAGGCCCGCCGAACAAGCGCAAAGCTAGGCATGGCTACTGCTTGCTGCTCTCACCAAAACAAGCCAGATATCGCCAGTTCTGCTTTAGGGGACCTCCCGAAACAAACACCTTCATTAAATATGCACGCTACTACAGAGGGATCCTCTGCCCTGAGAAGACCTCCTGGCAAGCTAGGTACTTACTGCCGAGCTAGCCGTATTTACATACTGGCTATACTATTGTCAATTTGGACTTTAACTCAATCATGCAAATTGTGACCTTTCAGAGGCTTTGTCTCCAACCCAAAACCTATTGTTTTTGCCCAAGACCAGACAAGCCTGCGGTTGTTCTTTCCCTTATAAAAAACCCCCGCTCAGAGAGCTCTTTGGAACTCTCGCTGGAACTTCTCCGGAACTCTCTCCGGATCACTTGGATTTTATTCTGCCTTGCTGCCGCTCGGTTCAGCAGATTCCCCTCGGTCGCCACGCTGAGCTTCCTCTTCTTCAATCAGGCTCCTTCAGGACTACAGGACAGGTGGCGTATCACCCATTCCCCTTGAAATTCTCTTTTCCTTTCCAGTTAGGAGTGTGTTTGTGCTTTTCTTTAATAACTGTTTAATAAATCTTAATTATTGTTTGAACCATTGCCTCCTCACTGACCTGACGCTGTATACATAGGGTAAAAGATCCTGCTGCATTGCCCTGCCTCTCGTTAGCCAAGAGAGTGCTCCAGCTAATTTCCCCATCTTTGCTTAGTTTGTTTTGGTTGTTTGGGCACCCCTCCCGGGACACCCAATTCACAGGGTAACAGGGAGGAACATTTTCAAGCCATAGTCGGTTGAAGCCATGGAAACAGAATCTCAGATATGGAGGGCTGACTGTACATATACATGCTGCTAATTACAAAATCATGACAATGAACATTAAAGAACAATAGTCTTTATCACTCCATGATTCTAAGACTGAGATTCTTGGGGGAATCTGGAGTATCAACTGTAGAAGTTAAAAAAAAACCCTAATATTTCTAAAGCTTCCCAACATCTTTTAGCAAAAATTCCAACTCTTCCTGTGATTGGAAAAAGGGTCCACTACTGATACTGGATTGGTATGTTACTTTAGGAGCATGGTGCCTGTGTGCCCATGGCTGCATTCCAAGATACACAGATAATATGTTGATTAAGAACTCATGTGGAAACAGACAGGCACCATGAGAATTAATTGAATGTGTCACCATGACTCCCAGCCTCAGTAGCAACCAGGACTCTGACACGGGGTAGAGGGACCTGCTGAATCAGGAAGACCCGGTGGTGAAAACCATAGAGGTACTGAACCCAGACCCAAGCCCCTACACCAAGCCTGAGCGTGTGAGCCAGAAAACTCTTAGCCAGAAACCACTGAACTAGGTTCCTCTGGAAACAGCATCTCTTGGGACACGTTCTTCCCAAAGACTGACCTTTTGTACACTAGCCAACTTACATTCCCCAGTGTCTGCTTTACCTCCATATTTAACACACTTCTTCTCCTCCTTTAAGAGGTGGAATCTGGGGCTATGCAACTAGTGTAAATATGGAATTGTTAAAGCAAAAAGAAAAAAAGTTTATATTTTCTTCATGTTAATTTAGAAACAAACAGATTTTTTAAAAAATTATTTATAGTGGATCCCCCACATTTATGAGGGGCTGCAAAGCAGAACCCTCACACAAGTGGAAAAACTGCAAATAACTCCCCCCTCCCGCAGTTCCCTTTCCTCCAGCCCTGTTGCTCCTGAGAAAAGAAAAAAGACAAGGTAAAGGGTTTACCAGTACTTTTCCCTCAGACAGAGAAGAATGGAGTGCTAAGTTCTGGCATTCTAGCTACTTACAGTTGCTATCTTGAGAAAGGAGATTCTTCCCAGGAGGGAGTGGTAGGAGCAAAAGGAGCACCTGACCAATCAGCAGCCATTACATAGCAGAATGTGCAGCCATGTGGCAGAGAGGACATGCCTCCGGGGGCAGGGAGCTGCTCACCCAAAAGGAAAAATGTCCATCTTAAACACAAGCCTCGCAAGCCTGGGGTGAGAAATGCAAGGTAATGGGAGGAGTAGAATGGGGTTGGAAAGGCAAGCATGTGCCTCATGAATGTGGAGGGAGGACTGTATTTCAAAACAGGTATAGATATTAAAGAAAGCCAAAATGGTGCAATGGTTTGAGTGTTTGACTAGTACTCTGGAGACCAAGGTTTGAATCCCCTCTCAGCTGTGGAAACCTACTGGGTGACTTTAGGTAAGTCATACTCTCTCAGCTTCAGAGGAAGACAAGGGCAAACCTCCTCTGGACAAATCTTGCCAAGAAAACTCTGTGATAAGTTCACCTTAGGGTCACCATAAGTTGGGAACAACTTAAAGGCACAAAACAACAATAGATGCTAAGTTGGAACCAAATCAGGAATTAGTTAATGATATTACTGCAGTTTCATGAAGCTGGATGCTTTCAAGTAGAAATGCAGAATGTTAGGGAAAAAAATTCTGAGTTAAGCAATTCCTTAAGAGAAAAGACCTCAGTTGAGTTCCAGACCCTGTTAGAACAAGTCATCGGCCTAGAGCTCCAAGGCACTATAATTCCAGTTTAGTGTTACTTCCCTGAGAAAACAAGTATCCAATGGCTGTCATATTCCACTGTGACCTACTGATCAGGACAGGTGTCTTGCCTCCCTGGGTGCACTGATGTGGTGTATGCATATACCTATGTATTTTAAGAGTAAGAGCCAGCATGGTCTGGACTACAACCCTGGAGATCAGGGTTTGATTCTCTGCTCAGCCATGGAAACCCACTGGGTGACCTTGGGTGCATCATATACTCTCAGTCCCCAGAAAACTCCATGATTGGTTCATTCATCTTAGGGTTGCCATAAATCAGAAATGTCTTGAAGGCACACTACAACATTTTTAAGAACCTCGAATTATATGGCTGGGACATTTTATAGAAAAGAATAATAAGTACACTGTGACCCACCTGTCCCGCATAGTTCCTTTATCCAAACATTGTATTTGCAGCATGGAATTCAGCCTTTGAAGAAGGGGTGATTCTGCTGCTGCAATGACACTTGTATTGGGCCTAAGGGGTAAGATTAGAACAAGGCACACCATGTCCTTCATGTCTGTTTCTATTCACTTTGGTCTGATGAAAATGAAACTCATCGCTCTCATAATTTCTTGATTAGAAAAGAAAAATCCATCCGTGTTGTCCTAAAGTCAAGGGATTCCAATCTAACTCTAGTGCAAGATATTCCACTTTTGATGGCGTCTACTACCAACAGCATTTTCAAGCAGATGGAAACCTATTTGGCAAGCACCGCACGCTGCTCTTCATTGACCTCCATCAAGCCCTTGACCAAGTGCAGCAAGCAACTGATGGGATATGAAAAGGCAAATCAGTGTTTCTGGAGAGACTGTGTGATTGACAGATGGGGCTGCCTAGTGGAGCAGGAAGCAAAGATGTATCAAAATAATATGGTTTCCTATATGTCCTTGCACTCAGCAAGACTGAATACTATGACCATCAGTGGTAATTGAATGTCATCTAATGAGTGTATTTTCAGGGGCTATCACTGCATTACAGCAGACATCATTTTCAGTGAGATGTTCTAGTAGTGCTGTCAAAGGTTCATGTATATCATCGTGATTCCCAGCTTTGAAAATCCATTTTTTCCCCCAGATCAGTAAGAACAAACAGCTTCTAATTGCAAGCTGCAACCTGAGTAATACCTGCTGACCATGCCTCAATGGAGCTGAAAACAGAAGCGGTTTAGACAGTGGTGTAGATAACTGGGGAAAATATTTCCTTACCTGGAAGCAACCCAGTTCACTGTGAGTTCTACAGTGAGTGCCTAGCTGATGACAATTATAATTCATGGATCCAATACACATATATGCACATACACACTGTGCATGGAACTCTAAAAGCAGAGACTGATAGAATGAATCCTTGATAACTAGCATTTATTTATTATGCAAACAATGATAGGTGAATACCAAAGTAATTATAATCATAAAGATTATAAAGTAATCAGTAATCATAAAGAATATTAAAGATGTATATGATCATATATGTATCTCCATTTTGGGTTCCAGTGGCATGATACGATTATTATGGTAGCTGATATAGAATACTAACATTTTGCCCAAGTAGAATTGCACTCTTGGCCCTTTTTAGCTGCAAAACAATGGGAGTGAAACATCCTGTATTATACAATGCATGTCACCATCAGTGAAGATACATCTTAAAGAGAGGATAAGGGGAAATAGTTTGGAAGGCCAGGATGTGTGAGAAGCCAGACTTGGGGACTGACATTTTGAATAATTTTAAAATACAGCATGAGTTCCTGAAATAATAATTTGATCTCCATTTATATATACTGTACTGCTCTGTAGCATTTGGAATATTCATGTTTGCATCATACAAGTACTAAAAGATGATAGTGCTGACAGCAGAAGATGATGGCACCCATGCTGTTGCTGAAATATGACCAATAGATAGTCATGATTGTGTATAGTTACAGGAATATATTTTAATTCATCAAAGTAGCTGAGAAGCCAGTAAAGAAAAGCTGATAGCAATGTGCAGATGTGAGACAATTTAGCTGGATCATGATTGAGTCTTATCATATCTAATGGCTTCTATTGCACAGCTGCTTGCCTACCACTGCAGTTTACAGCAATAAAAAAGCCACTGAGGCCTGTGGTCAGATGCTTAACGTATTGCATAGCTATCCACGATTCTGGCTTACCTGTTTTAAAAGGACAAAGCCACAAAATCTCATTGTTAGGAGTTACTTAAATGTCCAGTTATCCTGTATAGGAACAGCTGCATTCACATAAAGCTTTCCTTTATTAACATGTTAAATTAAGTTAACTGCGTGTTAAAATTACCTTGAAGATTTGTGATTTTATTGAGCCAGGAGATCTCTCCAACAGTCCAGTGCAGAGCTATTTAGTTCCTTTGGTCAATGTACCTCCCCTGGTTGACCTCTTTTTTCATGATAAGCCTTTCCTTACCTTGTTAGGTTGCCCCTTCAATGGCAGATACCCTGCCTACCTCCAGGCCTTGTCAGACTGGTAGAACCTGTAGGAGCTTATGCCTTCATAAGCCTTGAGGAACCACAGGTCACCTTGACATAAGATCATGTGGGTGATGGAGTAAGACTTTATAAAGCGCACATTGTAAAAATGAAGATAGCACCTCTTGCATGACCTTGCTTTGCTTCTTTTGTTCATCTTATGCAATCAGTAGCAGGATTGTTAACTCTATGCCATAGCGTTATAGTTTCATAAGTTAACCATAACACAAACCTGTCTTATATATAATTTCCAGCCTCCTCTAAAGCTGTCAGAGGGGGCATTTTTTTAAATTGCCGCAGCCTAATAGCAGCACACATTTGATCAGCTTTGACCTCATCATCTACACATTCCAAACACACGTTATTAGCTCTTACTTCAATGCTGCATATCTAATCTTTGAATATTCTGGAGGTCTGCTGGCTATTTCAGTTTTAATGGTGGGTTGAAAAAAATTCTCAGTAAAATTAAAATGCATACTCTTGCACATATTTGAGTCTAAGCTGTAAAAACAAAACTTAAAAAAAAATTAAGAGCATTTCTTATGGCTACTTTTTCTATCTCATAGTAATTATAGTGTAGTTAATGCTCATAGGAGCTTCACCGTCATGTTTTAAGCAAAAAGTCCTTTTCCTTTGGCACGCACACCTAAAATATACATAACTTAATTAATTATTTACAGTAATAGTTAGAAAGTTTATATAAGAAGAGAGCTGGGCAAAAGAAAATGCAGTAAGTGGTTAGTACCAACCAAAAGTGAAGGAGCTACAGATTCTACCTACCCAACCAGATAAACGTGATTTCCCTCAGCTCTAACTACCCAAAGTTCTTTCTGTGTGCTGCCCCCTGAAGATCTCTGCTATCAGATTATCCTTTGTGGTGGTCATGAGCAATGGGTCAAAGGGTATGTCTGTAGCCATTTCCGCACTAGACATTTACAGCGCTATGATTCCACTTGAAACATCCTATGGAATCCTGGGGTTTGCAGTTTCGGGAGGGGCCAGCCAGCCCCTCCCAAAACTGCAAACCCCAGGATTCCACAGGATGTCTCAAGTGGAATCATAGCGCTATAAAAGTCTAGTGCGGAAATGGCCTGTGAGGGGAAGGAGAGTCAATTTGTTGTCTATAAGAGAATAAGAGAATGCAAAGTGTTATTGGTGAACACAGACTTTCAGCATTTACAACAGCATTTCTTCACAAAAACTGATTCTATACCTGATATAGGCAAATCCTTTCACGTCTCACATTCTTGCCATCCCTTCCCTCCAAACATCAATTTTACTCACCCCATTCATATCAGCAATTGTCCTTCATAGCTTTTGTTAACACCATTTCTACAGCTTGTGTAAAAGTACTTTTTTGACTTGCAATGCCCACAGCCCTCTCTGGTTGTAGGAATCTTGGCACTTTTGTTTAAAAAAAGGGGATTTTTCTAAAGCTCTATCCATCTCCACCTTAAGATGCAGTCAACAAGTATTCACACTGATGTGCCAGCCAGGCATTTTCTATTTGCCATGTAGGAATATAGGGCTCTACCTTATAGCTAGAACACTGATCTATGTAGCCCATTATTATCAACTCTGATGGGCAGTCTACCTGGAAATTCCTAGCACTGCTAGGTAGGTCTCCTACCAAGCATTAACCAGGCCTGATCAGGCTGAGCTTCTGAGTTTCTGAAATCAAAAGAGGTCAGATGTGTTTGCCCCCTTCCCTAAATATGAATGGCATATGAACCAAGGTAGGGCTCAGGCTCCATACAAAGGTACAGCCATAGGACAAATCTTCGTTATCTTTTTTTGCACAGCTGTTTTGACACTGCAGTGTCAATGTCCATGAGTCTCACACACATGCAGCAATTTTTACTTATTTCACTGGTATTTTTGGTCATAGAATCATTGAATCATAGAATCATAGAAATGTAAAGTTGGAAGAGACCACATGGGCCATCCAGTCCAACCCCCTGCCATGCAGGAACACCCTCAAAGCACTCCCAACAAATGGTCATCCTGCCTCTGCTTAAAAACCTCCAAAGAAGGAGATTCCACTACACTCCGAGGCAGCATATTCCACTGCCGGACAGCCCTGACCGTCAAGAAGTTCTTCCTGAGGTTCAGGTGCAACCTCCTTTCCTGCAGTTTGAATCCATTGCTCCTTGTCCTGGTCTCTGGAGCAGCAGAAAACAAGCCCTCACCTTCCTCTACATGGCATCCCTTCAAATATTTAAACATGGCTATCATGTCCCCTCTTAACCTTCTCTTCTGCAGACTAAACATACCCAGCTCTCTAAGTCTATCCTCATAGGGCATGGCTTCCAGGCCCCGCACCATTTTGGTCGCCCTCCTCTGGACTTGCTCCAGCTTGACCGTGTCCTTCTTGAATTGGGGTGCCCAGAAATGGACACAGTATTCAAGATGAGGTCTAACCAAAGCAGAGTAGAGTGGTACCAGTACCTCCCTCGATCTAGACACCATACTCCTATTGATGCAGCCGAGAATTGCATTGGCTTTCTTGGCTGCCGCATCACACTGCCGACTCATGTTCAGCTTGTGGTCTATTAAGACTCCTACATCCGTTTCACATGTACTGCTATCCAGCCACGTGTCCCCCATTCTATATTTCTGCATTCCATTTTTTCTACCTAAGTGTAGGACCTTACACTTCTCTCTGTTGAATTTCATTTTGTTAGCCTTGGCCCAGCTCTCCAATCTGTCCAGGTCATTTTGAATTTTGATCCTGTCCTCTGGCATATTAGCAACCCCTCCCAATTCGGTGTCATCTGCAAATTTGATGAGCATGCCCTCTATTCCTTCATCCAAGTCACTGATGAAGATATTGAACAGCACTGGGCCCAGGACAGAACCCTGTGGCACCCCACTAGTCACTTCTCTCCAGGATGAAAAGCAGCCATTCGTGATCACCCTTTGGGTTCGGTCTGTCAACCAATTACAAATCGAACTAACAGTAGCCCTGTCCAGCCCGCATTTTACCAGCTTCATTGCAAGAATGTCATGGGGAACTTTGTCAAAGGCCTTACTGAAATCGAGATATGCTACATCCACAGCATTCCCTTCATCTATCAAGCTAGTAACTCTATCATAAAAAGAGATAAGATTAGTCTGGCATGACTTATTTTTGAGAAATCCATGTTGACTTCTCGTGATTACCGCGTTGCTTTCTAAGTGATTAGAAACTGACTGCTTAATTATCTGCTCCAGGATCTTTCCGGGTACTTATGTCAGGCTGACTGGACGATAATTATTTGGGTCCTCTTTTTTTCCCTTCTTGAAGATGGAGACAACATTTGCCCTCTTCCAGTCTGCTGTAACTTCTCCTGTCCTCCAGTCTTACAATAGCTGTCTATTTTTCCTCTTTGTCCTCTCCCTTTATGATGGTGTTTTGGCATGCGGTGCACTCTGCATAAGTAATTATCAGTGAATATATGTGCTCCTGATGAATAGCATCTGAAAGTAGAGTCAGAGGGCAATCCTCTCAAACTGGTGCTTCCACTATCAACTACAGCAACACGAGAGTGAGAAGAATGGCTTCCTATCTCTGTTGAGCCACTGTGAGGTTCTCCTTTCCTAAGAATCCTTAGAGTGTTGAATCATGCTGTGATATTTCATTGGTCATCACATTGTTTGCAGAACACAATTATCATCTATCTCTTTTACACGTACTCTATGTTACCACGGACTACACCCAGCTATAATTTTTTTTTCCAAGACAAAATAAATAAAAACAATTTGATCTTACTTTGCTACATATCAGATTCTTTTGTGATACACACACATATGCATAAAGAAAGAGAGTAAGCACGCTGGTAGCATGCCTGTCTCTTATTACCATAATAACTGAACACATTCTCAACACTCCATGCTGATGTGAAGACACAATAATTTCCTATAAATGAATCTGCATTTCAGAGAAAATAGAGAACTGCACTGTAATACATAGGCATAATTAAAAACAATATAATCCTAATCTTGTTTGCTCAGAAGTAAATTCAAATAAATTCAACAGGAATTGCCTAGTAAGTAGTACCTGATAAGCGTATACTAAGCACAGCCATAATGTCTTGTACTGGAAAATGTGCAATTTTTAAAAGGTGCACATGAGTAACTCTACACTCACAGGCAAATCAAGTTCAATAAGACTATTAACCTAAGTTACTCATGTGCATAGCAATTGGTAGGAATGGAGGCATAATTAGACACGCACATAACATAAAGGTAACAAGGTACATTTTGCACAACATGAAGCTATAATAATCATCATTGGAAATGACTGAAATACATGGCACAGTCACAAATACCAACAGGCCTTTCAGGCAGCATCAGTCAAGAGGTTTTTGACAGCAGTTATCTAAGATTTGTCAGTAATTTTTCAGAGGAAGTCTTATAACTAATATATCTACCCAGCTTCCTTCATTTTCTGAAATGGATTCAGAAGGTAGCTACCAAATTAACGAGGGCATTTTATCTTACCACAAGCGTTGGTGTGCAGAACACAGATCGAGGACACATTTCCTATCTATTGTATTTCCATACTGACACAGAGATGTTATTGGTTCTTGAGTTGGGAAACCAATTTATGCTCTGCTATTGTGTGCCAAAAATACATAAGAAGAACGACAGGCATTTCATTGTGAATCCCAGCTTCCCTTTGCACGCTACTACAAGTGCTCAGAATAAGGTTGCCAGACTGAAAACTAGAGACAGTTCCCATACCCTTAACGGATTTGTAGAAGAGCAAATTTCAGCAGTTGTTTCTTGTCATGCAACCAGTAAGAAGCAAAATCTGCTGAAATTCCCTCTTCTGCACAATCGTTAAAGGCACAGGAGCTTTCTCCAGGCTTCACTCTGGCAATTCCAGCTCTGGAACACCTTTCTCCTGGTCCCATCCTACCCTGCTTTGTCTGGGTGTGTAGGGCCTCAGTCTCTCTACAAATGGCAGGAGAAGGCATCTCATGATTATTAATTACTCAGTACAGCTTCACTTTTTAATATTATTGCCTCTTGTTACCGTCCTTCAGGCAATTCCAGGGCCAGAAGGGCCTCATATCTCTTATTTTCCTTGTGGACATCCATATATTGAGAAGGGAGTATGCTCCCAGGAGAGCGGTGAGCATGATCTGGAATCCAGAAGGCCACACCTTTGGAGCACTGGAGGGCCACCGTACATTGCAGCCACCATTTTCAGTGACCAGAAGTGATATTCTGGTCACCTTCTGAGCCATCCTGACAGGGTTTTCTTGCTTCTGGAGAGGGGGAACCCTTGAAACATTATTATAAAGTATGTTTAAGTCAGCAAAGAGAGTGTTTGCACAGAATTTGAACACAGTATACTGCTTAGAGAGTAAATACCCCAAAGGTACAAGATCCTGTCTGATCTTGGAAACTAAGCAGGGTCAGCCCTGCTTAGTACTTGGATAGGAGACCACCAACAGATCTGGGTGCTGTGGGCTACATTTCAGAGGAAGAAATCACCTCTGAACATTCCTTGCCTAAGAAAGCTCTGTGAAATTCATGGGATTGCCATCAGTCAGAAAGTGTCTTGAAGGTGTGTGCACACACACGTACATCCACACAGTGCTATGGTTGTGCAATGTGCAGAAGGGAACAGTAGGTGGCAATCTCCCTATTACCTAGGCATCCAAATGCCCAGCATGAGGAAGCTGGCTGAGGTAAAAAAAAAAAAAAAAATCACTGGATATCCAGTTCCATGGATGAGACTGAAGTTTTGTGCGTAACAAGCCTTAATAGGAGGCTGCTGCAGAGGGTAGTGAAAACTATTAGCAGCTATAGAGAGACAGGAAGACAAGAGGCCCTGCCACAAACCCTGAGAATAGATTACAGGCTTCTACATGAGGAGAAGAACCAGCAGTCCTCTTTCCTGAATCAGTTTTTCTGATGCTGTTTTGGCTGTTAAGACAGCTTATGTCCACTGTCTTTACTTCCTCATCGTTCCAAGTTGTTTTTTTTTAAACCTTAATAACATGGGAAACTCTACTTCCCTGACGCTACATGATTTTTTTGATAGTATTTACTGGGAAGGGTTACTGGAATTGAGGGCTCCTGTGCTTTTAAAGGTTGTGTAGAAGAAATTTCAGCAGGTGTTGTTTGTCATGCAAGAAACTAACAAGCAACATCTGCTGTAATTACTGCCTCTCCACAACCATTAAAGATACGGGAGTCCTCACCAGTTTTCATTCTGCCAACAGTGGTTGTGGAGGTGGGGGTGACAACTGGCCCATATGTGGGTCTATGGTCTTTGCACTGTGAGTCAGCAAGGCCTCTCCCTACACTAGAGGAATGAAAAAGACTATCAAAACAAAACATTGGAATCCCCAAGCTGCAGGAAAGGGGATTCCACCTGAACCTCAGGAAGAACTTCCTGACGGTCAGAGCTGTCCGGCAGTGGAATATGCTGCCTAGGTGTGTGGTGGAATCTCCTTCTTTGGAGGTTTTTAAGCAGAGGCTGGATGGCCATCTGTTGGGAATGCCTTGATATGGGTTCTTGCATGGCAGGGGGTTGGACTGGATGGCCTCTGTGGTCTCTTCCAACTCTACGATTCTATGATTCTATGATTAAATAAAAGAGCATCTTGCCATCCTCCAGTGCGGATGCCAGGGCCTATTCTGTGATTTGGTAAGTGGCCTGCCTCATTGTCAGGTATTAAGATGCTGTTACAGGGCAGCAACTTGTTAATTATTTAGCTTTGTTCTTTTACCATCAAGGCTCAAAAATGCCTTGAACCACTACTGAGAGTTGTTATGCTCTTGGCTCAAAGTACCCATGTCAAATACAGATATAACTTACTTCATTAGAAAACAATAGAAAGTTTGCAAAATGGAAACATCTATCCAATGTTGTGAAAAAAGCTGGGGCAAAAAGGCTTATGTTTTATTTGGCAATAGTAATTGAAATAGGTGCTCAGCTATTTATAATCAGAACAGTTCTGTGGAAGCCATTCGATTTTTCTGGATAAGAACTTAGGATACATAACAGCAGGTGCAATACTTTCTTATCTTCATCCATCTGCCTTCACATAAACAGAGTAATTAAAGTTGAGGTCTGAACATCATAAATGATCACCTTGGGAACACCTGTAGTTGTGGGCCTTACAATTGGACAGGAGGTGTGCTAGGAAGAGACATTACAGACACTGGATTGACTTTTAGCTTCCTTCTCCTCATCCCTTTCCCTTGCCCCTGCCCCGTATGTGGACGTGCAACCTTGTGGAAAAGCATCATATGGCAGGTTGGGGAGGAAGCACTTTCTGCCATTGTCCAGCTCTGAAAAGATGAAGATTCTACTCTTGGGAACAACAGCTGGAGTGTGTGTGGAAGGGGAGACAGCAGTACTGGGGGTCTTAAAACTGCGTTATTGTTTTTATGGTAATGTTTGGGCAACAGTTGTACAGGACCAGGCAGAGTAGGATCAAAATGCTCCAAAGATAGATGCCTGAAAAGACAAGACTGTGCTGTGCATACACTGAAAAGCCTAAAATCCCACACTGTTTTCCAAGCAGGCAAGTGCTTGGGACAACAACAACAAAACTAGCTCCTGGCATCATTTTCCAGCAAAACAATACACCTGGCATCATTTTCCAGCAACTGTGCAAGACAGAACAGTTTGGGACTGCTGTTTAGGAACTCCCATAGGGGAAAGATGAGATGAAATCTGGTAAAACAAAAGCCTAGGTAGGATTTGACATACTAAGATAAGCCATGGTATTAAATTAAGTTGTCTTCTTATCCATGACCATGCAACATCATGGCTATAAAGGAAATTTAACACGTGTTGTTCTATCCACTCCATATTAGTGTCTTTCCCCTTGTTGGCCCCTAATTCTGCTGAAAGTAACTGTCTATGGAACTCAAAAGCCACTTGTAAACTCATGATATATGGTTGCAAGCCATACGAAAATCGTCCAGATATGAGGTGATGCCAGTTTTATTACATCTCTACAACTGATAAAAAATGCCAAATAGTAGGGATGCAGAAAAATTAACCTTATCCCAAATCTTGACTCTGTGGATGCCTGCTGCTCTCTGACACTATGCTAAATCCCTGGTGAGTTTGGAAGCACCTACCACATGGTGAAATGTTAGGATCTGCTTTCCTATGACTATTTTGTGTATGTTTGTTTGTGTGTGTGTTACCCTGTTTACTGGGGGTCCCGTGAGGGACTCCAAACGTGCTTAACTATTGGTGGGGAAAATTACTCAGAGCATAAGTTAGTAAAATGAGAGGCAGAGCAATGCAGCGGAATCTTTAAACCCAACGTATACAGGGTCAGGCCAAGTCAAGAAGCACACCAAATATGAAATAATAACTGTGATTTTATTTATACAAGCAGACAGTGTATGCAACACACTCACACAAGTAACTATAGAAAATAAAGGTGGTAGTGGTATAGAGGATTTTTAAGAGGGATTGTTGAATTGGGTGATACTACACCTGTCTGAAGCCTGGGGTAGATCAATGTGTAGGTCCGTAGGTGCGCAGTCTTGGACTGAGACTGAGGGGAAAGCTCGGCGGATGAAGCGGCAGCAAGGCTGGATGGAAGTTTGAAGCAATCCGAGGAAGGTATCAGAATCAGGGGTTTTTATAGGGAAAGTATGACCGCAGGTGTCATGGACCGAGATTGTTGGTACGTTTGACCCAGAGAGAAATTCAGCCACCCTGGACTATAGGATCCCAACAGAAGACACATAGGAAACCAGATCTGGGTTTAACCACTATGCATGTAACATTTATTAAGACATGAAATACAAAAATCACATTTCCGTATCAAGAGCTTTCTTTCACACATTCACGTTTCACATTCATTCTACATACTCACAAGACGGTCCTTCGCCGAACATTGGCCAGATGTCCTCGAAGGTATGGATGCCCTCTGCTGCAGCCAAGGGTCATGAAAGTGAGTCGAAAATCTTCCCCTCTTTATAGTCATATTCCCCACTTCTTGAGGAAAAGGACATGTTTTGCTGGTTGCTATAGTTCCAAGTACTTCCATTGTATAAAGGCAATCAAGCAATTAAAAGAATAGTTCATATCATCTTGTACCTTACTAATAAAAGGTTGCTTGCAGAAGAATTGGTCATATATCATGTTGTCAGGAAATGTATCAAATGCCTCAGTGGTTCTCGGCCATGCAGGGTAGGGTAGGGTCAGAAATACATCACCGCTGGCCCGTCTGAGGGTGTGCCAGGCTTTTCAAGGCTCCTTGTTTCTTCTGCCTTTACACATAAGAACTTAACTGTTTTCTTAATAAAGGTATCGATCACTGTTGAATATCGTGAATTCGTGAAGGTGGATGAAACATAAAGACAATCAAAGAAGATATGCATTGTAGGCAACATCACATGGCAATTAAGGAAGCCACACTTCTGGATCTGTGCATCTCAAGAGTACATTCTGTTGGTGCCAAGTCCTTATTGTTTTGCAAACTTTATTCTCAAGCCAAATTAGCATTCCGTGTGTTCTCAATTTCACAGTTCAAGGAATCCTCGCTTCACAATCCAAACCCCTCCTTACAACAATGCACTGCGCGTGGCCATTTCAGTTTGGTTCAGGACCGTACTTTTTCCCTTCTGGAACTCATTCGTTCATCACACAGGCTAGTCTGTACTTGGGAGAGAACAATGAGGTTTGGGCGCGAGACAATGTCTCCGAAAGGTCAGAATTTAGCATGATTGAATTAATTCCTAATCGACAATGGAATGGCCAGTATGCAGATGCGGATGCAGCGTACTTGACAGTTAAGCGTCTAGCTCGTCAAGTTGCCCGCTCGGGGCAGGGAGTTCTTTGTATTAGCGTGCATCTTTGATGAGGTGTTTGTCTAGGGAGGTCTCCTAAAGCGAGATCTGGCTGAGTCTGGCCTGCCTGGGTGGAGAAAGGAATGTTCAGCAATCAATGGCCATGCCTAGTTCTGTGCTTGTTCGGGGGCCTCACAAACACTTGGCCGAGGGTGGCATAATGGGGCCAAATTGTGATATCAAAATGATTTCTAATATCTTCCAAAGTAAGGCTAGTAAATGGTAATAACATGTGCCTGTGTGCACATAACATGTGCCTTCAATTCTCCTGCCAGCATATGGTGACCCCATGCACTTCTTAAGAAAGGAGTACTCAGAGGTAGTTTTGCCAGTTCCTTCCCCTGAAATATAGCTATAGCACCTGGTATTTGTTGGTGGTCTCCTGTCCAAGTACTAAAATATATATTCATGTCTACACTTGGTGCCCAGTCTTTACATGTGATTTGTTTCCTGGTGAAACGGGTTGGAGTCAATTTCCCCTTTTCTCTGTGGAATGAGAGTAAATGGAAAAATCCAGTGAAGCACCTCTTATATGACCCCTGTCAACTCATGTCTCACAAGTTATGACTCTATTTGGAGTTACCTAATGTCAGCATGTATGATTTACCTGGTGAGGTTGTCACTTTGACCTGTAATAACAAAGTACAATATTGCTGGCTTGCATGTTATAAAAATGATGCACAATACTTCCATCTAGAAGTCAGAATAAACATTTTACATAGCCCTTTTGTCAGTTCTATAAATGTTTACAGTTAATCGATGCTATAAAACTTTCCTTAGGGCTCTGATATTCAGGCTTTGCACCAGGGAAAGCCGCTTGTGTCTGACATTTTAAATACTGGTAGTGTTATCTAATCATATAATTCAGGCACTGGAAATTCCCATTGGTGAAAAAATATATCATGTAACCCCCTGCCCCAAATATTAGCTTTAGGGGTATTTAAAAACATTTTTTGGAGCAAAAGGCAAAGCAGCAGCATAATCAGCAGCATAAATATTGTGTAACTTTTATTGGCAGAAAGTTTTAACTAGAGGCCTAGATCTATTTCTTGTGCTGTATTTAATATCTGTTCTTATTAACAGGAACTTTATATACTGTTGAATCCACATACCAAACTGATTTTGTTTTTAATTTCTTGATTTTAAAGTAAAGGGGAAGAGACAATTTCAACCACATAAACAATGGATTTTTCAAATACTAGATTTGTTAAAATCAGTATCTCTTCCTGCCTTAGTTCCACATCAAAAATAGCAGCACCATGAATAATACCATGACAAATATTATACATATTTTATCCTTAATTAAAACTACATTTTACAGAATGGACCCAGATAGATCTGGCTACAGATCACTCAGAAGTAAAAACTTGTCCCATCCCACACTGGCCCTGCTTCCTTAGCAAAGGATGTCTTTGTCAGAGTTGGCAGGATTTGGCTCCTCTGAGTATGAGCAGAGTGCAATCTGTGAAGCAAGGCCTCGCCGCAGCAGAGGGTCCCAGTGAAACAAAAAGAATTTCAGAGGCTCATTAAGTAGGACTTAGAGGCAGAATTTATTGCCACACTCTAAGACAAAGCACTTGGCAAAACATTCCAGTAGCAATTAGACAAATAAGAACAACAAGAGATAACAGAGGACAGACGGGCAGCATCTCCCCTTACAACTAGTAAACTGTCAGCAGCATGACAGGTCCAGCTAGACATTTCTAACTGGCAGCTGGTCAAGGCAAATACCAGCCTTTTTATGCTTCCTTGTCACCCTGAACCAAGTGGGTGACCCAATCAGTGCCCTGGCATGTGGCCTTCTCTAGTAGACAAGTCATAGCCTAAACAATCCTGCTGACCTTGCACCTGTTTGTCTGGCCACATCGCCTCTTCCTCTGCCATCCACTCAGAGGAAACCTTGCCTGCCTGGCAATAACCTTGACAGTCTTCAAAGGGATATCATTTACAAAACAGCAAATATTCAGTCACACCCCATGCTATTTGGGATTCCAGCCGCACGGGCATCTACAGTTGGGAAACTATTCATACATAGTGAGCTGCCTTTCTTGGAAGGTGCCTTCTGTAGATATCCATGCTGAATGCACTGATGGAAAAGGGGTAAGACCAATGTGGAATGTAACATCTGGGATGCTTGCTGTTACACACATGGTTCCCTTACATGAAAGTAACATGTGAAAAGGAGTAGTAACATGCTCAGAAAGTACTTTTCTCCTCATCACTGTTGTTGAATGGGTTTGGTCATTAATGTCCATGTCGCCTGCTAAAAAAAATCTCCACACTGTTCTCAACTGAAAAACAAAATGGTGCCCTTGTGAGTGGACATTGCACACTACTATGTTCTGGGCCAACTCAACAGCCAGCAAAGAAGTGAGTGGCTGCCACGGTGCCTGCAGTAGACACATCAGTGGATTACATGGCCAATTGCTAAGCAACCGTGGATGCTATTAGCACAGCTGGCCAGGGGAGAAGGGGTGCAAAGTCATAAGAGTTTAAAAGCCATGGACATGACAAGGGAGGAGGAAGATAAAAGCAACCTGCATGCTTCCTTTCTACTTTGATACTTTCCAGGATCAAAGAAAAAAAGAGGCTTTAGGATAACAAAAAGGAATTTCTTGAAGGGAATATCTGAGTAGACCAAAGGCTTTCATGGGAAGGAGCCAGGGCTGCTCTATGGACCCAGTAGCCCTTGGCAAGGAGCAGCCAGCAAATTTTCTTCTCTCAAATAAGCATCAGTGAAGGGGAATAAAGAGTGAGGGCAGCCTGCATTATTCCTATCATAAAACTCTCCTTGGAGAAGATTTATCCCCTCAAAGTGTCAGCATCCGGTGGGACTTTCCTTCTAGACCACAACCCTTCCATAGCATAAATGTGGCTGGAAATGGTGGGACCTACCTTACAGAGGAGCTTATACTCCATTTGTTTGCTGCATTTGGGTTATTGTGGATCACATAACCTATAATACAAATTTGAATTTCCTGGGATTTGGCTGTAAATATGAGAACTGCATGACCAAGCACTTCAGTTTTGCAACCTTCACAGAAAAAATGCAAAAAAAAAAAAGCATGTAAATGACATTTCACTGCATTTTTCTAATGTACTATAACAATATAGACTGCTGCTGTGTTTTAAAATAATCACAGCACTATTCAAATATAAGTAATATGAAGGCACCAGATCCCATTTGTTCTTGGAAGCTAAGCAGAGTCAGGCTTGGTTAGTAATTGGAT
The DNA here is from genome assembly GCA_948472985.1 of Iguana delicatissima. Taxonomy (NCBI): domain Eukaryota; kingdom Metazoa; phylum Chordata; class Lepidosauria; order Squamata; family Iguanidae; genus Iguana; species Iguana delicatissima. Next base: position 138,423 of record CAOKZL010002241.1, read on the forward strand.
AGGGAACCACCAAGGAATAATAGGTGGCATAGGCTCTATTTCAGAGGAAGACAATAGCAGACCATCCTCAGCACATACTCCTTGTTTAAGGAAACTCTGTGAAATTCATGAGGTCTCCATAAGTTGACAGGCAGCTTGAAGGCATATGCGCACGCGCACACACACACATACACACAGCTTTCAATGAGCAATGCAGACATGCCCTCAGGGAGTGTTGGATTCTATCACTGTTGTGACTCACTCCAAACAATCCTAGTTCTACTGACAAAACCCACTCTGTTGGGTATTAATGCTGAGGAAAGAAAAGGCCCACCTGTGGCCCATTTTAGCCCATGTCTGCACAGAAGAACACCTCTCCCCTAATTGGCTGACACAGCCCAAAATATAGGTCCTGTGTCTAACTGATGTCCCTCGTACTTTGGGACAATCAGTAACCACTACAATAACCTTGTAGTAGCCTTTGGGCTTTGTGGTGCAGATGGAGATGGTTTTCTTCTATGACCAAAGATGACAGTAACCAAGGGAATCATACCTTGACATAAAGAAAAACTAGTGTACTGATGTATTGTACAGCTGATGTGTTTTCATCATCACATCTTTTGAGAGGGGAGATTGCAATTACAAGCAGCAAATGCAAAAGGGGAGCTATTCTTGTTTACCCAATTCAAAATAACAAGCTTTAAAGATAACTATATATGTAGAATATTCCCTTTAAATTATACTTCCAACATAAACATGGATGGGTACATACTGAGCTGAAAGTAAAAGTGTTACTATTTCGGAGGAACCTGGTCATGTTAACACTGCAGCTGAATTCCTCAGTGATAATTCTCAAATTCTACTAGTTCATGGTAACAACTTCCTTGATTGTGCTACAGGCTACACTTCAGTTGAAAACAGGCAAATTTTAATAAAAACACTGAAGTGTAAGGTGGAATATTGAATCAATTGGGAAGTCCATCACTGAGTAATCTGTAATCTGTTTCTACCAGTTCTAGAACTACATCTGATGCAACTGAGAACAATGAAAAGCAATTATTTTTGTATTCCTCACTTTTTCTTATAGATATTTGCTATTAAATGTGACAATTAATGTAACATCTTAAGTTATAATTATAAAAATGACTTTAGAGGAAGAAAAATTGTTAAACAAAAATTCATGAGAATTAAAATAAAGCGTATAACTACTTCCTCAGCAGCTATCAGGTAAAAAAAAATGCAGTACAATTCTCCATCCACATTTGCAGATTTTACCTTTGTGATTTTGATTATTCACAAGGTTTGCACATTCCCCCCCTCCTGCCATGGGCTTCCAGGACCTAAACTCAGACTCAGAGTCTGAGGCAGCAGAACCTGCTCTGAGCCCTGACACAGAGACTGCTGCAGCAGAACCAGCAGAGCAGACATACCACCACCTGCCCCAGGGACAGAAGTGTCAGCCCCAGCAGGGGGCCCTGCTCATTCTGACACAGAGAATGATCTATCCATACCTACTTTCACTCAGTGTAGACACCAAAAGGGTCTCCTACATTGCTCCCAGTGAATTTATGCCAAGCACCAATTAATCAGGCACCAACTGCACTGACCTTGGAAATTATAAGAACTGAGCTCTTCCCCTCTAGCTTTTGTCAGCAATCAACTGACCATTTTTCCCATGCATGCTTCTGTTCAATTCCCTTGCTTATTATTCTGTCATTTTGACCTGCGTTTATATTGCCTGCCATTGATTTATGGACATTGCTGGGATTGTTGTTCTCATTTGTATGGTTGTTATGTTCCTAAAGTAAACTGACAAATTGCTTTACTACCTGAGCTTCTTGACCTATATTACCAGCTTTTCCTAACTGCCAGCCCAGACCAGGTGTGGACCCCTCCCCACATTCTCCTCTTCTCATTCCTTTGAGTTTTTCTGGGCCTGGAGAACGCAGGCAAGCACCCAGGCAAAAGGTAAGGGAATGGGAGTGAGGCATGCCTGCACCTTCCTTATCCTCTCTGGAGCCCCCCTCCCATTCCCTTGCCCCTGGCCCCATCACCGAGAACATATGCCAAGGTAAGGGAATGGGGGAAGACATATGCATGTGCCTTCATTGTTCCATCAAGAGCTCCCCCTCCCATTCTCTTGCCTTTGGCCCCAGCATTGAGAATGTATGCTGAGGCAAAGGACAAGGGAATGGAGAGAGAAACAGGTGCATACTTTCCTTCTTCCCTCCAGAGCTCCTCCTCCCATTCCCTTGACTCTGGCCCCAGCATGCAAAAGGCAAGAGAATGAGAGGGGGAAGCCCCAGAAGGGAATAGAAGGAGGATTGCAAGGGGGAGTTATTCACATTTTCCACTTTTGCAAGGGTTCTTCTCCCTGAAGCTTCAGCAAGGACTCAGGGAGAAGAAACCTTGAAAAAGTGGAGGGGCTGCTGTAATGCTCCAAAAATTTATAGGGAATAAAAAAGCAATAAACTATTCAAATAATAATTCTAAAGATCTGAAGGTTTTTTTTGGTATTATTCATTTTTATATAAAACAGAAAAACCTGGTGTAGCATTAAAAACAAGTTGAACACCTCACATTACAAAGCTAGGGAGAAAAATGTTAAATATACCATTTTCTTTAAAATAACTACGGAAGACAACAGATGGATTAAAATCTAATGAGATGCCTGGATTAGATAGCTTTCTGTCTGATTTCCATAAATCATTTAAATTGGAATGGTTAAGACTGAATTAACTTCTATCCTTTATTTCCTGCTTTCTTTAATAAATGGGGTGAACCTAGTATTACCTTAATTCATAAGAGGTGAAAGCTACACCTTAATATCATCATTTCATTTAGACTGACTTTCTTACTATATCAGCATTATACTACGCTTATGAAATTATATCTTGGAAAATTAACTCCAATTGAACAGATTTTATCTGTTGGAGAACATTAACAAATAAGAATTATTAATTTATTGCTGTAGAAAAATATGAGAATTAGGATGAACATGAGAAAGTATTTGACCAAGTTGAGAGGAAATTTCTGCTTAGAATTTCTGCTCACATATTTGTAAGCAATATTGATGGAATTTTTGTATTAGTAATTAATGGATGTCAGTCTAATGTTAATGAATCTCAAGCAGAAAAAAACAGATCGATTTGTATACCTGTAACAATAATTTGATATAAAAGAAGAACTGTTAGTAGTAAAATGTATGAATGTAAAAACTGTATTCCAGTTTGGATAAGACACGTTCTCTGGTCTATTTAAAGAAATACTACCATGTGTCATTCTTTTCAAAGAAATAAAATTTATGTATCTTCAATTTTTAAAAGCCTGAAATAAGAGGTTTTTTTTAAAAAAAGAAAACCTAAAATTTCTTCAGGAACGTCTTTTATATACAAAGAAGATTTTAAATTCCCAACATTGAAAACTGGAAAAAAAAAATGCAATCAAATTTAAAGATGTCATAGAAAATAAAATATTACTGAAATGACAGAAATTGGGAGGGGGGAAATAAAGCTGTCCTTCACATTAGTTTCAATATTTATATTTATCCTGTATTAAAAACGAAGTTCAAACTAGGGATGGGCCAACCGAATCTGCAAATCCTCAAATCCTTGACAAGGATTTGAGATTTGCAAATCCAAATCCGGCTGCCAAAATCGGCAAGTGGAATCTTTCAAATCCACTGCTGAACAGGTGCGCAGGGGCGTGCAGGGCCAGCGATGGCTGTATCCCTGCACACCCCGGGACCTGAGCTCACACGATTGTGCCACAGCAGGCCAGGAGGAGAGAGAGGAGTGCAAGATCACGCTCCCCTCATCTTCCCCCACTCACCCTGGGCACGATCATGCCAGAGCAGGCTGGCAGAAGAGCAGGGAGCACGAGATCATGCTGCCACCATCTTCCTCCACCCACCCTGGGCACAATTGTACCGGAGCGGGCTGGCAGAAGACCAGCAAGCATGAGATCGTGCTCCCCTCATCTTCCCCCACCCACCCTGGGCACGATTGTGCCAGGGCAGGCTGTCAAAAGAGTGAGGAGCACAAGATTGCGCTGCCCCCATCTTCCCCCATCCATCCTGGGCACGAGATCCCCCTCCCCCTCCCTGGGCACTGTGATAACTGAAGCCCCTGTCAGAGCTGCTGATGACGAGCAGCAGCTGTGGGTCCCTGTGGCTCTGGCTGGAGATGAGTCCTGCAGCTCAAGAGCTCACCCGGCTGCCATGGACCAAGCAGGCGCAGACGTCCCTCTGGCTGCTCCTTTAGGGCAACAGGGATCCAATTCTGTGCCTGCTCCTTTGGAGCAACAGGGATCCGATTCTGAAGAGGCTCTGGAGCCTGGTTCAATAAGCCCCCAGTCAAGGCGGAGACTCAAGAGGGCTGTACAAAGGGAGGCTTCCTTGGCTAAGTTTAAGAAGCAGTGACCGGACACACCAGTGCCTGGGGCTATATAAGTGCCTGCCTGGAAGCTTCCCTTTGCTTGTGGCAAACTTCTTACGAGCCTTCCTCTTGCTTGTACCTTGCTCCCAGCACCTGGTTCCTGATACCTTGAATTGATCTCTAGACTGCTGACCCTTGGCTTTGGAACTCTGACTACAGCTTTGCTTGGCGCTCTGGTAAATGAACTTCCTTGAGTAAGTGCTTGCATGTCTCTTCCCAGCTGGACTTTGCTGGCTCTCCCACTCTCTTCTCCAGGCTGGTTCGCCGCCCAGGTCTCTGACCTTGACAGGCACGATCGTGCTGGGGTGGGCTGGCAGAAGAGCAGGGAGCATGAGGTCACTCTCACCCCATCTTCCCCCACCTGCCCTGGGCACGATTGTGCTCAAACCAGAATGTGGAGGGAGAATTGGGCCTCCTGGGCCCACCAAAGGCATGATTGGGAGGTGGGCCCCTGGGCACATGAAAATCACGGCATAAAGCCATGTATGTGCATCAGAGGCTGTGTGTGCCCCCTTGTGTTGTCTATGCCCCCTTGTGCTGCCTGTGTCCTTTGGCTGCCTCTGCCTGCTTGTGCTGCCTCCCTCGGTGGCTGCCTCCCTCTGGAAGGTAATAATAATCTCTATTCTTTTGACTTGAGACAGGAGGGTAAGAATTGGGAATTATTGAAACTAGACTAGAGATTTGACTAGAATGTTCCTTGCAGGACTTGAGACTGGATTTGAGGGTAGAGAATTTACTGGACTAGAGGTCTGTGTTGTTGTTGTTGTTTTTAAGTGCCTTCTTTGTTGCTGGACTTGAGACTTGTCAAATTCTGCTTCAAAAACACTTTTCAGTAACTGCTTTCTTTCCCTTGCTTTTTAAACCCTTTTTTGAAAAAAGGATTCAAAAAATTCAAGATTCATGAGATTCATGGATTCCCAGAACCTTCCAGGGATTTGGATCTGGATTCAGATTCGGAAAATTCTGGATTCGTTCCATCCCTAGTTCAAACATTTGGCTTCCGAAACATGTCATATGGGGCACTGCATCTTGTTCTAGTTGGATGTCCCTCTGATCCCTGTTGCTAAATTAACATGAAACAATGCTTTTCACTGTTTAGATTCAAGACGTGAAAAGAACAGGTATAAGGCTCCAGAAAGCCGAATTTGTAGGAAATGCTTCACTTCTGATTGTGATTTTTTTTTTAAACTAAATTGAATATATGTGTGTTTCTGCAGGAACTGAGAATGAAGGTGCGTGTCTGCCTCATTACCGCTCTGTAAATCCACCCACCTAAGTTACTCAGTGAAGACAACTTAATTGGCTCATCAAAGAGCATGTATGTAGCAGCCTTCTGTTCTTGAAGCATCTCCCATTGCATGGTCAGCAAGGCTATAAGCACCAAGTCTTTCCTTCTCTCTTCTCCCTACCTATATCCACTGTGCTTGGCACTAATTAAATCTTGGAGCTGCTCTGTGTTGGTGTTGCCCCCAAACACCTTCCCCATTCATGTTTCTCATTATGTTGCAATCCTTGGGTCTCAAAGCAGTACAAGAGAAGAAATCCACCTTGCAGCCTGTGCGCCGACAATAATGGATAGTCTGAGTGGTACTTTTGTGTGTGTAATTCACTTTTGCTATTTGTGACTCAGTTACTGTGTGGAATGGAGAGGAGAAAGGCTGCTATAACTTACAGGTTTTTTAAATGACTACACAACTATTTTATATCTTTAATTTATGAAATTTAGATGTCCAGGAACCTATATATACATACATATATGAATAACACCAATGAGGAAGAGCATAGTGTAAAACAGATCTGTGGACAAGCCTCCCATTGGAATGGAATTTTTTAAAAATGTTTTCTCATTACCTGAATTAGATAGTGGAACTGTATCATTGTATCAGGAAATTATTGGATTCCCTCCATGAGATGCCTGAAGAGATGATTCAGGAGACATAGAACTTTTTCATTTGCCTTTATTATATAAATGAGACTTTGATCTTGCATATCTGAATATGTATTTTGATGAACCGTCTTCCCTTCTGCTTTTTCATTTGGGTTTATTTTTTTATCTATTGAGAGTATTTCTACCCCACCTTTTAGCCAAAAAGGTTCCTGAGATGGCTTACAAATCATTAATTTGACAGTTCCCTGCCTTCAGGTTTACAATCTAAATGAGACACAAAATAGAAGGAAAAGGGGATGAGGCTACAGTAGTGGCAGTTGGAACAGAGGGGAAAACCTTTCACCTGCTGCTGAAGCTAAGGCCATTTCTGCACTATACTGTTATAATGCTATTATTCCACTTTCAACATGCTGTGGAATCCTGGGGCTTGTAGTTTAGGGATGGGCCTTTATAATTCTCAGCCAGAGAGCCCTTTGGCCTCAGTAAACCCCAGAATTCCGCAGGATGTTGAAAGTGGAATAATAGCACTATAACAGTATAGCGTAGAAATGGCCTTAGGCACAATGGAACTGGCCCTGGCTCTCCTTCTCCCCCTCCAAGACCACAGTAATGGCAATTGTAATGGGGGGGTCACTTTTTCTATAGTGTAGAGGGCTATATTTCTGTTGTTCAAATACAAACAACCTGAACTATTAGTTTTTCAACTAATAAATGGTGTTAAAATGACACCAAAGCTAAACTGAAATTTTGACCGTACATTCTCATCCAAAAAAAAAAAGACATGTTTACCTTTTTCTTATCATTTACTACAATCCAAGTGCCTGTTTGGCTTGCAAATATTCAGACTTAGAGATCATGGTCATTTAAAAAAAATGGGCAGTTGGACACAAAAAGCATGACTGGAAGAAAATGTGTGCTGGTGGAAAGCTTATGGATACAGACTTCAAAAAATGGAGTGAGGGGATTAGACGCATTCCAGAACATGGGAGATATGGTAGTGGAACCTTAAGTATGCAGAACCTACGAAAGCATTGTGAGCCTACAAGAAAGAAAGAGAGAGAGAAAATGAGGAAGCACAGGTATAATTAAAAATAAATAGAGAAATTGTTATTGAAGCAAGGCCAATTCATAAATGAATCATCACTGCATAGTAGATATGATGCACTGAGTCCTAAGGAGAAATGCCACACACAGCAAAGAGCAAAACACCCTTTCTGTTTAGCCTTTTTTTTTTTCACAGTGTATTTCTGCATTTGGAAAATATGATTTAAAGAAAACCTGGTGTCAATAGAAGTGATTATTATGTACTGATTGGGCTAGTTTTTGGCTGTCTAAAAAGAGTCAGCAGTGTGCAAGGCATACATAAATGAAGGCAAGAAAATGCAAGTGTAGGATATTCGATGCATATTCAGATTAAATGAACCTTAAAATGCATTTTTCAGGCATTTCTGTAGAGGCACTGCTGGTTAATGTATCGTTTACTCTCTCTCCCTCCTTTTTTCCTTTTAAAAAATATCTTTTAAAAATATTTTGAGCTCTGTTCAACATCATGTAAGCAGACTTTCCCACTCTCTTATACATACCCCAACTCTGCTTTGGAGAGTACTCTGGAACAGACTGGGGAGAGGGCCTTGTCCACCAACTATATACACAAAAAGACTTTTCAAAAACCACAGGACTGCTTGATCAGTAGAAAGGGGAGGTATCCAATTTTATAACAAATTAGGAAATTGTCCCAATGTCAGCTAGGGTAATACAGCCAGCCCTCAGTCTATGCAGATTCTGCATCCATTAATTCAACCAACTACTGGTTGAAAATTCTCTCTCCCCCAAAAATAAATCAAGAAAGCAAACTTTGATTTTGCCATTTTATACAAGCAACACCACTACTGTACATAATTGGACCTGAGCATCCATAAATTTTGGTATCCATGGAGGGTCCCAGAACAAAACCCTAGCTCTATACAGGGCCCACTGTATAAATGATTACAATCTGAATACAATTTATTTTATTTTATTTGTATGCCACCTTTCTCTCAGCATAGGACCCAAAACCACTTCCATCAACAGATTAAAACAGCAAAAGATTAAAAACAATTTGAAAACATATAAATTGATAAAAACCTAAAACAATATTCCATTGAAACAATGAAAGGCTCGTTTTATTGCATACAATGAAAGGATAAGTGGTAGCACTCACAACCCTTAAGCATTGTTTCATAACAAATTACGCAAATGAAGCAAAGCCAGCAATTTTCTGAAAAAGTCAGGTTTTACCACTTGGTCCCAAACTAGTACAGAAATGTTTGGGATATCACTCCATGCGTAAATATCAAGTTTAGTCAAAATTGATTTATACATCATTCAAAATATACAGAAATCTGAAGTATGTGTTTGGAAAGAGTCTCAGGTAGTTGACTAAGCAGGTCTCATACCTCCTAGAGTCTTTGATTCGGTCATATTAGATTAAAAAATAAAATTTAGTAGCTCTCTGATCAACCATGAGAATTTGTACAACATAACAAACAGGTAAACACTTAAAAACAGTATAGATGTTACCACATGGCATGGTAAAGGATGCTTACTGAACTCAGTGAATGCATAACAATAGAAAAATGGTCATTCAGAATCTCCTTAGGCAACTGCCAAAGAGACTTTGTATGGGAAATATTCAATATGAAATTGGCTTGTTGCCTTCCATTACATTTTGTTCTTGGGTAATTACTTGAAATGATACGATGTAATGATCTGCATTGGGATGCCACAGCAAGACTTCCTGTTCAGTGTGCAATAACTACCTGTCCTGATTGGATGAATCAAGAGATGGAGCAGATTAATCAAGAGAAGCAACTAGAGAATTCTAATGCTGGTGAACATGTGCATCTATATTGGCAATGTATGCCGATGTCAGCTTTTATTTGTAGACCTGACAAATAGCTATTTTTAAAAATGCAATCTATGAACTCAATCAAACTGTTTTAATATACTCCCAGGCATCAGTCCAAAATGCTCACTGACCACAAAAGTGTGCATTACACGGCCCTTTGAGAATGAGATTATACATAAAAAGGGCTGGAGGTTGTCCTAGCAGAGCATCCCCAATGATAAGATCAAATGCAGAGAGGGACATTAAATTCCTGTTTATTCAAACAAATCCTAAGACATCAAAACATTTGAATAAATAAGACTTCAAATAATTGGGGGAATTATTGTGTAAGTGCTTCACAACAGGGGACGTAACCTAGATTCCACTAAGAGGAAGTAGTGAGTTTCAGATCAAAAGGGAGCTGATAATGTGGTTTTGCTCTGTGTGGGGGGAAAATTGAATAAACTGTTATGTGATTATTAAGGGATCAAGAAGTATCAAAGATTTTCTTCACAATGTTCACGATGCTCAGATAAAACAGGCCAAGAGCTGTTGTGTTAATAAGCCCAACAGCAAAATACTGATCAAAATTATTAATCAGTCAATTCTCCAAAGTTATTCATTATTAGTAAACTTGCTATGAATACTTTATTCAGACAGAAATAAATGTATGAAGAGATTGGTAAAATCCCAATCATGGTATCTTTTCCTGTACCAGTGAAAGTTATTGTATTTAGCTCTCTGTAAACCTGGAGAAACGCTACAGATAGGCAGAGCAAAAATGTATTCACTTTATATGAGAACAGAGAAGTTCCACCCCTTATGTTTCTCCCAACTAATATTTTAGCAGCATAACACAAACAGATGAAAGAAAGAGAAGAAGATACCCATCATGGCACCAGTATAGCTTCCTGAGCAAGACATTTGCAGAGTACACACACAGTCCTTCATGGGGAAAAAGATCCAGACCCAACCACGCAGGAAGGCACACTTTTGCCAACCAGCCTAAAGGAAGGATACATGCAATAAAGGTGTTGTGGAAGCATACATGGCATTAAGAAGTTGGTGGGGTGCTGGGACCCAGAAGATAAAAGTGGTTAACATGCCTCACTCAACTCTTGTATGATTTTGAACAGTTGCATAAGGATGGGGATGATTTGCTCCGGGTGGCAATGTTTTTGGGGCATCTGGGCCTGTAGCCATGCCCCTGTGTGCCCTGGCCACACCTCCACACACTGCGGTCATGCTCCCATGCACAGTGGCCATGCCCCCTACAGTCCCCCCTCCACACAGTCCAAGCTCCGCCACTGATTTTGAGAAAGGCCTATCAGTGGGGGGAAAGAGGAAGCTTCCAAGACTCAGGTGAGCTTGATCTGGAGCAAATGTATCAGGAGGCTGCAGTACTATTGCTGTAGTTCTCCCTCCCTCCTTCCCTCTGCCCCCCCATTGGTGAAATGGCACTTATGCACTCCAACACTGTTAACTCTAAGAATTTAAAAAAAAATTAAGAGAGACGAAAATTTGCCTTTCAAATCACAAGACTACCTCAGCAAACTATGCACCAGTTTTAAAGACACCCCGCCCCCCCCCACACAGAAGAATGGAATGAGTGTAGAGGCCACAACAGCTGGCAAAACTCAAGGATCTATATTGTGAAAACTCAAGCTTTGTCAGACCAATTAGGAACTGCCTTCAGAATGACACTATGGCCATTGTGGAACAATGCCCCCAAAACTCAAGCAGACTGGAATTAGACACTTCATGGGGTGTACTTCCCAACTTTTCCCATCTCTGTACCTGGTCACGGATGCCAAAGGCACAAAGCCTTCAGGAGGAGCTCTACTGAGTGAAACACTTCACATTTTATATATACAGTGTGTGTGTGTGTGTGTGAAAGAAAGATTTTTGAATCTCTGGTATAAATCCATACTAGGAAACCTGGACTGCCACCAACCACCCACATTCAGGTATACCTGAGTGAATACGAAGTGCAACTGCATGGACACATAGCTCACCCCCAGCACTGGTCAATCTGCTCTTTTGACCCATCTTTCTCCCAATAACATATGTAACCAGTCCTCTACTACTTTTTCCTGATAAGCCAAGACTGTCAGATTCAGCCCCCCACCCCCAAAAACAAATTATCTCTTCTGCTCTCTTATGCTCATCCCTTCTTCTTCTCATGTCATTACATAAAGGCACAAAAATGGGAAATTGTTGGACTGTCCATGTGTACCTGGAGGGTCCTAAGCAGTGACAGTGATGACTCTCCATAGGAACAAGCAAAAGGGTTCCATGGAGTGAGGCTGGCAAGAGAAAGTAAAACTGAGCAGCACGCATGTGAAGCAAGCATTTTCCTCACCCAATCATAGAAACAGTAGTAGCCCATGAAGAAGGGGCTGCTATTTGTTAAAAGAGTGAAGAGTCTTTTTAAAAAGTGGACAGCATTCTTTAAATATGTTTAGTGTGCATGCCTGTATTTCAAACATAAACAGAAAGAGAAATGAGGTTGATAGTGTGGGGAAAACAGAAGGGGGAAATGAGGACATGTTTAGAAAGAAAAACAAAGGTAGAAACACTTAGGCAAAGATGAGAGCAAAGAGGACAAATGGAAGAAAAGATTTTTCAACAAGATACTGGAAAACTACAAACTGAGGATGTTCCCTATGAAAGATCAACTTGAATATGACAATTCAGCATGAAATACTTAAAAAGGGAGGGAGCAAAGGCACTGGAAGAAATTACAACAGTTTTAAAGGGGAAACTGGCATTTTAAGTAAGAAATAAAAATAAGTATACATTTGCTGCATTAATATTTATGAACAATTTACTCTAATGCTTTCAACATTAACCCACATTTAAAAGGATTTTTTTTTTTTTAAAAAAAAGAAGGCTTTGCAGTTCTGCATTTCAACCCTCATGCCCCAAACCTGGAGTGTTCTGACATTTCTAAAGCCCTGGCAGGCTCTTACTGGCAGGGAAAAAGGAAGGGAAGAGTGGTATTGGTGGTGTTCTCCTTTGAACCATCTTCATTCCACTGCTTGCATGGGAAGGGAAACCTTTTAGAACAGCATTAGGACTGACCTAAATATTCTCCCATGTTGGGATCATGCTTGGGGGATGGGATAGTTTTGGATCCAATGCTTCACCTGTTTTTCCCACATTATGCCCCTCACTGATATCCTTCTTAAGGGCTTACTTAAAACTAGTATGGCCATTCTGATGATAGAGTTGTTAGATTGCTGGACCATTCTTGGAAAGCAGAATTAGCATCAGAATCAGGACATAAATATCTTACAGTACTGGAATTCAATGTTTTGATAAAAGTGTTCTTCTGGACAGGTTTATTACAGAAGCTGAGCGTCTGATCACTCCTTTAGTGAGAATGATAGATAAGTAATGCCGTTGTCTAACTTATTATGCTATCTTTGGGGGTTCAGAACACTTGCTTTCATGTGGCGAGCTGCAGAAGTAGATTCTAGTATTATGATGAAGCCTAGAGTATTCCACTGATTTTGGGAGAGAATGTGGCTAAAAGGCTTTTGTGGGCGGGGGGGAGATCATGCTTAAGATGGAAACCATTCTATTAATTTTTAGAGGGATTGGGGGTTAAGACAAGGTGACAAATGGGTTTCTACTTTGTTTTAAGAAAAAGAAAGCTTTGTCAGTGCTCAAAGTGGTAGTAGATTTGCAGTCAGAAGTCCTAGCAGCATATCTCCTTTGTTACAGAAAAACCCAGTGGGAATGACGCTACATCATGATGTAGGGGCTGTTGAGGAAAGGGGAGGTGGTTTCATCTTTTATCCCACAAAGGACATAGCCATTTCCTCCTTCCTCAGCACTAGAGACTTCTTCATTAAGACAGAATTCTTCACTGAAACGCTCTTTATTTTTGTTTACTGAGAGGAAATTATTCACTCATTTATCCACTGTGTAATGTGAAATAATTTCATCAGATCTTATGAACTGTGTCTGCAAAGAGATTGAATGAATCCAATTCACATTCAGGACAGACAAAACACTTAATCACACAGTGAGTAATTGAATTCATGGCTTTGAGACATGGTAGTGGCAGCCACTGGCTTAAGGCCAAACAAAATACATAGTAAGTATGCAATATGTGCAACTTTCCCACAATGTTTTGTGAATCAAATGATCACTGTTTTTCTGGTTGATTTTTAGCAATGTCTAAATATCTAGAGCAGTCTTTCTCAATTTTTTTACTCTGGTGGAACTCTTGAAATAATTTTTCAGGTCTCTGGGAATTTCTACATAAAAATTATTACTTCTGCAGCAGAAAAAAATGTTTATTTTTTCATCCATCACAATATCTTGCAGAACCCCTATTAACATCTAAAAGAAACCTAAGATTCCACTGCTTAAGAAACTCTGGTCTAGAGACAAGGGGTAAGCAAACCTTCCCATCACTATTCCTTTGCTTAAACCAACAGACTTCAGTTCTGACAATATTTTTAGTTAAACCAAATGAAGGGAGAGAGTTACTCACAACTGCAGGATGTCGGGGTGGAGAAACTATGGTGTAATGACATTAGAACATTATGGAGAGAGAAAAGGAAATTTAATCAGCACAGTTTTTGGTGGCAACCCCAGTTTTCTTCCTGTCTGTTTAGCTGTCATTGGTAGATTTACTATAATCCTTGTATGGCAGAATTTTTGAGTAAGGATTCAAATGTCAGAAAACTAAAATATTCAAACTGGATTTTTGTTGTTGATGTTTCTAATAACATATGACATTTCTAGCTACAGACACTGGATTCAAATAACATGGAGAGCTGCTGCATAGTCTTTAATGTGATCACTAGAACTGATGACTGCAAATAAATAACAGAGGAGAGTAGACATGACTCCTGCTGTGCTGGAGAAATAACAGATACCTTTTCTTAAATCCAGTCAAACACATGCAGTCAAATGAGGATGTGTTGCTGTGGCAATTGCATCTCCTTTCTTCATTCACATATGCTTACTTATGAAATGATCTGAAAAGATATCAGGGGGCCTGTGCCTAGTAAGGGAGCTTAATCTGACCCATTTGGCTTCCAACCATACTTGCCCATAAAAGGAAAATGGAAAGCCTGGAATTTTCCTTTTGGCTGGCCCTCAGCCACATGCTTGTGTACACACACACACATACACACACACATATATATCATATACACTTTCCCCCTTATCATCTATTATAAATGGATAAACTGAACTAATTGTACATACAACTCTGCCATAACAGATTTTCTTATGTGAACTGAAGAGTGGAGCTCACTTACAATGTTCAAGAATACATATCTATTTGTACGCTGTTTGGACAGGTTTTTCTATCCATTTGACCTCTGTTTTACTGAAGATTATTTCTGTTGCAAATGTGGCTGAAATAATACTATTCTATACTGTGGGGATATCAGAGAATGAATCCAGAGGACTTACATATAAGTTTTCATCTCCAGTATCATAAACCTTATTCTCATTTTTATAAATAAGTGCCAGAATGTGACCAACCAATTATACATGCACAGAGACAGACAGGGTACCTTGCAGAAGTAGTCACTTTTTCACATCTGTTTTTCCAAAAACATGTGCCAGTTTGTTTTTGTTTACCTAACATTTGTGCCACAATAAAAACAATTTGCATCACCACAGTGTTGAGTATCTTGTGCACATCAGGTAGTAATAATGCCAATTAAAACTCTATCATTTCCAGATTCCAACACAACAAATGGGGAAAAGTCAAAGGCAGAGACGGGGGAGGCAAACGCATCTGAAAACACTGTGCATGCATGTATCTATCCATCCATCTTCCCTATGTAATTGTTTATAGCACATCACCCACTGCCAATTGCCTGGAGACAATTCTTCCTTGTCATAAGTGAATCTCAAACAAAGTAGTCCTGCACTCTGTTTTATAGTGAAATGTGCTCTAAGAAGGGCTATCCAGTCCCAGACTATTTTAAGATAAAGAGAAACCTCACTTAGAAGGAGTCTTGAACTCACATGGGATCCTTACAATATAAGCACACGTTTTTTGTCTCATGGGAGTCTCTGGTAGAGTGGCAATGTATCCTACAGTCCACCATTTGAAAGGTTGTTTGGTCCCAGTCCAGCTTAAAGATGAAGGGAACCATCACTCAGATTTTTACAAAATGATGTATTACTGGTATATGACTCCCAACAAATTGTATAAGATGTATAATGATGTTGTCAATATATTTTGGAAGTGTGGACAACAAGAGCGACTTTTTCTCACACTTGGTGGATTTGTGAGAAAGCTAAAAAGTTTTGGATACATACAAAATTGTAGAGAGTTTTGAAAAGAGACCTTCCAATGAAGCCTGAGCTTTAATTCTTCTTCTAGGACTTATGGATATAACAGTTAGAAAAAGATCATGGAAGATTATTGCAGTACATGATCACTGCAGTGAGACTGGCACGTGCACAGAAATGGAAAGATCTGGCAATACCAATCACAGATGAGTGGGTGGCAAAAGTGATAGACTTGGCCAAGATGAGTAAGTTGACTGTTTTAATTCAAGATGAGGTCTTTCAGAAGATTCCTTGAAGAATGGAAACCCCTCATGGGCTTTTTATGATAATAGTGGGAAGCCAGTAGTCTAGCAGCGAAATTAGAGAGGTTGAGCTACATATAACTATTGATATATACATTAGGTATACTTTTTTTTCCTTTTTCTTTTTCTCTTTATCTGTTTTCTAATTTTAGTTATAGATAATGTTATTTATTCTTTCTGTCTTGTTATTTAAAAAAAACCAGAAGAAAATGTACTGGGAAAAAAAATAGAACCATCACCCAGAAGGCACTAAGCACCCAGACAGCAGACAAAGCAAGCATGTAGATTAGCTGATCACTGATTTCCTTACTCTGGGCCTTTCCGCACTACACTGTCATAGTGCTATTATTCCACTTTCAACATCCCGTGGAATTCTGGGGTTTGTGCTTTACTGAAGCCAAAGAGTTCTCTGGCTGAAAATTCTACCCTAAACTACAAATCCCAGAATTCCATAGGATGTTCAAAGTAGAATAATAGCACTACAACAGTGCAGTGTGGAAAGGCCCTCAATGAGATTGTTCTGTTTCTCTTAAATTAGAATTATTATTTCTAAATTTGCATCTGTACATGTATAATTTATTTATTTTTGTTATTTAAAAGGTTAATATTCCACTCTTTAGTTGGAGAGGCTCCCAGAGCAGTTTACAGATCAATACAAAGAAGTAATTTGCTGTCTTTACCCTTACAATGAAAATTTAGATACTACATTCTAATTTTAGATTCTTAAAAGATTCAAAGGAAAATGAGAAAATCCAGAACCAGTTCTTAAAACTATAAAACAACCAGCTCAGATGCAGGCAGAGGGCTCTAATGGTCTTCTTAATCAGAGCTAGCTAGAATGGAAATATTTCAGAATGGAAAAGCTGAACATAGAGTTGCCTTATTTTGCAGTCAGCTGGATTTTTATGTGGATTCTAGACACGCCACCTTATTCCCATTTGAACTGTTAGCTGGCCAAAAGCTAAGATTTCCATTTTTTTTTTTTAAGAAGCAAATCTCTACCCCTTGTAGGAGTGGTGGTATGGGTAAAAATGTACAAGTGGCAGAATGCAAGAAGCAAGGAAAAGAGATCTATTGCAAGAGTATAAAGTGGGGGAAGCAGAGGACAGAAAAGAGGCTGACAGGTGGCAGGTTGCAAGGAGCAAAAGAGGTGCAAGGAGAGGCAAAGGGCAAGTGAGAGAAGTGTGGCCCAAACTGAGGCAAGGAGAAAAGAGAGGGTGGGAGATGCACTGGCAGAGCTCAAGAAGCAAAGGGTAAGGGTGACAAGGTGGTGGTAACAGCAGCAAGAGAAGTTACTGTTCTCCAGGAGGAGGGGACCTATACAAGTCCTTGCTCCAAGTGTTTGCCTGCCCGAAGCAGTCACCATGTGAGGGCTATTGCGTGATCAGGAGGGATGGCCACCCAAAATCAAATGCAAACACAAAATTGGAGGAAAGAGGCCATAACTTTATTTGCTACAAAGGCAGATAGGGTTGGTATACGCATGGGTATGGATCCAGGCGTCGATCAACCTGCCTGTTGACTGATGAACCTAACACACCGGCCCGGAGCCTAGTGCCTACCCGATGGATGAGGCACTTCCACCACCAGGGGCTGCCTGTTGCATGCCCACCTGAGCTTGGCATGCTTGCTGCACAATATACCCACTGAACTTGATGTGGACCCAAGATGTCCCCTTCCATGTGGCAAAGCAACCAGCTGTCCCGGATCCAATATCCATGCAACCACCTACAAGTTGTGACAAAAAAGAGCAAAAACCCAAACAACCTAGAGGGAGGGTGGGTGGGCCGGGGTGCCGCCGAGATAGGACTGGCGTGCCGCCGGAGCTTGCCTCAGCTAAATGCCAAGGGAGCGAACCTGAGGGAGACCTGCAAGCTCCCTACAGGCCCCAGCTCAGTCAGCCAATGAATTCAAAGTAGGGTGCTTGAATTCATTGGCTGACCCCAGAATAAAAGGGGAAAATCTTCGGGCATGCACAGAGTGCGCCTGCCCAAAAATGTGGCTGCCACGACCACGCCGCCAAAGAGAAGCCGCCCAGCCGCCCCTCGTGTCCCAACTCGCAAGAGTGCCGAACAGTGAGTCGTTCAGCACAATTCTGAGAAAAAAGAAGAGAAATGCAGGTGGTCAGGAACAGGAGAAGAGGGGCTTCCTACTGAGATGTATTATTTATCTTTTATATGTTTTTAAAATGATTTAATACTCTTTTTATGTGATTTAATTGATTTTTTAAAAATTTTGGCCATTTCTGCACTAGAGTGTTATAGTGCTATGATTCAACTTCCTATGGAATCCTGGGGTTTGCAGCCAGCTGGCTGCTCCCTAAGCTGCAAACGCCGGAATTCCATAGAAGGTTGAAAGTGGAATCATAGTGCTGTAACATTCTAATACAGAAATGGCCTTTATTGTGATTTTTTAAAAAACCCCGACTGTCTTTGGGAGCTGCCTTGAGTCCCACTCTGGGAGAAAGCTGGCATATGAAGGAAATAAATATATATTAAGGTAAAATCTTAATGTGAATCTTAAGATTTTGAGGAAAGGGGCTCAAGCAGTGATAAAGGAAAAATAAAATCCTTTTGGAAGGACTGACTTCACATGCATTTGCCTGGAAGTGTGGCACGGGCATCTAAACTGTTTACTTGCATGTATGTCCTCTCAGGTTAAATGGTAAGTAAATCTGCATAGGAGTTTTGTTTGGCATATTGCGATTTATTAGGAATACTATTTCCTTCTGCAGGGTAAACTACAGTGGGGAAACAAAACAGCAGCTACAAAAAGAGGTAGAAATAAAATTTGAGAAGGTGTTGCTAAAGAGTGAAAATATGTCTGCCACATTGCATTAACACTTGTTTTGAATGTTGTTGGGGGTTTTTTTACTACACAAAGGAATACTTTTTGAAGTTTTTTGAGAGGTAGATTTCTTAGTCTGTTGTAACAAAAACTAGCAGTGATGTAGACTTGAGTCAATTGACTCACACTCAAGTCAGACTTAAGTAACTTAAATGACTTGATTTTGATTCAACTCAACAGTAAAGGATGCAAAGACTTGACTTGACTTGTGACTTGTATATTTTTAGTGACCAACTTGCTGCCTTCGGTTCAGTAACATAACACATTCATTCAGAAATCTTACAACTTTGAACAATGCTTCCATCTATTTTTGACTACTGGTCACGTGACAATCTGTCTCAAGCTCCAGAGCACAGCGCATGTTTCTCAGAGAGGAACAGTAAATGTGTTAGACAACAGGCTTGAGGAGGAAGGATCCTTCCCTCTAAAGCAGTGGTTCTCAACCTGTGGGTCCCCAGATGTTTGTGGACTTCAGCTCCCACAAGCCCCAGCCACTATGGTCAATGCTCAGGGCTTCTGGGAGCTGAAGTCCACAAACATCTGGGGACCCACAGGTTGAGAACCACTGCTCTAAAACTTTTGAAGCTCCAGTAATGGGGAGTCAGAGGAACCTATTCCCCACTTCCGAAAAAGCCTTCAGCTTCGGAAATGAGAAGTAAGAAGGATCTTATTCCCCATGTCAGAAGCTGCAGACTCTGTTATGCTCATTGACACTGAAGCCTTCAGCTTTGGCAAGGAGGAATAAGAACAATCTAGTCCCCACTTCTGAAGCTGTAGATCCTTGTATGCCCATTGACACAAAACCCTCTAGTTTTGAGAAGGTTGAGTAAGAAGGATTGTATTCTCCACTTCCGAAGCTTCAGATGGCAAAATTGTAAATCTGGAATGCCAACTCTACTTAAATTGTTAAAACTAACTTTATTCAAATCTGTCCAAAAATTCTGGAATATCTTTGTATATGATCCAAGTATTTGATTTAGGGATCTCTTTTTTATAAAAGGCCTCGTGAGATGAAACCCAAAGTGGAATTTTTAAATATAAGAGTCTTTTATATTTTAACCACACTGTAATTAAGGATCTTCTTAAAAGATGGGCCTTAAATTCTTTATCTATAGAGGCCTTGCCATACCATAGGTAGGCATGCCATCCAAAATATAATTCCCCACCCTCCAGCGTTAATAATCTACTGTTAATAATCTACTGTTTCTTAAAGTAATCCACTCAGATATCCACTCTAAACAATTTGAGTAATAATATAATTTTAGATTTGGCAATCCTAATCCACCTCTCTCTTTACTATCTTCTAAGATCTTATATTTTATCCTGGGCCGTTTTCCCTTCCATATAAATTGTCAGATAGAATATGATAGAATATCATAAACTTTATATTACAAGATATTGAAGGATATGTGAGAATTTAGAAGGAAATAACAGATAAGAAAGCATGTGCATATGGAGTTTTAGTGGGATGTTATTTAATGGGGGGAGGGAGAGAGGGTGATATGTTTGAGGATATTTTTTTTTCTCTTGATTGATGATTTATTTGTATTATTAAGAATTGACTATTTAATTAAATATATTATTATTATTAACTATATTATTGTATTATTAATTATATTATATTATAAGTAATGAATATGTAGATATCTATGAGAAAAAAGGTGGATTAAGATTTAAATTTTTTAAGATATCACCACCTCTCACATCAGGGTTATCATTTGTTATGTGTTGGTAGTTAGGTGAAGGGTAATAATAAGTTAATGTTGGTGGGTACTGGGTTGTTTTTGTTGTTTTTGTTGTCATATATATATTTATTTATGTTTTGTTTTGTGTTCTTGAATTATGTTGTGGTGAATGATTTTGTATTGGTTTGTTTTGTTTTTGTAAGACTGTGTTGGAAAAATAATAAAAAAAATTCTGGAATATGGTTGGGGTATAAAATTGGTTCTGAGACTTGAGACTTGACTTGAAAGTATCTTGCAAAGACTTGAGAACTGGTTTGAGACTTGAAGGTATAGACTTGAGGCTTGACTTGAGACTTGGAGTAAAAGATTTAAATACATCACTGGTATCTAGTGCCGTCTTGGTTTATCTTGCATGAAGTATTATGGACTACAGCCCACTTCATCAGTGTTTCCTCAAATAGTAGATTATTGTATAAGAGCTAATGAAAACATAAAAAGTACTTACATTTATCTTTGCCTCAACTGAGTATACAAATAATAGGTCGGTGATAGCACAGGTATCCTAGCATAAATCAACTGATTAACTCATGTATTGTCATGAAAGTTTGCATAGGACAAGGATGTTAGACTAGACTATTTTCAAGTTATTGTATAATAGAATTTTAATTTGTACCTAAGAATGAAATCACTCTCTAATGTCTTCCTATGATATTTTCAGTTTTGTAGCTGTAGCTTTTTGACATCAATTAAAAAAACCTGATGGCAAAAAAAAAAGAAAGAAAAAGAAAAAAAAGACAAGACAAGACAAAGACAACCATAACATGATGTGATAAGAATACCATGGGAGGTGCCTGACAAAATATTGTTGCTGTTATTGTCACTGTTATTACTATTATTGTCATTGTTACTACTACACCAAGAATGTATTTGGCCACTTTATATGGTCCTTGTCTCCCTATTAATCTCCCTATTAATACAGTAGATCTACTGTAAAGTAGCAGTAAAGTAGCAGTGCCTCAAGGCCATATGATAAATTCCATGACCAAGGAGGGATTTGATTTTTGGTCTCCTTGTTCCAAGTCCAGTACCTGCAACATTATACTGATTCTTGTAATAATAGTTACCATTTAAAAAAAAGCATCAAGGCTGAAACATAGTGGTAGATTAAAAAAAAATGCAACAGTTAATGTGCTGAACTGGCATAATGAAATTTAAAATCAATAATATCCAATAACAATTTGTACAATATGCAAATTAAATGCCTGGATTTCATGGACTGAAATATATCAGTCCTAGTCAAACACTGTTGGTCTCTCAGCTGATCTAGTGGAGAGACCCTGCTTCCTATGCACCCCTCTTCTACAACCAATGCTAATGGAATGTTTGATGGGTGAAAGAAGAGACCTTTTGGACTTTTGGAAGTCTTGGAGGAAATGCTCCCTCCCTGGCCCCTCCTGAGTCTCCCTCTGGCTCCCTTCCCCCACATTTTTCTTTCTGTCTGTGATCTTTCTTTTTTCACTCCAGCATGCTCGATCAGCTCCATCTTCTCTCTCTGCTCTTTCTCTTCTCACCTTGCTGTTCTTTCTCTTGCTCTCTACTCCTTGGTGCTTTTTCCCACTCTAGTGTCCGTATCTCCCACTTTGCAGGTCATTCTTTTCTCTTTCTCTTCTGCACAGGGGTGTTCACTCTTTTCCATTCCTTTAGAGAAGAGGACATTTATCCTGTATGAAAAAGACACCAAGGTTGCCTTGGAAGGCACTAGGGATTGTGGGCCACAGGCTTCTGCCCCATGGTCTTTGCTCTGACAGTGTTCTTAGGTGACAGCTAAGAGTGCCATGCCCATCCCTTGAGGATCTACCTTCCTCAATAGACAAGGCAGACATACGAGGAAGGGAGTTGGAGCAGTTGCCTGATAGCCAGCCATGTTCTCCGTCAGTTCAGCAGGCCTTGGAGCAGGAAGAGGAGCTGGAGGAGAGGCCCCCCAATTCCCAAGAAAAGTGGAGGCTCCAGTGACTGGCTCAGACCATCCCCCCAGACAGAGCGACATGCTGTATTCATGGCATCAGCTCCAAAACACTCTCCTTAAATACTGTCTATAGTCAAGGAGTTGGCTTAGCTTGCTGCCTTTATAAGCAAGAAACACCCTCCAGCCAAACTGTGGATTGCAAACTTCAGTTCACCTCTTGACACTCAGTTTTTGTAAGTGCTGGATTTATGAGGCTTGGTCTGTTTTACAACTTTGCTACTTTGCTTTTCTGGACTTCATTCTGATTTACAGCTTTCTTGACCCCGGACTGTTGACACTGGCTAACCTCTGCTTCTGACTTTGGGGCACTCTGAATTATTCAGCTTTGAGAGCGGGACAAGGAGAAAAACAAAACCTGGTCAAGGTAGCTTTTCAGTCGATCGGACAATGACCCTGCATTCTTTCCTTTGCAGAGACAAATTAATCAGTCTTTCCTTCCATCTGAATTTTGCATATAGTGTGTCATAAATCTGCATAATTTCTATTAGGAGCCCTGGTGGCGCAGTGGTTAAATGCTAGTACTGCAACCACAAGGTTGTGAGTTCGATCCTGCCAGACTCCAAGGTTGACTCAGCCTTCCATCCTTTCGCAGGTCGGTAAAATGAGTACCCAGCTTGTTGGGGGCAATTAGCTAAAAAATACATTGTAAACCGCTTAGATAATGCTAGTTGATAGGCGGTATAGAAATAACTGCTATTGCTATTATCAGTCTGAATTTTTAAAAGGCTAGACAATCTGCATTATTTTTAATATGCAGTGTTCTAACAGAAACAGATTTTGCATCCATCTTTCTCTAATATACACATTTTTGTATCCATCCTTCCCTGACATATACATCTCTATATGCAATTTTTGATCTGAGAATTAAATTGTAAAATACAGTGAAGGTAAGTGCTGAAGGATAACAATGTTCCATCTGCATAATAGTCTAGAAAGTGTGAAATCAGGTTGGTTTCTTTCAAAATTATTCCATATCACCACTTGCCATTCCCTGATGCAACCTGTTATATAAATGAGAGTATACACTTTTATTTTACACCAACCTGTGTTCTCTTTTGTCCCCTTTCTAATGGTACATCTCCTCCACATCATCCTAATATAGGTTATTTAGAAGCCACTTGTTTTCTTTCATTTTTTCAAACCCTGTCCTTCAGTTATTCTCATGGCATCTTCCATTATCTTGGTTAAGAAAGAGATAATGCTAAACTGTGCAAACATTAGAAGTAGTGGTTTGAACTTTGAACTGGAATTGTTAAGACTGAGGGTCAAGTTCTTGCTCAACTCCAAAAATCACTGGGAACCCTGAGCCAGTCATTCTTTCTCAGCCATACTTTATAAAATTGTTGTGAAGAAAAGAGGAGAGGGAAGTCCCATATGCCACCTTGAGGAAAGGTGGTTTATGTATGTAACAAATCAATAAATTGGAATAATAGGAACAAGCAATATCAGAAAACCAAGGTTAATAACATCTAAGTGACTGGAATGCTAAATATGCATTGGTTAAAAAGGCTACTCAAAACCAGTGACCTGGTCCTGATGACAGCCATGGCTTATGTGCTTTCCTTTCCTTGTGGTTGCTGCATCTGTAGTCATTTTACTCATGCACTAGCACACTGCAAATGAAGCCTATGCTGGCACAGTTATGCCAGCATAGGTACTCAGTAGGACCTTACTCCTGATTTTTGTGGACCTTAAAGACTTCTCTGTTTGAGAAAGAATGGTTATTTTCATTATTGAAGAGACAGCAAATAGGAATCATGTCAGATATTACCTGTCACATGAGAGCAAAGACAAGTTATATGGTAACGCCTCTGACATCTGTCAAAGCAAGTATTTTAGCCTGCAATCTGGTGGTCGTGGGAGAATGTTCCATGGATCAGACGGTTGTTTGGATCTCTTGCTCTGAGGGCAAACAGAGGGGGAGTTCTGACCTTGGAGCCCTTCCTCCCAGTTTCACAGAAGCATCTCCATCTCTTCAATCCCAGATATTAGAGCTCTGATGTCTGGAGAGGTCAAAAAGAGGAGGATGGTGGACAGATCAGAGTGTCTTTCATTTTGCTTGACCCAATCTTCCTGGTCCCCGCACATAACATAAACACAGCTACACAGAAAGAAATTCATACTAGTCCTGAGTGTGGTATAATTTCCCTGGCACTACTTGCAACATGTACATGTACAGTTTGACAAAATGGTTAGTCCTCAAAGGCTTTAATAAAAATTAATGTCTAGGTATTGAAATGGAGTCAATGACAGTGCCAATTGGGCATCTAAGAGAGGACATTCAACAGCCAGTGTGTCACAACAGACACCCTTTCTCGTGTCCTTAACACTGTATTGCCCATACTGGTGGGCCACGAAGAGGGCCTACCAGCAGACCTCAGTCTTCAGACTGGCATATATTCAGACTGTGCTGGATGAGTTTCACTCCCCCTGGAATCTCTGGTTCACAGCTTGACTACATTCCTGGATTCAGACTGAGCCTGGTTGCCCAGATTTCTTTGGTGGTCAGGTGTGTATTTGCACAGCTAAAACTAGTGCATCAATTATGCCTGTTCCACTCAAGATGAAACAGTGCCAAGTACTTTTCATTACAAGAGGGGTAGCTCACAGGAAAATATTGTTCCTGGAAAACTCCCATATCTTATCCCTCTTTGGGACAGCTAAGTTCAGCAGGGAGACAGAAATTTGAACTGAGTGGCAGATGATGTAATTGTCCCTGAGAATCTGAGATCCTGGTAATCTGACCCTGTGAGCCCTGGGTCCACTACGTACCACTGATGAAATTTCTTTAATTGAATAACTATATTACTACCGCATATAAATTGATGCACTTTGGCTATTTAGCTTTTGTTCTTCTCATTTATGCCACTTTAGTGTCTGCTAGAACTAGATGCTTGTGGATACTGTTGGTCTGCTTAAGCGTCATCCTTTGATATTTTTAATGTACTAAATTCCCTCACAGCCAGACTACTGGCACTTATAGAGACACTAGGATTGCCCAGATAATATGTAGGAAGGGCTGTGTGTTCTGCAATAAATAAAATAAAATAAAATAAAATAAAATAAAATAAAATAAAATGCAAATCACCTGTTTCGAAAATTCTCTAAGAGCAAGTTATGTTGCCAACTTTGCATGTCTATTCAGAAGGTAATTTCAGTAAGTAGTTACTTATATGACTATTTCCATTTAGAGAAATACATCCCAGTGATGTAGAGAACCCTTTTATCACACATCCATATCAAAATGTTGATACAATTCTAGTAAGTTCTATGCAAGATGATACAACCTGTTGTATAAAGTTGCTGCTTTGCTGAAAGCTGGTAGATGCCATAAGTGGCTACAGCTGGTAGATGTCATAAGTGGCTACAGCCAAAATCAAAAATATTGGGTGGAAAAAAATACTGGAGGGGGCAGCCTGTTTTGTTAGTTCTGGGAAATCTTTCTCAAACAGACCTATGGAAAATATTTGTTTTTCAGATTTTTGACTTAAGATATATTCTTTTTATTTATTTTAATTATTTATCTCCCACTTTTTGGTCAAGAAAATTCTAAGGGGTGGCAAATGTTGTTTAAAAATTTTAAATTCAAAGATAATCAAAGCCAAGATAAAACAAAGTACAAAGAACAGAGGAACTTAACATGAAAGTGACTGCTAATTTGATACAACAGCTAAAGCAAACAGTTGGACTGCAGGCCTAGGACAAGCATAATCTGAGATCAGTGTTTTAAGACCAGCAGGCAAGGAATGGAATGATCCTCTCTTAGGATAGAATTCTTGAATCTTTCTGCTAAGAGTGAGCACTCCCCTCCCAAGCAACTCTCAATTGTAACTGCAAGAACAGAGGCAGGTGTTTTGCTTTTCTGAAAGCAATATTTCAACTGTAGAAATTCCATTGGACTTAAGTATTTAGGGGAAAAAAAGGAATCAAATTAATTCAAAATATGCCACCTTTGGTTGAATGGGACTCTGGGCCAGCTATTTTGCATCGGATGCAAAAAAAGAAATATGGGAGGCAAGAGAGTCCTAAGGCACAAAGGAATGAAAACATCAAGGGCATTTACAAGGATGCCACAAAGTGTTACCTTCCTGGAGATGAAGGTGAAAAGTGTTGGAAATTAGAGTTTCCCAGGGTGTTAGCTCTGTTTGGGAAATCTATGCAAGCTAAAACTGTAAGGATTTAGCCTCTTTTTAGCAGAGTAGCAGAAAAAGCATGTCTAAATTTGTGTATGGCTTTTCTGATCTCAAACTGACTGAAGAAACAAAACAAATGCAGGCAGCTTCGGTTACAAACTTAGAAAAGTTTACTAATGGCTTCTACATTTACATATGTACTGCAGAGCCTACATCCTAACTAGCTAAGGAATAGTAGTAGCTTGGTTCTTAACTCACCATCTTCTGATGAAGATGCAAAGCATGGTCAGAGAGAAGGAAGAGGAAGCAAAGATGGAGGAGAAGAAGGAGATCAAGAGAGGGGTCTCTTTCTTTTATAAGACCAATGACCCAAGCAACTGTCCTGGGTCACATGATCTGATCACCTGAACACCAAAGGTATTTATGTTCACGCAATTAAATGACAGAAAGGCAAGTGGTGGAGCTTTGGCATGCAAAAGAGAAAGGAAGCCCTATGCTAGCTGTGCCCACTTGCTCTAAGAACAAAATGGGGGGAGAGAGAATGCTGGAATTTTTCCAAAGAGGTTGTGATAAAAAAGGAAGGTGTTTTAATGTGATTTAGGCAGTTTGTTATTAAAAAAGTGCATATATTGTATTGTTTAAATATGTAATAAACATTTAATAAGCCTAATGTGCCTAATTTGTCTCCTATTTTGGAGCAATGCATTAACTGAAATTTACTTACAGATGTATGCACCTGTACGTCATGCTATGCACATGGACCCAAAAATTCACCACTGCACAATGGACATCTTCTGCTGATAGCAGCGGAAGCAGATGTACACAGACAGCATATTAATCTGTGCCTTGTCTTTACCAGTTGTTCATTGTGCATTATTGTTGTGCATCCTATACTTTGCGTTGTGATTATGCATTGTGGTTTGGCACTTTGCATCATGATTACTCACTGTGGTTGTACATCATGTAATGTGCATCACACAATGGCACACAGTCATTGACATATGCCGCACAATGTTGCTACTCTGCATGGGGGTTGCATAGTGGTGTCACGGGGTATATCCATATGTATTTATGCTATACTAAGGGGATGTTGGATTGGGGCCATTATCAGTTTTACAACTGCATATTTTTTCCAACTGCACATTTTGTCGCCAGCTGCACACTTAAAAAAAAAAACCCTGAGTAGAGGGACCTGGAGCAAAGTGCAGAAGACTACCTTAAAGTATGGGCATACTGCACAAAATGAGGCAGTCTTTTAGGCTTAAAGTGTTGATACATATTGGATCATATCTGGAACTAGGAAACACTTTTCCCTTCAGATAGAGTGAGATCATCTAAGAAGGATATTTACTTATATACTAAGAAGGTCTGTGCTAGTGCTTACCTGCTGTTTTAACTATTTGGGATTTTTTTTTAAAAAAAACTTTCTGTAGCACTTTTTTTCTTTGACTGTAAATGATGAAAGCAGTCTCTTTGAGTTGCTTGAGCATGCTGAGTAGGATGAAGATGGACAGATTGATACTGAAGTTCCCATTCCAGACCGATGAGTTTTGTGATTCTGGGAGTATTATTTTAAACTCAAAGCAATCTAACTAAAAGTTCCACACTCAAGCGCCCAGTGGGCTGTCTGCAGAAGACAGCTTTACGCAAGGATCTGTTTGCCCATTTGGAGAAGCAACAGTGCCAAAACTACGCATTTTCACCAGTACAGTTCTTCCCTAAAATGATGGATTATGTAAGGATGTAAGTACGTCCGATGATGGCAGTCCTTTCTTTCTAGCCACAAACCACCACCAAACAAACACGTGGTGGGGATTATCTCCTGCAGGAGGAGGATGAAGAGGGACTTCTCCCTCTGCCACTCAGATCTTCCCCTGCTAAAGCCTCCCCGCCCCCATGTTTCTGTTTGCCTAGCTCGAGAGAGAGAAAGTCTCACCAAGAGACAAGCAGGGGCATTGGAATGTCATGGGAGGGGGCGGTACTGCTCAGTACCCATCTCTGATTTGTACCTGTTCTGCACAACCAGCATTCTGGCAGATGGGCTGTGCTCTTGCCATGTTCAGTTGGATCTTGACTGGAACCACAGACCAGTTTTCCTGTTTTGTTTTGTCTTAACATCCTTTGTTCCTCTAATAAGCAATTAGGAAGCAAGCTCTCTTTTATGATGTGCGCGCGTGCACAGATGCATACACTTATGTACATGATCTGTTCTTTTTATTGGTTCCCACTCCAACACCTTGTTGCCACTTACAAAAACCAGAACTCCCCTGGACTTCATTATGAAACAAATCTGCTCCAGTAATGCCTACAGCAGAAGTAGCCTTCTCCCTCCTTCTTGCAGGACTTTCTTCCCAGAAATCTTATTGCTTATCTCCCGGGCTGGATTTCCTTCTCGTATGTGCGTGCGTCTGATGTTTTTTTTTTTTTTTAAATAAGGTCTCAGCATTATTTGGGTTACTTGGGTGCACTTGACACAGAATCTGTAGGTCTGGCTTCATTTCCAAAAGTTTAAAACGGGGCAGAGTTCTGGAGATTCTGCTTAACTGCTGACCTTATCGGGAGAACGAATCCTCTCTCAGTTTGAGTGCTGTTGCCATTGGTTATGATGCTCGGAGAGCAGCAGGCAGAAGCAGCCACGGCTGCTGATGGCAAAGAAAAGGTAGTGGATGGAGAGGGGCGGGGGAGGCAGGCAGGCTGAGGTGCTGCCGGGGATTGGCTACCTCTGCTGTCAGTCGGAGGAGCGGGCCCCCGTCCTTCCGCTGCTCCAGCTCGCCCCGAACAGCTCCTGGAGAGAACTAAGGCGTGCGGAGCGCTGATAACCAGCACCATGCTTCTCCTGCTTCTGCTGCTAGGATCTTAGATTCCTCCTGCGCCCCTCCGCTAAACCCAGGCTAATTAACTGGTCCTGGGCATCACGCTTCCGAGGCAGAAAGTGAGAAGGAAGAGGGACAAGAGGCCGAGGGAGTCTTCAGCCAAGTGGACTAAGATCAGCCCAAGAGCCACAGAGAGAGCGCAAGGCGACGCGCGCCCCCAGACACACACGCAAGGAAGACTGGGTGCTTTGCGTGCGCAGCGGCAAAGTGGGAATTTAAAGACCTGCAGTGGGGGAAGAAAAAAAAAAGGAGCCCAGAGACTCCCGAATACCCATCACACAACCTTGCAAAAATTACACCGCCGGGTAGAAATGACATCAACGGGCAAAGAAGGCAGCGGAGCGCAGCATGCCCAATATGTTGGACCCTACCGCTTGGAGAAAACCCTGGGCAAAGGACAGACAGGTTGGTGCTTTTCCAGCCGCCGCCGCCGCCTCAGCAGCAGCAGTAACCGTAGGGATAAAGTAGCCGTTGCTGAGATTATGGAGATGGAGAGAGAGAGAGAGTCGAGGCTTTTTTTGTTTTCTTTTTTTCCCCCCTTGTCTTTTGCGGTGGCATCTGAGCATAGCTTGTTCTGACTTTAAGGGGATTGTGACTGTGCCAGTGCGCGCGCGCTCTCCCCCCCCAGCCCTTTTGGGGGCGACTGAATTTTGTTTTACCCAGCTTGGGTTGCTTTGTGCGGATGGATCGCTCCTGGAAAGGGGTGGTGTACTTCTGATGACAGTCAAAGTGCATGGTGGGGAGGGGCCGAGGGGATAGAGGTGGAGGGGGTGGTGGGAGATGCTCAGCCGCTGGTGGATTTGGCGTTGGCTCAGTGCACCACTTTGATTGCCCCCCCCCACGTTTTTTAATGAAAAAGGAGAAAGAAAGGTGGGGGAAACTAGCCTTTAGTTGCTTTGAGAGACACATAGCAGATCCTGGAGACCCGGAGAAGTCACCAGCAGTGTTTTATGACATCATGATTGAAAAGGGTGTAGTCCTTAAGGTGCAGTTAGTGTAGGTGTGATATGTTGTGTTGGTGCGCTGGGGGGAGGAAGGTGTACAGTGCAGTCTGTAGGACTGTCTTCCTCTATTCTGTGGAAAGCATTCCCAGCATTATTGTAATGGAAAAAAGTCATTAGGAACAACAAAACAGAACCCCCCAAACCCATCTCTAGCTGTATTATTTTGTTTTAATCTCCCTTGCTGACTGCTAATTTAAAATTCCTGAATCTGCAATGATCTGCTGCCGGTTTGTTGCTCTTGTTGTCTGAAAGGAACAATGGCAAGAAATATTTAAAGGAGGAAATTTAGAGCAGGGCATTAGCTGGGAGCAGGTGCTTTTGCCCTGCGTGACATAATTAGATCCCCTCAGTGCATTCAAGATTTTGACTCGCTGGTTGTCTGCGTTGGTAGATTCCCTTCAAGGGCAGGAGAGCTGTGATTGCAAAGAGAGGACCGTTGCAAAAATGTCAAATCTCTGCTTGCCAGTTTTTTTTTTCTTTTTTTAGTATGCTTTTCACCTCCCTTTTGGTAACAGGTGTAGAGGGGATTCTTGTCTGACCACCTGATTTCACTAGGCAACCCTGGAAACGGGTTTGAATCTCTTCGGGTTAACATTTTCAGTCGGGGGACACACCAAATACACCTTCTCTGAGGCTTCTGGGTGTGAAAGTGTTGATCATTATGGTGGGACAATAAAACATGGTGCATTGTGTTTTGCCTTTTTTTTTTAAAGACAGCCCAGCTTTGCCCATCTGTTGTCTAAAGGATTTAATAGGCGTTTCCGTCTCCAGCTGCTGCCTCTGTTCAGCCTGTTTTCTTGCTGCCTTGCATGGCAGCAGCTCTGCAGTCCCTGCAATTTTCTTAGGGACTGAGTTGAAATCCAGATCTTTCTCTGAAAGGGGCCAAGCTTTTCTGCAATGATTGATTGCAAAGCTCCCCTCCTTCATCCTCCCTCTGTAGCCCCATAGCAACCGCTTGTAGATTGGAATGGTTATGAGAAAGGCATAGCTTTAAAATGGAAAGCGACTTCTGTTTGTTTTATCCTCCTCCTCCATGTACTGCAGTGGTGTAATGCATACGCTCACCTTTATTTTTTTCCACAATGCTAAGTTTAAAAAAGATCATTTTCTCACCAAAGTATTTTCCTGTGAATTATATCTTGATATGATACAAACAAGGAGCCACAGAAAATAAAACTCTAACCAAAACCATTGCAGTATCGTTGTGACTCAATAAAAATACTGAATGCTGTATCCAGAGGTGATCTCTTGCCATACTGACTGGTGACTATGTACAAGAGGCCTTCTTCTCATCATGGTTTTTGCTTTATAATATCAGAAGTCCCCCTTTCTGCCCAAATGTCTGTGTGGCTGAAAATGGAGCACCATTAAGCTCCAATTTCAGACTGCTCCTGTATATGCTTTCTCGGAGGCAAGTCTTACTGAGTTCAACAGGACTTACATCTAAGTAAGTGAGCAAAGAATTGCACCCTTTGGGTCTAAACCACATGGTGTGCTATTATGCTGCTACAGGGTTAGCTGAATTTTCCCTCCCCCCTCCTTTGCTAATCTTCCTATCTTCCTCCTAAGTGATTAGAGAGTGAGAGAGATGGAGGTGGGGCGGGGGAAGCATATGTGTTCAGAGGTTTGCTGCTGTCTGGTTTTGGAGCTCTTTGAGAAACAGAACTGGAGCAAAGATTGTTCTTAGTGATTTTACTTCTAATCCTAGCTGGGCCTCTGCTGTTTCTGGACATATATACACACGTGTACATACACAATGTGGCAACAGAGAGGCAGCAGTTAAAAGCCTAAAAAGAGCTGTCAGGTTTTGACGACAGTCATCTTGGGAGCAAGTCATATTGGACTAAGTGAGACTGTCCCAAAGAAAAACTAGAAGCACTCCCCACTCAGAACTAAGGAAACTACTAGTAGTACTGTCCCAAAGAAGACATGCATAAAAGTAGAATATCCCCCTCCCTTCACCTTGATATATTTAAGAGTAATAGAAGTAGGTGTTTTCATTTGTAATTAGTTTTAAAAAGAATCAGTCATATGCTGAACTGTGCACTCTGTGTCCATTACTTCATTGTTTTAAAGAGAGATGTGAGCTTTTGGTGGGGGGAGAATTAGAATATTTGGATATTGGAGATTATAACCTTATTAATGCCGAAGTAGCAAGTAATTCAATAAAGTTGCATAGGCGTTCTGCAACTAGAACGGTGCTCTGATGAATGAGATCATAGAATTATGAGAAGGCAGGATGGGGAATGGAAAGTGTTTGTTGCTTCTTTGAAAGGTAATTTGTTCAAATGTAACACAGCTCAGAAGATATCTTGTTGTCGGTAGTGAGTTTGATCTTCACAACTACCTGTATTCATATCCTTTCCCCCTCTCCTTAAGTAGAAGAATCCTTGATTCGAAAAGTATTTCTGTTAAGAAGCTCACCATTACTGTCAGCTGTTTAAATGATTACACAAACCTCTTGGGGGGTGCCCACTTGCTTTACTCTAAAATATGAGATATTTTTGAAGATCAAAAGCAAAAGGAATGGAGAAGGAAGTTCTGGTCCCTGCTTACAGCAGTCTTGCAAAGAAAAGAGAACTTCCAGGTGCCATCTGAACTTTGACTGGCTTTCGTCAGTTTCCCCAAAGCCTCGAAACGCTGGCATTCCTAATGAGAGTGAAACAAAACAAAACAAAAAATGTTTGCAGACAAGGCCCCTCTGGCTTCTGCAAAGAAGCCCAGATGCTGTGTCTGTGCTATCAGTGGAAGCTGGTGACATCTGGTCCTGGATATGTAAAACTGACCTGGCAAAACATACTCAGGATGCATTTCAAAGGCCTGGGTGATGACTGTGCTGATTCTCATTCAAAGCAGGGGAAGCAAAGCTTGTCCTGAGGAGCCTCCAGAGCTGGCACATCAGGCTTGCAGAAAATGATTGATGTCACAAAGGAAGGATTATGGCCTCCTGCTTTCAAAAGCAAGAGGGGGGAACCGAGCAAAAGGCTGCAAAACATTTGCATGCAGACTTTCCATAATATGGGCAGTGTGGCAAGAGCCGGGGAAGAAATTCTTAATAATGCAGTGTAAGAATTCCATGCATGTATAATTAAATTAGGCTTCTGTAGTAAGACAATTGCCTGTTTGTTATTGTATAAGGCAGAGTTCAAAGGGTTTCTACTATTGTTTCCTAAAACTGGACTTGTAGAATATGCATTCATTAGGGAGAAGAAGAAAGGAGGGGGAGGGAGAAGATGCATGAAGTAACGCGATAATCTAATGATCATATTTGTAAAATTGTATTATGAGGAAACATCTTTGAAAATACCTACAACAACAAATTGCATACAAAGGAATGGTTTATATTTTGCTGAATTATACTGTTGCTTAGTTAATTATGGGAGGTTTGCACTGTAATTAACAGTAATGAACAAAAAGGATGCGCTTTTGTGTTTGCAGTAACACACCAGGAAACATTTGTACTTGGATAACAGCTCAGATGTGAAGACAAAAACACAAAAAATAAGATATATTACTCAAATGAAACCAAGTCATGCTTAATTTCCTGGGTAAAATGTTTTTCTGTGTTTGTTTTTTATTTTTGCATAAGACCAACATTTCATACATTTCAACACTTCAATTTTTTTAAAAAATTAAATTAATTCTGTCTTTCTTTTTAACTTATTGCTCTCCTTGTTCCTGTTTGAAACACCATCCTTCCCAAATATTAAACAAAATGATGTCAAGTGTCATGTGCTGTGAGGTTGCGCTCATTTAGCTATTGGCGCATCCTATTCCAAACCATTCTGTGGCAGTAATCCTAGCATGTTATGGGACTGGGTTTTCTTCCATGTTGCTTAGATGATTGTTGACTGGCACCCTAGTAATATGTCAGTGGCTTTCTTTGCCAACTGGTCCTCTTTTATTTTGCTTTTAAAAGCTGTTCTCAGAGTTGGGTGACATTTTGGCAGGAAAAAAAAAACTTGAGTGCCAGCCAGTTGCTAAACCCACTCACTTAGAAGCAAATCCCATTGAGTTTAATGGAAGGTGATTCCAAGAAAGGACATTTCCATTCAGCCGGTCAACTTTACTATGAAGCAATGTAAAATGATTGTTTTGAGCATCAGATTCTATAAAATCTAATCCAAAGGTGGACTATTGTGCCAGGAACCAATATTACCCGAATGATGAGCCACACCTCAAAATTTTCAGGTGAGAATAAATCCCCAAAGTGACCAGAAGCCTATTTCCACTTCTAGGATTTTCAACTGATTTTCATGAGTTATTTGGGGGTGGGGGTGGGGAATGTTGCACATTTTACTGTCACTCTTAAGTAGTACTTGAGGACACTTTGGATGTGCCTTTTCAGCTCACACCTCTAAAAAAATACAGTTACAGGGATCTGCAGATTTGAGGGCAAATATTTCCTCATCTCCACCTCTAATCCTGTATCAGGCTGGTTTCAGGTTTTGCTAGGGGCCAGAAACTGTGTCATGCAGGTGAATGACTTTTGCTGAGGACAGGCAGTAAAGGTTTGACTATGTGGATTCTTCTGGCCCCATCATTGGTTTTCACTACCATCACCCCTACTATGCTATTTTGATGTTTGGCTGGAGAGAGAAGTAGAGATGTTGTTTTGTGGTTGTTCCATTCCTTTATTTCACAGAGGAGACAGAGAGTGGTGCAGGGGATAATCAGGTCTTTGGGTACAAAACCAAGGGGGCAGTTTCTCTGGGCCCTAAATATTCAAAGGCCAAATCAGCAAAGACGGACAATATCACCTGAGGAAAGAAGAAGGGGGAAGTTCACATTCAGCTGCCTGTTGTGTCAGAACTTATAAAATGTCCTGGGTATAACTGTTTTGCTCCATGAGATTTATTTTGCAAGGAGGTATCTTACCCTACCTGTTAGGTAGCATCTTCACAAAAATATTCAAAGAGGTTTCAGAATACAGGGTGCATCAGTATGGCAATGAAACTCAATTATCACTCTGATTCCATTGAGATAATAACTTCCTAGAGTAAATGTAAGAATGTGATGATGGGCTGGCTAGATTAGAGCTAACAAACTGAAATACAGTTTAATTAAAGTGGAGATGTTGATTGTGGATGATGTGGAATTAGATATTCACTATGATCTTGTTAGAGTTACCCTTTCTCTGAAGAAAAAGAGTCACTATTTGGAGATAAGATTAAACAAACAAACAAACAAATAAGTAAATATCCAAAATCCACAAAAGATTGGCCAGACAAAACACACAAAATACATCATGGAAGCTTTCAAAGCTCCACTGGCTTCTTCCATAAGGGAAAAGATGTTTTAAAAAAATCATACAGGGGAAGGAAAGTGATGATGTTAGCGTCACAGGCCTACATTTTGTATCAGATCCTGTTTCTATTGTAGTTCGGTTGTTCTGGAGGGTTCACAGTTCAGGCAAAGGCTGCTCACCTTCTTGGTTGTATGGAGAGCAGGGACAAAGGGGGAAAAAGATGTATAATAAAATTTCAGCTCCTCTAGTAACAGAAAAGTAACTTTCTGTGAGATCCAGGTTGTCCCTGCCATGTGCGAAGCTAACTGCTCCTTTCTTAAGAAGAATGTTTGTGTAAGAAGTCCCTGTACTGTTACATGTGGAAAAACTTTTAGGTGCTATATAGGTAAAACTAGCCAATTGTAGTCCAAATGAAAGAGTTTTACCTTTGTTGAAGTCCCAGTCCATCAGCACCTTTTGTTAAAGTTACCCCTGTTGTGGCCAAATTTGATATCTTCAAATCCAGGAAACATGTTTGGGTATAGCTGTGCTGGCTATGCAGAAAAATATGATAAAATCCAAACTCCACAAAAGAGTAGTGTTTCTTAGACCACTTGTTGGTTGGAGTGCTGACCAGCACTTTTTCTTGATCTTTTTGGTATACTGGCTTAAGAATTTGTCTTCTGATATGTGATGATTTGCATATGCCATGGTAGCCTTTATGTTGGACTGGATAAATCTGCTCTACATGAGGTTTCTCTGAGAACTTATTAGAAGATGGAACTGCTGAAGATATGGGTGCCATCCATCCTCTTGACACTTTCAGTCTGATTCTTCTCTTCTGCTCCCATTTTGGGAGATCCAGTTTGGCATTAGTTTAATATGTACTGAGAAAGATGGACTCAGATTCCAATTGTTATAAATTTATTGATAAGAATACTTTTCAGTTTTTAAACTTTGGGTGGATTTTATTTAATGGTTGAGCAATTAATCAGGTAAGCTCCATCCAGAGCCTATAATAGTAGACCGTATAAATTAGCTTAACCCCTTAATCTGATGGTTTGGAAAATGCCTATGCTTTAGAAAGGGCTTTGAAAAGCCAAGTCATTTTATAGGTGTATGTGAGGCTCTACCTTTAGTTCTCTGTGGATCTTAGAAAAATTGGTTTATGTAGGTGGTGGTCTACATGACATTTTATGCTGCACATCATGTGCTCTTAGGCCATACCTTAAAGTTTAGGAACTTGAAGTCTGGAACTGTGGCCTGTAAACTAAAAGAAGTATCTGTAACATTGCACCAACAAGGACTGCTAGAAACTGGGGCATCTTGTAAGGTATGGTTACGCATTTCATGTTGTGTTGTTATTGTGTGCCTTCAAGTCATTTCTGACTTATGGAAACCCTGAGGAAACCCTATCATGGGTTTTTCTGGGTCTGAGAGTATGTGACAAGCCCAAGATCACCCAGTGGGTTTCCAAGGCTGTGTGGGGAATCAGTCTCTCATCTCCAGGGTCATAGTCCAATGCTCAGACCATTGCACCACTCTGGCTTTCATGTTACAGCCTGGAAAAAATGTTGTGATGTTTTTGTGGCAGTGCAAGAGAGCCATTGAGTGTGGGCGGACAAGGCCTGCTGACCTTGAGCTGCTGCTGGTTGTGCCCTCCCAGTCAAATGTGGTAGGCTTCTACTGCAAAAATCAGCCAAATGCCTCCCTTTGAAGGTGTTCTTCCTGGGAATAAAGCATTACGAGAGAGGTGACCGTGGAGATTGCCTATGCACAGGTAGTTGCTTGAAAACCTCTCCTATAATGCAGCAGTTTGAGGAACAATCCCTCAAAGTGATATATTTAGGACTTGGCTCCACTCTGGAGAGCAGGACTGGGAGGTTTTTGAAGCTGGTACATCTCTTCAGATTGGCTACCTGCTGGATATTTTGGCTTGAGATGACTCAGAATGAGACATTAAGTGGGTAGCTGTTTTGGAAGACCCTACAGTGCTGCTCGTTCCCACTTTCTGGAGCATCCACAATGGTTTCTCCTTGAATCAGTGGTGGGAACTCATTGTGGTAGGGAGACAGCACAGTTTGCTGTTTCTCCTACATCACCAGCTCAGGCAGGCAGCTCATAGGAGAGAGGACCCTGTGATGTTGGACTGGAGGAGCTGCAGTTGCGATGGCCCTCTATATGAGACTATTGGATGATACTGCTTCTCTGTAAGATGTTGTTTTTGTTGTTGTTGTTGTCGTTGTTGCATCCCTTCAAGTTGTTTGTGACTTGTGACAACCTTAAGGTGAACCTGTCACAGGGTTTTGTAGGGCTGAGAGAGTGTGACATGCCCAGGGTGTTTCCATGGCCAGTGAGTTTCCATGGCCAAGTAGGAAAGTGAGCCCTGTTTTAGGCTGCAACCCTTAAGACACTAAGGGTCGTAAGACACTAAATCTCAGGAACTTCGTAAGAGTATGAAACATTGGGGGTGTGATTCAGGCATTCTCTACCACATGCTTGTTGATAAGTAACTTCTCTGAAACATTAAAAAAAATGAAAAAACAAGCTGTTGGAAGTTCTTATACAGGGCACTTGCTTTAAATATTTGTGCTCAGAATACCACATTAGCTGTGGAAATGAAGAACATTTTTAGAAGCTAGCACTTCTTCTGACTTTAGTAATTTTAAGATACTTTCAGGGCAGATTTAAAAAATGCTCAGGATTCAGATTTCCAATTAAAGTAAATCAGAGATAAGGGGAAAAATACTAATCCTAGTTCAAAAACAGCAAAAAAAATGCTCATTTTTTCTGAGAGCAAACAGCTAGGCTACTTTGAAAAAGCATAGCTTGTTTTTTGCTACATTGTCAGATGAGTGGGATTATATTGCTATTTATATACCTAAAACGTAGACATTACCAGGGTTACAGAAATAGCAATTCAATAGATATGGTTTTTACACTATGAAAGCTATCTCCTCTGTCTCTTTTTTCCATTTTGGCTATTCTTTATTGGCTATCACTTAAACCAACACAATCACAAACTAAAGTGGATCACAAGGTAATCCATAAGGACTGGTAGCATGATAACAGTAGTTTGCACATGTTTTCAGTAACAACTAGTAACAAACACCACAAACGCTACAACCTGAACTAGGAACTAACTCTAGTGTCACTGTTGTTGAATAGAATGTTTATTAGGATGTTAAGGGAAGAGAAATTAAAAATAATTATCAATTGAAGGAATCACTACTTAGGACTGAAATCTAAATTTTTGCCTTGAGGAACCACTCTTATGTTTTCTTATTGAGATTGGGTCTTTTAAAAATATTTTAATATCCCCCCTCAGGTGCAGTGAACACAATCTTGTAAAAATGGGGTAGTCTAATGGATTACAGATTTAAAATATTAGTTGCACTACTGAGATCTGAAATAATACAGAACATTTCATTCATTTCTTCTATTTCTTATTCAAACTTTCTGCCTTCATGGAACTGTAGCCAAAATAGCAGCTCCACAAAAGGGAGACATGGAATGACTCGGAGTAATTCTGACATACACTCATATCTGTAAAACCTTGTAGAGGAGAATGGTAGACACAGAATCCAAATCAACTGTACAAAGATTCAGTGCCACATAATGTTGATTAATTGGAGGGGGGGGGACACCAAGAAGCGGATTATAGGGGAAGAAAATAGAATGGAATTGCTGGAAAGATAAGACAATGCAGTGAGATGGGTAATCATAACACGTGTGGAATGGACTATCTCATTTTTGTGCTTGAGTTTTTAAAATATTGCTGGGGAAGAAGCAAGAGCTGCCCATAGAAACCAGCGGGTAAATTGTGGAGTGAATCATGTCATTGTTACACTTGAGATGTTTTGATATTGCCAAAAATGAAGTAAGAGTTGCCCATAGAAACCAGCAGATAAATGAAAGATGTTCAAGTACCTGGGACTGACACAACTGGTCCAACTTTCCTTCTTGCACCCGACAAAACTTATAGTGGAGCTGTAAATCAAAGCAGTTCAGTGATGACTGAACATGCTCAGTGGGAACAAATTCTAGCTGACTGTTGCAGAAAAAACATGGGGGAGTGGTGGTGGGGGAGGCAAAATGTTGTCATGAGCTGTGCCATGATTATGTAACAAGAGCACAGAGAACGAACCAAGCAATTCAGTGAGTGGAAGGACAGCATAAGAGAAGTATTATGAAACTGTCCATGAAAATCACAGAAGAATTTTATAAATAAGGCAATTCTGAAGTGCTCTGGGAATTGTTGTTGGAAAACTAGGGTAATGTTGTCATTCACTTGAAATAATATGTTAAAACCAGTTGCAATGGTAGATCAGTACACTAAGGCCATTTCTGCACAACAACGCTGCCCCGCATCATCCCGTTGCAATCCTGGCTGCGCCTCTGCCTGGTTGGGAGCATGGCCCCAGAGCTCCTCTCAGCACCCAGCCAGTTGTTCTATGGAAGGGAGCATGAGGGACACTCTCTTTCCTCCCACACTGCCACTTGCCTTCTTCCTGTGTTGCAGTGGGGAAGGAAGTATGTGATTGTGCTCCCATCCTGCAGAAAGGGCCTAAGAAATGTTAAGGATGGTAACTTCGCTGTCAGGACGATTGTTCCTAAGAGTATGCTCCCTAGCCCAGGGTCCTTGAGGTTAGTTGTTAAATCTATAGGTATGACTCTAGTAGCTGGCTGGTAAAAACTGACCCAGAATGTAGCAAGTCAAAAGAACTGTTTCAAGCAAGATCAAAGGCCTTGCTTCTTATGTTCTCCCTCTCTGCCAGCTTGGTGTGGCGGTTTATGCATTGGATTGTGACCCTGAAGACCTGGGCCTGATTTCCCACTCAGTCACAGAAACCCACTGGGTGACCTTGAGCATGTCACACACACTCAGCCCCCAGAAAATCCTGTGATAGGTTTGCCATAGGGTTGCCTTAAGTTGGAAAATCTTGAAGGCATGCAACACCAACAGTGAACCTGAACCTCTGAGCAAAGTTGTGGAAACAGAAGCCATAGGTGTGAATAGCAGCATTTTTCAGAGTTCATTCTGTGCTTTGAATTTAGCTTTAAATTGGCTTCTTTGGGAAGAGAAACTTTGTTTAATTCCAGACAAGTTGTTTGTGGTGTTACATTGTTCTGCCTAGTGGACTGGTAGGTTATTACACTGCTGAGTCATGTTCAGTTTATGGTCAGCTAAGACTCTTAGATCCCTTTTAAACAGTATGTGTGAAAGGGATCTAGGAGTCTTGGTTGACCACAAGCTGAACATGAGTCAAAAGTGTGATGTGGCAGCTTAAAAAGCCAATGCGATTTTGGGCTGCATCAATAGGAGTATAGTGTCAAAATTAAGAGAAGTAATAATACCACTCTATTCTGTTCTGGTTAGACCTCACCTGGAATACTGTGTCCAGTTCTGGGCACCACAGTTCAAGAAGGATATTGACAAGCTGGAACGTGTCCAAAGGAGGGCAACTAAAATGGTAAAGAAAAATGGCCATCTAGACTCTGTTTAAAAACTTCCAAAGAAGGTGACTCCACCACACTCTGTGCTTTAAGTTGTATTCCTGCATAGTAGGGGGTTGGACTTGGCAGCCATTGTGGTCTCTTTGACCTGTATGATTCAATGATTCTATGATTTTATAAACAATGCAGGACCCATGAATGCAATTTCTTTAAAAATGTAAAAGACTTCCCCTCATTATTCCATGTGTGCATGCACACCGTTTTTGTACTGTTGAGAGCAACTTCTAGACATGCTCTCTGTGTTAGGATCACTCATAGGCTGGAATAGGCCCTCTGTCTTGAGACACCCCCACATACACCACTATAAGAGCACAGTATACTGACTAAGAGCCTGTGTAGTTTCTCCCTCTGCTTGACATTGCTGTGGAAACACAGGTCAACTCATTTCTCTCCTGAAAGAATCATAGTGAATGTTCCCTCCCTCATACAATACAGTGACTCATGATTCCAGATAATTTGCTCAATGAAGTTAAAATTTCTTTCTTACATGGAACATTGGGAACCAGCTGTTGATTTCCTCTGTGTTATCTGTAATCTACCCCTCCTCCCCACCCTACCCCATATTCTGCAGCCTGATTCTGGTGCATTTCTATCCACTGTAGAGTTGTGTGCTTCCTCATGATTGGTTTCTTACCTGATGTGACATTGCTTTATCATTCGGTTGGTTGAACACTGAGGTGGTTCCTATATTTTAGCTTCATACACGCTGGCTGCATTCCAGAGACTGTCAGTGAAAGAGAAGACTGTGAGATCATGTATCCTCTAAAGAGATCATTAGCTGTGATAATAAAAACCTGTCCAAGGGGAAAGTGGGAGTTTGAATTCATCACCCTACATAATCTCCCCAACAAACTGCTGGGTTCTGCAAAGAAAAGTGTATGTGTGTGGATTTAGCTACACTGTGGATGAACTCAGACCAGGTCTGGGTTTTTTTTGTTTTGTTTTTCCAGTCCACAAAAGGTTTCATAGCTCAGTGGCAAAACTCTGGCATTATATGCACTGTTCAGCCCTTGGGATGAACATCTCCAGTTAAAGGATATGAGATTTCAGAGGTGGGAATGAAGTCTACTTAGTTCTTTAAACAGGACAGGAGAACCTGTGACCTCCAGATGTTCTGAAACTCATATTCTCATCATCTATAGGATGGGAACTGTAGGTCTTCAAAATCTGGACGGCTAAAC
Source organism: Iguana delicatissima (assembly GCA_948472985.1). NCBI lineage: Eukaryota > Metazoa > Chordata > Lepidosauria > Squamata > Iguanidae > Iguana > Iguana delicatissima. The sequence continues at coordinate 180,660 of CAOKZL010002241.1, forward strand.
ACTTCCCACCCCTGCATCAGAAGCAGCTACTCTTAATTGGAACAGACGACATCAATTAAATGCATCTGTTAATCCCAGCTAGAGTAGACCAGTGATGTAGACTAGAGTTGATTGGCTCGGATTTAAGTCAGACTTAAGTCACTTCATCAACTTGACTTGGACTTGACTTGGCAAAAGAATGACACACTGATTCAATTTGGCTCGAGACTTGTATATTTTTAGTGACTGACTTGCTGCCCTTGGTTCAGTTACATAACACATTTTTCCAGAAGCCTTACGACTTTGAACAATACTTCCATCTCTTTTTGAGTACTGGTCAAGCGATGATCTGTCTCAAGCCAAAATGGGTTCATTTCTTGGAGGGAAGCAGCTATGGGTTAGGCAATGGGCTTGAGGTGTGGTTGAGGTCTACTTCTCAGCCTATCTCTACTGCATATTGGAGGAATCTTCTGAAACTTCTCCTAAGGGCAGAAGGCAAGACTCACCTCCAGAGCACAGGATGAGTTTCCCAGAGAGGAACACCAAATATGTCAGGCAATGGGCTTTAATAGGAAGGATGCTTCTTTCTAAAGCTTTTGGAGCTTCAGTAATGGGGAGTAAGAAGGACACAAAACAGCTTTGGAAAGGGAAATGAGAAAGATCCTGTTACCCACTTCCAAAGCTGCAGATGGCAAACCCACAGATGTAGAGGGCTGATTACACTTAAATTGTTAAAATTGTCTTTATTTGACTCTGTCCAGAAATTCTGGAATATAGGTTGGCATATCAAGTTGGCTCCCAGACTTGAGACTTGACGTGAGACGAGATTTGAAAGTATCTTGCAAGGATTTGAGACTTAATTTGAGGCTTGAAGGTAGGGACTTGTGACTTGAGTAAAAGACTTAAGTATATCACTGGAGTAGACTCATTAAATCAATGAGAATCTGGAGATTCAACACTTATGTAGTTCTGTTGATTCATCGGATTTACTGAGTTGGGGCAAATAATTGCATTTAGGCCTGTACATTCACTTGTGTTCTTATGTTCATAGTTCCAATTTGGCCAGAGATCCATTCATGACTGATTATTTCTAGCTGCAACCTTTATTCGATTAGATAACTAAATTGATTTATTTTTATTTTGTGCTCTTGAAGATTAATACATAAAGGGCCAGTCACAAAACTAGAAAATTAATATTTAATATAAACATTTATTCATATCAGTATCCATCAATGTTTGAAGTGGTTTTTATTATAAGTTTCACTGTATTGATTTGGTTATGAATCATTGGTTTGTGACTTTAACATCATGAACAATTGGTATATGATTTAACTGTAATGGGGAGATGTGACAGTTTTATCTGTTTTTCTCTTACACTATTTAAATATACAAACTATTATGAGAGAAATTCATGTTTATGCCTGGCCTAACTCCCATGAATCACATGTGTGTATCCTAGAACTGATTTCAAATGAAACTTACCTACTTTGCAGAATGTATACAAGAGATATATACTGTCATGCCTTTTGTAATCATCATCATCTTAATTATCATCTCTACTACCACTGTTAATTTCACTTATATCCCCTTTTTCTCCCTTGTGTGGGATTCAAAGGAACTCATGATGTGATCAAAATAGAAAGAAAAATGGACATAAATTAGTAGAGATAAAAACAGAACATGAAGTGATAATGCTGAAACACAATTAAGCAATGAATAGAGTCAAAATCCTATTTAGTTAAAAAAATGAATAATATATTAAACCAAAACAAAAGAACAATAAGAGACCCTTTCTAAACAGCCAGCCAATTGCTATACATTTGTCTGAATAAAAAGATCTTTGTGGGTGGAAGGACAATAGGGAAATGCCCTGCTTACCTTCCTTTGACAGTGAGTTCCACAGTTTGGAAGCAGCCACTGAGGAGGTGCCCAACAAACAGCATGGGCAAGACTGAGAGAAGGGTTTCATACAAAGATCTCAGCACCTGGGCAACCTTATGTGGGAAGATTTGGTCATTCAGATAGGCTAGGCCTTCGTATACACTCTAATTAGTGTTAGCTGCAAAGATGCTGTTGCAATGTGCAAGAGTTCCTATCATTCCACATAATTCCAGAGAGTTAGAAAGGCACAGGTTTGGCTTCAGTTAATTTAAAGCAAACTGTTTGGATTGTTACTTTATTCACAATGCAACAGTTCAGTTGAAGATTCAGTGCTGGCTCTGAACACAGAACCTACCTTTTTTGGTTTGCTATATGTATGTATTTTGTCAGGTAATAAAGGGATAATAATTAGAAATGACACTGGAAATGAGGAGAAACTAAAAATATGCATATAGAAATTTGAGTTTTAAATAGTTTAGGAGTTGGCAACTGCTTCAGTGATTTATTGGGCTCCCTCTGTGGTGCCATGGAAATGTATCGTAAGACAGGAATTACCACCCGTGCAGCTTGTGGACCAAAGCACTGTACTGGTGCAGGGAGGTGCTCCCCCTCAGTGAGCTGCCTGCGGTTACTGCTAATTACATATTTTAATGATAGCTATAAAAGTAGAAGTGACGTATTCAAACCAGAATTTTTCCAAAGAACAGAAACCCAGTATAATTTATGCTCATTGTCAAGGAGAATTTGGTTTACAAAAATACCCAAAACATGGCTGTTCAATTTTGCTGTATTATTTCTTACTTGCTGGAAGGGACAATGGCAGACATCTTAATATTGGAGATGCTCTGATAGAGCATTTCTGTTATAAACCAATATGGAAATTTAGGTTACTATTGGTCTTAGTGCAGTTCTCACAGCATTGTTTATATGAAATAAATAGGCCCCTCCCTAAACTGCAAACCCCAGGATTCCATAGGATGTGTTGAAAGTGGAATAATAGCACTATAACAGTCTAGTGCAGAAATGGCCAATGAAGGAATGTGGCACAGACAGTAGATGGCCAGCAATCTGGTTGATGCCTGCTAATAACTAGATCTTAAGGTTTTGACTCTCTCAGAAAGAAACTGTAAAAAAAAATAATAATTAAAAAAGGATTATTTCCCCTGCTGCCTTTCTAAGTTTGTACTGCAAACAATATGCTAGAATTGCAGGTATGATTGTATTTTCAATTAAGTGTTTCACTTTTTTTTTTTATTTAACTTTTGAGAGGTTAGTAAAAAACTATTTTCAGACATCCATTTAGTAAATGTGCTTCTAGTTGCCTGCACAATTCATCAACAATGGCCTCCCTATCTCCTGAGGCTCTGGCCATTTGTAACACTACAGTTTTGCAGTACAAGCTTTCATGGGAGTAAAAAATGAATACATGTTTTTGTGCGCATTTTGGTACTGGGAAACAGACCCATTTAAGAGGCAGCAGTTTTGTTGGTTTGCTTTGGGATGCCCTCACATAAACCCATTTATCCAGCAGGTTAATTAAAATGCTTTTTGATTGGCATATATATAAGGAAGATTCAGAAGCTGCCTACATGTAGACTGTGAAAAGCCAACAGAACTGTGTTTTCTAATATATCAGTAAGTAACCAATGAGACATGAACAACTTGAACTTGCTCGAACCTTCCTACTAGTGCTTGGATTTTTAATTTCAAGGGAAGGAATCCATAATCTCAAATACACAATACATTGGGCCATTATATCCTGTATGAGTAGTTACTCATCTAAGGGCCAGAACATGCAGAACTGCCTTATTCTGAGTGAGACCATTGTTCCATCTAACCAATATGGTCTGCTGGGTTGGGGAATGTTAGGGTCTCTAGATAATTTGGCCTACATGTCCTAGCAACCCAGCATAGCACGGCCAGTGTTTAGGGACTGTAGAAGTTGCAGTCCAAAACATTTGGAGGGCCAAGATTTCTGTAATCTACACCAAGGATAGTCTACAATGATTAGGTAAGTGGTTCTTCGAGGTTTCAAGCAGCAATGTTCCTTATAGGATGCCAGAGACTGCACTTTCCTGCTTGCAAAGCATTTGTTCTAACACTGGGCTTTTCTGCTGCTCTTCTCCAAAGTGAAATGGGCAAATGTAATGTTAATTATGACCGTCAGTGTGCTATTAAAAAAAAAAAGAAAATATGGTTGCCACAGTTTTGTGGCCACATGAAGGTAATCTTCCAGTACTACTTCTTGTAGATGCATTTGAACGGAGATGTCAGAACAATTCTGTTGTTACCAAAAGAACTGATATGTTTGCATTCTGCTTGATCTAAATAAAATGATTTGTCAGGTTGATTATTGTGGGGCTAAGTAATGCATGTAACTATGCCAGCAGTTATATGTATTTGAAGACTGTAACTGAGATGGCAAAGGAAGGTGTGTGATGATAATACAGACAATACAATCACACAGCTTCTTATGTAGAAATGATGCAATACTCTGGGAGGGATATGTTTGAATCTATCAGACTGCTTTCCTTGTTCACTCCTGACATTTAAATTCAGGATTGTTCCCCTGACACATCCACTAAAGTTTCCCACATAGGAACTAGGGATCTCCACAGCTTTAATGTCTGTGGCCACTTCTGTGAAAGTTGAATGGAACTATATGACTGACTACAGTATATGCACATTAGAGACTGTCCTGATTTGACATTAATTAATCTTCTCTCATCTCATTTTCAGCAGCTTTTAAACTGTCCCAGTTTCTCTCTTCTCTGCCTACATCCCCAGCCTCATCTTTAGCATACTTCCATATTGCTAAAAACTGAGATTATCTGTTTATTTAAAATGTAAAAGTAGCTTGCACACCAGTAACTCAGCAGTGGGTGAAGAGGAGAGAAGGGGGTAGAATCTTGGACTTTCCTGTAGACTCAGGCAAAAGTAATCTGCTGTAACCTCTCTTGGCTTATGGGTTCGTCCTCATTAATAACTTTTCTCATCTTGACCGCACTCTGATGTTGCTTGGCGACACATGTCCCAGTTTTTATTTGTAAAATGTTGGAGGGTATGCGATCAAGTGAGGTGCGTGCAGTTTCTGAAACTCATGAGTGTGACCCAGAGATTCTTTTAGAATCCTGGTTGTCCAGAATCACCTTCTTAAGACCTGCAGTATTCTGTTGGCTGTGCAGACAATGAGATTGCTTCATCCCACTTCCTTATATGCCAGTAATTCAACAAGAAATCAGGGCTTCCTCTCTAGCTCTCATTGCCATTTTAGATACATGATTTAACACAAGTGGCTAAAGTATCAGAAATTAACCAGAAAGTGAAAAGAAATTAATTTTATTTCTACACTCTCTGATTAGGAATTTTTCCCCAAAGGCTGCATCAGGTTCTCATGTAAAAATACCAGCTTCCAAATAACATTGTTGGAAATACCTCTTTGATTATGCAAAGTGGTTCTTTCTTTAAGCCGTATTTGACATAACTCCTTCTGAAAGTCTCACTGACTGACTAACTTAAAGCATTATTAACCATTAAAAAGTATTCAGGGAGGACTAAGTTTCATAATTGCTCTGTCCAAAACAAATGGTAAAACTGCCTTTTGTGTAAAGGCGTGGTTTGCACCTGTATTATGCCTTATAGTTTGATCTGAAAGGTAGAAAATCAACGGGCATTTTGGAGAAGGTACAGAAGGAAATGGCTTTAGCTCGGTATACTAGGAATGTTTGCAAAAAGGTTTTGGCTAGCATTTTCAGAACTTGAGTTGGACTTATTTAGCTGTACAGTTACAGGCCAACAGTAACTGATAATGCCACTTCTTGCTCTTTATCTGCTTAACCTCCATATTGGTAAGTATGCACGTGTGTGTGTGCACACGCGCACACACACACACTTTTTGCATCACAGCATGTTATATTGAGTTCTCAGGGCTGGAACCATGGGCAGGTTCTTGTAATGCTGCTTTAGTTGTAATTTAATAGTAATCTTTTGTATTTCTTAAAAAATTATATTGTATCTGACTTAATTTGTAAGCTACATTGAGTCCAAATTCTGTCAAAAAGGTAGAATATAAGTAAAAGGAATAACAACGTTATCAAGCAGGTTGTGGTGTGACAGAGCTGGGACACACAAAGGTTGGAAGGCAGTTTTGAATTGTTTCTGGATCAGCTGGCTGTCCACATTGGTAAGAAGGCAAATGGGCCCAGAATTTGGGTAAAATACAACTAGTGTTGGAACAGGGCAATCCAGAGCAAGGAGGAAAAGGATAACATATTTTCTCTGCTCTGGCAGGTACCAAAAAGTATTCAGTAATGATTGCAGACATTTGGATACTTTTTTTCCCCTGCCAGGCATATGCTGCTGAGTCTAGGGCTTCTTCAACAAGAAAGCTGATAAGTTGCAACACTTCACTTTGCTCTCTGTCCTGCTGCAAATGTAAGAAAGTGCCCAAGTGATCTGCTGACTCTTTCCTCATTTCCCACCCCCTACTCCTGGCTTTTTCATGTACACCTTCCTTAGCATATTGAACTAAGCCAGAGAACCCTGGCAACAACTGGGAATGGGTAGTAATGATGCCGGGCTTAAACAGAGCAGCGGGCAATGTGTGGCTTGTGAGCTGTATACAATCCTTTGCAGCCACCCAGTGTTTAAAAAACTTTTTTTCTGAAAAATATCTTAAATGTTTTAGAAAAAAAGAAACAGACAGTGACCTCTGGGTCACTTCCTATTGTACAAGCAGCCTCAGCTAGGCCTCAGATGACATGGAGGGAGAAAATGCCCCCACAATCTCTGAAGGGTGTTTGGGAACATTTAGGGGCAAAAAAATTATGCAGGGGTTGTGGCAGGGGTACACACCCCCATGACTCCTGTGAGCCCAGTGCAGCCTCCTGACAGTTGCCCACCTCTGTTTTAAAGTCACTGCATATACTTTTTCTTCCTCCTGCTGTTCACTCAAAGATTTGTTTCACTGCTTGGAAGCACACAACAGTTTGCAGAGATTTCCATCTGGGCTTGAGACCTGGTAATCGTAATACCAAACAACTCTTGAAGCTTCTTCCCACAAACAACTAAGGCTTCACAGATGGCACTATCTTGCCCAGACCCCAAATTAAAATGAAGAATGTGATCTCAATCAATTATACATGCTTCAGTTCAAGAGGATATCAAGATATCAGTTCAAAAGGATATCAGTATCATGACCCTGATCCATCCGGTGCAGAGGTCAAGTAGTTTGATGCCTCTGCTGGTGGATGATGACATAACTCCCTACCATTATTAGAACTTGGAAGCTTGTTTCGGTCATGTGTGCAAATTTATAGGCCTACAGTTAGGCATAGTTAAAGTTAGACCACCCAGCTACCCTCATCCTGAAACAGAGATAATGGAGCCCCTGGAGCCTGCTGTAATGTTCACCACCATCACCTTGTGGTCTTTAGGTCCTTCTGTCTTCCTGCCACCCCCCCCCATTTTGTCGAAAGAAGAGACCCACTCTCTCTGGATACAGGGTGGAGTTAATTCAAGCACTGATGCACAACTGAAATTCTAATCCTGTATAGAGGAAGGAAGCAGTGTGAGAACCATGTCTTTGTCCTGTGGAAGGTGTTTTGTGTTGGCCCAGTTGTTGAGTAAGTTGCACACTCTCAGTGAGCATTAACAGGGTCTTAATTTCTCTTTTTGTGTTCACTGCGGGTTGTTACACTTTTCTTTTTTTTATCCTTAGGATACAATCACCACATTAAACTAGAAAGTGATCCAATGTGCCATATTCATTACTCTCAAGTCTGCTTTTTTTTTTTCCTGAAGGGAGATAAGGTAGGGAGAGTCACATTTGACTCCTTTTTATGCTGGCTGCCTCTTACAAAAGAGGTCATATTAAAGGCTTAAGAATGAACTTACATTTACTGATATCATCCAGGTTCTATAGTGCTGGCTTTGGTCACCCCATTTAATTCAGTGGTAAGATCGCAGAGTATATGCCAGCTGTGTTTATTTTCATTGTACCAGCTGTAGCGAGATACAGTCTAGTTTTTCACTTATGTAAAAATACTGTGAGTATGTAAAATATATTTAAAATCTATAAAGAGAGACTATGGTCCAACTGTCTAAAATGTTAAAATTCTTTTGATTTCACTCTCAGCTCTGGTACTGATAACCTGGCTCAGCTTGGCCAAACATTTTTAAAGAGCAGCTCCAGTATTGTGTTTGTTCTCTCGTAAGTCTGTTTTTGTTTTGTGTTTCCTGGAAAGGTGAGCTAGTGATCATCTTAGAAACTAGAATGTAGTGCACTTGAAATATCCCACCAAACCAGTTTGTTGAAATGAATAAGTGAGTATCCATGGCTTTTAGAGTAGCACCTCCTGAAATATTTTTTTTAATGGCAACCTTTTCCTGATTCTTTATATAATCAAAGCAACACTGTTATCACCTGTGATCTGGAGATGGAGAGCCTTGAAATTTTGCATGTCCTTTCCCAAAAAGTAGTTTGTCCACTGCCTGAAACAACTTAGATCACCTTCTTTCTTAAACAAATAACACGGCTATTGTTTGCTTTAAGTGTATGTCAGTGGTGGATGGTAGTTCTCATGTTAATAGGTGCTGTACTTTATCTTCTGCTTGAAAGAGCTGGCCAGGGTGCTGAAAATATTTTGAGGGATGCAGCTAAACCTCCTGGATAGCTGTGTTAAACTTCAGGCAGATTCACCACCTTGCTGATCTGGTATCCACCAACCACCACTGGCATCTGAATATCACATTCCAAGGAAAAACTAGTTATGTCAAACCGCCGTCCCCACCGTTTCATCAAAGACTGTAGCTAACTCAGTAGAGTAACTAAGCTCAATGAGTTCCAGCAGTACCTTCTGTATGCCTTTAATTCATTTTGCTAGAAGCCTGTTTTTCTAAGATTTTGGTGCACCCATCTAAGTGCTTATTCTTGCATCTCCCAAACCGTTAAGGTCCAGGGGATTCCAGAAAAGATTCATGCTGTAATAAATATCCCAACTTAAGTCTGGATCCCTAGCAACAAATGCTCCCCCCCGTGCTCCCAGTTCCAATGGACTCTACCCTTTGTTGCATTGTGGAGAATACCTTCTTTTTACTTTCTTGAATTAATCCTGATGCTAAGGATCTATATGACCCCCCTCCCCTTGTGTTCAGAGGGAGTACAAAGATAGAAAGTAATTCTTGCTCTCATTTGCTTTCTCTCATCAGCTCTTCACTTCGCACTCCATTTCCCTTTTCCTCTTTTTAGAAAGAGAAGCAATCTACTGCACAGCCTTACTTCAGAAAGTGCCCATATAAAGTATCCCCCTCTTTTCCACACATTTATGGGATAGTTTTCAAAGGACATTATGATTATATTCCCCATTTGTTTTATTTTCTCAATACAACTCAATTTCTGAAAAAACTCTGGTCTCATATCAATTGCTCCCCAATACATTATGTAGGTATTCCCTTGTCTTGCCTAAAGGATCAGAAATTACTCCCTTTGCACTCTTCTGTATGTGGTAAAGGCAACTGTTTTTGGGCCTGCTGTACCAGGGAGACAGCAGTCTGTTCTCAAGCTGAAAAGAAGGAAGATTGCAATAAAAAACAGTTCCTTTTGTATATCTTGAGATAAATTACCCCCACTAATTTTATGCTCCAGAAAGACTTATTCTTAAACATGGAGAAGCAGTTTGCAGACATATATAAATATCCTGAACAAGTATGCTAACACAAGTATGCCTAAGTATTTCAGTAACTCTACATTGCCAGCTTTCTTACTAACAAAATGGCATTTCCATTGAAATAAGTGGGAAAAGAACTCTGGTAGGAACTCTAGAGCAGTGGTTCTCAACCTATGGGTCCCCAGATGTTCGTGGACTTCAGCTCCCAGAAGCCCCAGCCACTATGGTCAATGCTCAGGGCTTCTGGGAGCTGAAGTCCACAAACATCTGGGGACCCATAGGTTGAGAACCACTGCTCTAGAGAGTTGATGCAGTTTAGAGCAGACCAGGGATGGGAACCATATGGTCCTTGGGTGTGTCCCATGTGGTCCTTGCCTCTCAAGATTTTCATAAAAAATCCCAAATGTCTGGCATCTCCCTCCAAAAATTCAGCCAAAAGCCCACACCAATTGAGGGCCAAAAACCACTCAGAAGTACTTTAGAAGTTTTTGGAAGTATCCCAAAACAGCAGAGCCCTTCTAGAAAAGGCTTGCAGGTGACTGGGAGTGATGTGATGTGATGTTCAGTCTCCCAAAATGGCAGTCACAGCAGTGCAGGGCTGCTTTCCCGGTCTTGGAAGAGCCATAAAGGACTCTTCAAATGCAGCAGCATGTCCACCCCAGATAATTCTGGGCTTGATATACTAAAGCTGTGACCCCATAAGGCAGTTTCAAACACCTTTCTACATGTAACAGAGACCTTCAGCAGGTAATGTGATAGTTGATCCATACCATCTTTTTCTTTTATGTTCTACTGTAATTTAGGACTTCATACCTGGTGCTGCCATCCATACCCCAGGTTCAGACAGGTGCATGTGGAAAGGTGATTTCCACATTAGTGCTTAATTATGGAATTCACTTTCTCTGGAGAGTCCCCAAAGTCTAAGATACAGCTTTCTTTTTTTTCTTTTTTTTTTAATAAATGCTGTTATTCTTGTCTGGGCAGGCTACTATTGGTTGTTCCTGAATTTCAGTTATTGGAATTATTTCACTTTTTAGTTTTATAATTATTGTCTTTTACTGGGATTTTTAAGTACTTTGTCAGCTTTGTTGAGTGGCTGTTTTAATCTCTGTTATCCTCTCCATGCTGGGTCAGCTTAGAAAGCAAATGGCATTAATACACTAAGTAAGGCATTGGCTCCTTTTAACCCTGGTGGATATCATATACCTCTGACAAAAAGCAGATGCAAGTGGCTTGTTCTGCTCTTACTTATAGCTTTTGCTATAAAGTATTAAAAGTGGGATTGGTGTACTTGCTGTCAGTGCTTCTAGAAACTGAAAGCTTGTGTTTGATTTAAGTATGAGTATTTTGAAGCTAAATTTGTTTCCCCAACACAGGTTGGTTTGGGAACTATGTGGAAATGCAGTTCCAAGCTGAATTTCACTGTGTTTTGCTCTCTTGGCCGTTGCCTGATGTGTAGAGCTTTTAAAGCAGCAAGAAAGAAACCTACCACCTTTTCAGCTCTGTTGTACCTCAGTTTTATAAGTTTCTTATGCAATGGTCTGGAAAGGCATGGGGTTCCCTTGCTACCATAGGATTTCCCTAACTGAACTGTAAGACAACACTTCCATCTGTCTCAACATTCTGGAGCAGATCAGTGGAGAAAGAATCTGTTCCCAGTGTTTGCAGAGTGAGATCCTGCCCCCAGGGAAGCAGGAGGGGAAGAAGCAGGAGGAAAGAAAGGTTGTCTTTGCTATATTTTCCATGTGCTGCCCTTTGGGTTTTCACAGCCACTAAAGAACAATGGGATCTGTGTACGTGTATGTGTGTGTTCTCTAGGCATGCCTGTGTAATTATGGTCACTCAGAGACAAAACTCAGTATTATTTTCAGACTTGGCAATGACACACTTTGTAACCTAGTTAAACACAGCCATTTGTTTAGCTAGAAAGGGCACGGCCATGAGTGGTGCAGCTTTGAAGAAGCTTTGCAGATCTCAGTTGCTGAAACCTTTGATTTTGGAAGATGAACCGAAACAATCTTGTTTTGCTTTAGAACCTAAGAAACCAGGCTATGTCTTTGAAATAATTAGGCCTGGCTTCATTTAAGCCAGTGATAATTCATGGTAGCTGAAAATTTAACTCATGTTCTCCATCTCTCAGGTTTTGTTGATATTTTCTGTAGCTCTTCTCATAGTACATCTGCTACCTGATTGAACACTCCAAATTAACAAGAAACAGTGCTGAATAATAATGGCTATATTGTGAAAGTACAATAATCTAGCATAAGGGATCATGGTCAAGAGCTGGAAAATAGTTATATCTAATCTGAAACGATTGAGGAACTTTTAAGTAAATATAGATATCAACAGCTGTTGAGTCTGTTGTGCACACGCATCATTGTAATGGTGGCAGAAGGCAATGGAAAAGTGTAGGAAGTTAGAATAGCAAAAAAGCATTAAAGTCACCCCATACCTGCCATCAGCCCAAGTAGGCAAGGCAAATATGTCACTCCTTGGGTAGGGGGTACTGCTTGTTATCCCAAGGGCTTCAATAGCAGATCTTCATAAAATGTAAACAGCAATTCAGAAATTGATCTTCCTTAGTAGAATTGTATCATGGGCATCCTTGGCTGTTGACTCTCATTCTGAAACTGTAGTTGCTGGAATCTCCCTGCTTAGGATGTAAAGGCCTTCTACCTTTTTTGTAGGTCAGGGAAAGAAAGATCCTCTTCCCTCCTCCTACTCCTCCCCCACTCTTTCATCTGCTATGTGCTATGGAGCCATGATGTTCTCAAATGAGGATATCCACTTAAAGTAAGGGACGGCTGCCAACTCTGCTGCTGCTTCTTTTCTGGCAGCTCTCCTTATTTCCTAAGCCTAGATTTCTTCTCTGTTGCGGTCCCAATGATTTCAAAGATTTGGCTCTGGTTTTAATATGAGAGCGTAATTTAGCCTTGTGAATTCCGGTTTTGGTTCTTGCTGAGGTCAGATGCAAGCCCATGGCAAAGTTTAGCAATGAATACTCTAGGGTTGGATCAGATTTCCTCTGCAGTAAAGGTTAGACAGAATTAAGGGCATATCATCAACTGATGCATAAGAATTTACTGCAGGCTTACAAAAGAGATACTAGGTACAATCAAGCTTCGTTCAAATCAGTAGGAATGCTTCTGCCTTGCAAAGGCAAAGGTGGTCTTCTGGTCCTGGTCCTTTACTGGAATGTTCTTTGCAGAACATGTCATTGAGTATAAGAGGGCAGATGTGAGATGACTGGATTTCTCAAATAATTGATTTTTAAAAAATACATATTAAGGTAGCCCAAAAAGCATGCATGGTAGATGATCTGAATAATTAATCACCCTATTAACCATTAATAGGATTTACTGATTTGCTAAGTCAAAGGGGAACAGTCTGTTAATACTGTCAGTCCTGTTTGGTGACAGATCAGCAGGTTTCAATACAGCTTCTACAACTTCAGTTGATAGAAAAATAATTCTGACCTGAGCAAGGACGCCATGGAGCATCTCATCCTAGTTCTGCTGCTAACACTGTTGCCCATGTCTGACCCTGAGTGTAGTGCAAATGGATGTGTGTCAGAGGCACAACACCAGAAGGTCAGAACAATGTTGTGTGCTATAGGCAGGCATGTATGTTCATTTATGGCCAGGGTAAGCTTCCTTTTCTGGTGATTACTTGGACAGAGGTGCTACACCTTATTCAACAGCCCAGTCCAGCAGGCCATGGTGTGCTACAGTCGGCCCTCAACAGGGTGTGTTTCCCTTTGCAGTAACAGAGGTAGTTGGAGCTCAAAAAAAAAAAAAACAATAGCAAGTTCCCTGCAGCTGCTCTTTCTCTAGTTGATGGATGAGCTAGGCTGATTTTTCTCTTACCATAATGTTCTCCTGGGAATGCATGAGTACAACCTCTTGGTGACCTATGGCCAACACAGAAGTTCACAGTTTGCTTCCATGCATTTCTTTCCTTTTCATTTTCCTTCCTTCCTTTCTCTGGCTATCTTGCCACTTCATTTCCCCAACTTGTCTATTGCCTCCTTTCTGTGAGAGATTGAAAATGTTGACAGTACAGTTATAGAAATCTCAAAGGCAGGCCCATGTTTTAAAATGAAAGTTATTTTTTTTTTAAGTTTCGTTTTTTCTTTTAGCCATTGTACAGACTAGAAGAAAATAGCGTTGATGTTCCTCGTTTGACAGTCTTGGACCCTGCTGATTTTTGTCGTCTCTTTCCTTAGGGACATTTGTCCCTGATCACTCAAACAAAATGTCACTGGCTAAGCTATGTTTATATGATGTGGTGTGTTCTGCCTACACAGGATTTATGTGTCAGCCATAGTTATTTATGTTGCTATTAAGCTCACAGGACGGTATTCAATTGTTTCAAAGATGCAGAGTGGTCATTTTCTAATAGGAAAAAGGCTTTGTATTTTGTAAGGTAAAGTGTGGAGTAGAGCTTAATGTAAAGATTTTTTTCAGGGTCCAGCAGGAAAAATTTAAAGATGCCTTGCATTTTGTCCAATGTCTTTGCCAGAAGTTCAGCAGCTGAGAATACAGACAGATCTAAATCAATGAATGCAGCCATTTAAAACAGCATCAAACTCATCTGGGAAGACAGCACCTACAAACTCTTGATTGAGTCAGCTTTGCTTTTCCAAAATTTTTCCTTTGAAAGGGTAGGAGGAAGGAAATTGACAGTGTTAGTGGGCTTTTACGAAAGGATTAATCAAATAATTAACATTGCAAGCTTATCTTAAAGGGGCTTGTCAGGAAATTTGGGAACTGAAATGCAAAAGATTGGTTTCTTTTTCTCTTTTTTGAGCAATTGATGGCAAAATATTGCAGACTAGCAAAAGTCTCAGCAGCATGATGTGTCATCAAGTCCTTCTGGATCATCATCTTGTTTCTTGATTATGCCTTCTTTCAGATTAGGCTTTCAGCATTTTCTTGGTGCTGAACCTCCGTCAGTAATAATATCCAGCGTCCCATACAGCCTGGAGCAGCTGCAGTAGGTGCAGCCATAAAACTGAGGGTACATCTTTCACCTCTGCCCCACCCTGGGTACAAAGTCTGGAATGTAGTGCTGTGGCTGTAGACTAAGAACATTGTATAGCACCTTGTAGATTCATGTCAGTTGGGCAGTCTGAAAGCATTTTGCCAGAAAGGAACAGGAGACACTTAACAATAATCTCATTTTTCCATTTAACACACATGGGAGGAGTTCCGAAACCCATCTTGGATAAGGCCAGCAAAAACCACGGGTAAAGTTTGAGTTCCACAGAAAAATCTGAGGGAGCGGTTTCTGAAGTCAGCTGGAATGCCTTGAAGTGCAAGCATTTTTTTAGCTGCACTCTGCCTCTGGCACACTATGATCTACAGCAGATGATGGACAGATAGCATTTCCTTTTGATTGGGATTTTGATTTCACTTTGGTCCCAGACCTCTGTTTCAACATTGTGGTGTTGCATGCCAATCTCTAGATGATTTTAATTGCTTTTTCTGCTCACCACAACTCCCGATGTGTTATGTAAAAGCAACCATGAAATTCGTAAAAACATTCTTTAAAAATATACTAAAAAACATTGTAAACACCAAATTTAAAATAGGTTTTGGAAACCCAAGGCCATATGGAATAACTGCAGTTCTGGCTGCTTGATGGAAGCTCAATATGGATAGAGTCACTGTGCTTAGCCATATTATGAAGGAAGGTTGACTGTACCATGGTCAAGAGAACTAGGTGAGCAGTTTCCTTGGTGTTGTGCAGTGTGCAGAAATCTGCAAAAATCCTAAGAATTCAAGTCAAGCATTGGGCTGGTTAAATCATGTTACAAACCAATAAACAAAACATCTAAAAATAAAATGTATTGGAACAGCACTGGATTGTCAACAAAGTTGACATCAGGGTGTGAATGTAGTTTAGACAAATTCTCAATCTGGGACCAAAGCTCTTGAAGTCTCAGCTCTACTTCAGAGATTCATAGCAGATTAACTAAGACAGTCAGTTTTAACCTCTCTGTTATAAATGGTTATATTTCTTACCCAAAAATATGAAACAGTGGCAGTAAAGACCATGTTCCCTCAGAGGAAAGTTATCAGAAGATGCATGCTTGTAGTAGGCAGGGCCAAAACATTTCCCCACAAACCCACATACATTCCCTGAACCCACACACATTCTGTCTGTCTCTGTCACCCACCAAACTACTGATGTGGTGGGAAAATGGCAATTAGATGGTAGAGAGGAGGGACTGGATTAAGAGAATACTTTTGTAACTGACAGCAATGCTTCTAATCAGAGAATCACATTAGTAGGACTGTTTTGGGGAAGGAGATAGAAGGAACTTACTATCTCAAGTGAAGGACAAAAACAAAACCAGCCATTTTTTCCCCATTTATTATAACTTCTTAACTTCTGCAAAGGATTTTGCAGGTTACCTACAGAGGGGCAACCCTATAACAAAAGTCATTTTGATACGAATTGTCAACAAGACAATACAGATGGAAGCTAACTCTCCCTTTAAAAAAAAATAAATCTCTACATGTTGTATGTGTTGCCCTTCAACAACACCCCCATTTGCACTTGTCTGTTTGAAATTTGTCTGCTCCTCTGCAAATGATGATACAGTGGACCCTCCAGATCTGTGGGGGTTCAGTTCCAAGACACCTCATGGATGCCACACAATATGAATGATCACCTCCCATGATATTAAATGGTGGCGATGTATGCTTGGACACTTCAGCATGTTCACATTCACATCCCCGCCATTTTATGTTTAGGATGTGACACTCCATTGCTGGTGGAAATTGTAAACCCAGGATTTGCGGATCCAAAAGAGTCCACTATTTTCCTGCGTGTGTTGTACAGTTCTGTCAAAATTGAGGATATTACAGAGGTTTGTTGATCTGCTCATAAAGGTCAGAGGGGAAACATACAAAGCCTTGGATTTTCCAAAGTGAGGATCAGCTTTGGGCCATGGTAGAAGCACTCTGAGACAAAGTAGCACACTTTCTAAAGCACTAAAGTCAAGTATCAAACTTAATATCATGCTTGGCTTGCACCTCTAGTTAAATTCTTCCTCTCCCCCCGCTGGCAGTCTTACATCAGTCACAAGTTGGGCTGCCAGAGAGATAATTGGTGAGATCTCCTGTACCTTTAATGGTTGTGTAGAAGAAGGTATTTCAGCAGGTGCTGCTTGTCATATGGCAAAGTAACAAGGAAAACCTGGTGAAATTCCTTTTCTATGTAACTTTTAAAGGTACAGGAGCCCTCTTCTGTTATTCACTCTGGCAACCCTACTCACAAAATGTCTGCCGTTTGGCACTAAAGATACTTGAGTTTGGGATCTAAGACATTTCCAGAGTCCAGAAATGTTCACTCCATAGCTGCATTCCTACTTTGAACAGAAGACACCTGTTTTGAAAGCCCTTCCTATTTTGAAAATGACTCTTGCAGCTTTTCTGTGCTTGTTCTGTATGCTTTTGCTTTAGCACTGTTGATATTTCAGATTGCCCAAAAGCTGAGCTGTATTTGCCAGATAAACAACCAAACATCTGAAGCTCATTTAATACATTTTTAAAAATTGATCAGATTGAATGTTAATATTTTTGAAGGCTAAATGGTTTAAGCTAGCACTTAAATCCAGTTATCAAATAGAATAGACTAATTGATTCAGTAGAACTTTTAAAAAATTTTTTTTAAAATTATTATTACAAAGAAAGGAAACAGAGAAGAGAAAAATGTGAGAGAAAAAGGGAAATTGTTAAAAATACAAAAGGGAAGGAGAAATACATAGAATATGAGGAAAGGCTGCGCATATATGGTGAAATAAATTGACCATATTTCCAAAAAATATATTTTCTTCTGATCATGAGCTATTTTGGCAACAGTAAAAGCATGCAAGACCCAGTCAAATTGGCCCCCAGTTAAATTTCATATTTCAGGAACAATGACATGTTTATAGCTGTTGACTTGACACGCTGCCATTGATTCAGTGGATCTATTTTAGTTGGGACTAGTAATTGGAGTTAGGCTTAAGGGAGTAAAGATATCAACATCACCTAATTTTGCCTCTTCTAGATTTTCCCAAGTTGGTTGTTATGAACCTGAAGCAAGCATTGAGAGCATGTTTATATGTACAGCTCATCATTTCATCATACAGTCCTAGCTAATGGGTGTCATACTCAAGGGCAAATTGGCTGTCTTTCCAGAATGCATTATAGGGTGGTGGGAGGCAGAAGATGTTTCCTCAAGAATTCAGGACCCAGGCCATTTTGTCTGTTTTGAGGGCGTCAGTCACATTGGTTGCTTGGTCACTGGCACCAGTCCTAAAGCAACACAATACACAATAGTTCTTGCTTCTGTTTCTGTCTTCTTTGGTGTAAATCAAGAGCCATACACATTGATGTGACACATATACACAAAGGCTAGTGACAGCAAAGATTGAGGCTATATGTGATCGAATGGTTAGAGACGCTGAAAAGTGGAGCAGTACGTTTATGTTCTTCAATAGAATGGGAATAGAAGGATTGGATTCTATTCTCTTGGTATGATACATTCACTTTGCCAAGTACTGTTAGCAATTTTGGTTATCAGTTTCTGTTACATTTCTTGTGGAGTAATATGTTAATACATTGAAGGAAGCCGCAACGACTGATAACTGATGTTAATAGGTAAATGCAAGAAGACTGGATTATTGCCAAGTCAACCAGTGATATGAGAACAACTTTGTTAAAAATAGGATCTTTGATATGTTTGTTTAGCAGAATAGTTTTTGTCAAATTAGAAGTGAAAAGAAGAAAGAAAAACATTTCCTCAGTAATTAAGTTGGTGTGCAAAACTGACCTGTATGGTAGAAATAGCATTCCTGGAGCTGGAATAATAGGTTCCTAGACATATTTTCTCTAAAGGCCTTTCCTCACTACACTGTTATAGTGCTATTATTCCACTTTTAACATCCTGTGGAGTCCTGGGTTTGCAGTTTAGGGAGGGGCCTTTAGAATTCTCAGCCAGAGAGCTCTTTGGCCTCAGTAAACTACAAGCCCCAGAATTCCATAGGTTGTTCAAGTAGAATAACAGCACTATAACAGTGTAGGGTGGAAAGACTCTAAGGCCCTTTCCGCACGGCATTTGCCATGTGAAAGGGCGCCTGCAGCATCATGCGATTGTGAGGAGTGATCTGCATGACGCACTCACAATCACGTGATGCGAAAGGGGCCGGCAGGCGCCAATTGTGCACCTTTTCGTTTTTGGCTTGAAGCCGAAAATGGTGCGCGGTCGTGCATTGCTCCCAGGCCCCCGTGCGCACTTACCTGGCGTGCAGAGCCTCCAGAGCCACACCGGTCGCGCTTCCTGCCCCAGCACAGCCTGGGAAAGTCACAGGCTGCATTGCGGAAGGAAGAGGCGGGGCTCTCGCGCGAGCAGGCAGCTCGTGCAGAGCTGAAGCAGCAGGGATGCGAGACCTCTCGCCGGAGGCTGCTCATATGATCTCTGCACCCAAGCGCCGGAAAAAGGTACGGTGCAGAAAGGGGCTCAGTCTTTCTTCTTATGTAAACAACAGAATGAGGATTGGGAGGATAGGCAATAAAGAATGAATTTGTGACAAGTTCCTCCTTCCATCATTTTGGAAACAGAAACACAGTTTTGCCTACAGTCCCAACATTTGTACTGGAAACATGTATGAGGAAGTAAAGCTGCAAAACTCTATTTGTCCCTTCCCTTGTTTTGCTTCCCTGGGAGGTTAGAGTAACCCAAATAAAGAGTGTCTCTTAGCCATGACTGTAACAGCACTGACTTGATTTTCATTAAACTCTCTTCCATTATGTGTGATACTCATAGCTTTTGAAGTGCAGTTTCCCTCCATTTTGCATAATCTTATATCTTAAAGTTTCTTTCCTTTCCGAAAAAAAGTAGAAAACCCCCTTCTCTATATATATGTTTTTTGCATGTATGGTTTTATGTATTTCCCCATCATTTCCTCTTGTACCTGAACAACTGTGATAATGAGACCCCCCCAACACTCATCCTGGTGGGAACTACAAGTACTACCCACCTGTTCTCTTTTGAAGTTTTGTGAGATGAAGAGGTTCATTTGCAAACCGAAAAGACTTTGATCATTGACCTCATGCAGTGGGGCGAGTGCCCAAGACCTTTTCATCCCTTTGATGGAGAGGGCTGTTGGATAGGAGTTGTACCGCAAGACCTGCACATATTTTGCCACTATAAAAAGCTCTTTTTTTTCATTCCCCAAGTGCCTTGGAACTTCAGTGGCTTTTTAGTGAAATCAAAATGGCTGTGCAGTTACATAATCACAAGTCTTGTGCAAGTGCACTTTAAATATACAGGACGATTTTGTGAATCATGAAATACTGATCAGAGTGTAGTTCCTCTGAAATGTGTTTGTCTACTTCCCTTGCTCTGAAATGTGCCAAGTGGTATTTACTTTCTTATACAGATCTTAGACAAGCTGTTTAAATGGCTAATAGAGATTATCAGAAGTTGAAAATGTTACTTTTTGGACAACAGCTCCCCACCTTCCAGCCAATGCCTATACTAGAGGGGAGACTCTTGACAGTTATAGTCCAAAAAAGTAACTCCCTCAGTTCTGGAAATCGCATTTACGTACTTTTGAGAAAAAATTCAAGAGGAAAGGAATTAGCTTTAGATTCTGGCTGTAAAAGAAATATACACTACTTCCTATTCCGTCTTTCTCTTTCTCTCATCAAATACCACTTTAATTGTTTAAAGTTATAAAGATGACTGAGAACTCCTGTTTCAGTGAAGAAGGAAAAGGTGCCTCTGGCACCCACAGCAGCAGATATTGACTTATGTTTAAAGCTATCACAGCAGTATGGCAGACCTTTCCTCACCAGGCCCAGCAGCTATGAGGTCTTTATTCCAGTCACCAACATGGATGGGTCAATGAAAGAAATTTGCTTTACCTTTCTGTACTTTGATTTTGCTCTTTCCCCACAGCGGCTTTCCAGTCTGGGCATATAGACTGTGTGATTCCCTCATCTCTCAGAAGACCTGTGGTATGATAGGGCTGGAAATATAGAACTGGGAGACTGCAGGCATTCTCATTTCGAAACACCTTTGAAAAGGATGGCTTGTTTCAGTAAGTGTTATAATTATTACTTGTGCTATAAGTTGTGTAACACAACTTGCCTTCCTGTTTGTGGCCACCTCTGTAATTTATAGGTATTAAGAGAAGTGATGTATTGATTTCTAAAGAAGGAAAGCTGAAGCAGAACAGATGAAGCTGAGCTCTATCAGAAGCACACTTAGGCCAGACTCCTGCACAAAGGCAATCCATAAACATCAGCTACCCATATTACTCAGATTATGGTGACCTACAAATGGAATAGGAAGGATCAATTTGTCCTCTGGTAGATGTGCCACTTGGCTTGATCAAATCCTACATCTGTCTGGTCCAGTTCTATAGCTCCAAGAATAATCAGATAAGATACCCTGCAAGTTCAAAAGCAAGGCAAGAAGATGGTCAACTCTCCTGTTCATATAGGTGCCTGATATTCAGAAATGGTGCTTGTCATGCAAGTTTCATTTATAGATATCTGCATGAATGTGAGGCTTCCTAATCCTTTGAAGTTTCTCTGTCACCATAGTTTTGTAACAATGAATTCCACAAAGGGAATCTTGCATTTGGAAGGTGGTAAGGCTATTTCTGTGAGCGTAAGAGCCAGGTCACTTGTTGGGCATAGCCAAGAGTGAGGTTCTCAGTATCCTCAGAACAATCCCATCTTAGTTAATCCTCTGTTTCAAATACCTTGCCAAATTGTGAAAACTTAAAGTTAGGGTAAATCAGTTAAATACACAGCACAAACTAAGCCAATGATGGTATTCCAGGTGATTGTTGATTCTACAGTTTCAACCACATAGGAGTTAATGCAGAGAGGAAATTTCTTAGAAATTTTAAGACCTAAACCAGTGGTTCTCAACCTGTGGGTCCCCAGATGTTCATGGACTTCAGCTCCCAGAAGCCCTGAGCATTGACCATAGTGGCTGGGGTTTCTGGGAGCTGAAGTCCATGAACATCTGGGGACCCACAGGTTGAGAACCACTGACCTAAACCAATAAGTTGTTGATTATTTCACTGCGGAAAGTAGAAAGTATGGAGGAAATGAAGGTCACTGGTTCAGTTTTTATTAGAACAGAGACAATGAAAAGAAACATAATCCTTCATTTGAAGTTGATTCACTTGGTTGCTACACTGTAACTCTCTTAGCTTTTTAAAAATGTATTTTCCTAGACTGTGATATAATTCTATATTTTGAAAAGCTCATTTATTTATTGATAACCTGTTGTCCTGATGGTAGCATAGTGCCATACCTAATGGACAGAAGATCTCAGTACTTTAGCTACTCATCTATATGAATTTTACATACACCCACTCAAGAAAACATGTCCTCCTTTCCCTTCTTTTTTTCCACTTTCTTTGTAATCACACTTTTTAAAAATCCAGTGAGTTTTTTTTTTAAAAAATAATTTCATGGGTTGCAAAAGCTGAAATTTTCTCAGTGACTGAAGTTTCAGATGGAGATACATAGATGTATAACCTGTAATTCCTTTCACTATGATGGGTATTTAACTGTTAATTTACAACCAAACATGTTTTTAAGCAGGTCATGTAGCTGGATTTTTTCTTCTTTTTTGGTAGAGCATTATTCTGTATTTTTCAATAGCAAACTTTGTCTTCTGTCATGTTGCCCAACCACCTAACTCTGTTATGCCCTATCTTGAGGGCTTAAGCAGTACTTAAGTGATACACTGGACTTGTGTTGGCCTGCAGCAGTTGGGTAAATTTCACCCTTTATGAGATGACACAGTCTGTCAGATTAATCACAGATGCACTGTGAATTTTCTTGGGCTACAGGAAGAAATCAATTTTATTCTATAACCCTTTCAGACCTGCTGCAAACCTTGACTCTACATCTTGAGTGCACATCAACCTGCTGTGCTGTTTTACTGAAGAAAATAAACTAGATGTTCAGACCTAATATCTATCTATCTATCTATCTATCTATCTATCTATCTATCTATCTATCTATCTATCTAGAACCTGGAATGAGGAGTTTCAAAATTAATTTGTTCATTTCGAGCATTGGAAATGGGGAGATTGTTTAAAAACTGAAATAAGTTAGTTTGTTGAGTCACATTACTTGATTTGTTACTTAATTCATTTTCTTTTTTTAATAATAATCTTTGTTGGAAAATATATAAAAAAACAACAAACAAACATACAAATAAAAATGATGATATGGACACAACATAACCAATCAGTATCTCTCGAACAGTGTCCTAGGAAAAGAAAACGGAAAAGAAGAAAATAGAAAGAAAAAGAAAAGAGGGAGGAAAAAGAAAGAGAAAAAAAAGTATATATATAAAAAAATCTCTAATCTCTTTTTTCCTAATTTCTCTATACTAATAGTTTCTTTTCATTCTTTTTCTTTTCTCTTTTCTCTCCTATTTCTTTTTTCCCTTTTTTTTTTTCCTTAATTCATTAATTTTCAAAACAAAAGCATGGGGTTTGTAGAGAATGGCATATGGGTTGCCAGTGCTGACCCTAGTAGTACATTTGGTTGTTGGCTTCTTCAGAAATGCCCTTTCTGTTGTTTGCCTTTCCAAACTGGACACTTTCCAGATGTATTAAACTACAAATGACTGGAGATAGTGCATCCTCGTTAGTGTGATTTGTAGTCTAGAACCTGTCAACTTGGTAAGGGCTGTCCTAAACCATGACATCTAACAACCTGTTAAATTATGTTTTCTCACTGATCTTCGTCTCTGTTCTTTCACCCTCTACCCACCTCCACTGACATATATTCTGTTCCATCACTATTCAGGATGCATGGATTGTTTGCCTGAATTGGAGAAGGTCAATAAGGAATGATGTGTATGTGTAATTCTGCTGAGAGGACACTGATTCAGTGTAATACTGAAATAACAAGAAGAAGCTGCAAGGTCAGTTAGTTAAACAAATGTGGAAAGTTCTTAATCAGAAATATTTTGAGTGCTTCTGAGTACAGTATTTGCAGAGCATTTTTCTTTGCTTTTGAGTAACCCCATTCTTTACTTACCACTCAAATGTGGCCTGGGGACTAAATACTCTAAAGGCACCAGATCCTGTCTGATCTTGGAAGCTAAGCAGGGGCGCTCAGATTAGTACTTGGATGGGAGACTGTCAACAAATATGAGGTAGTGTAGGCTGTATTTCAGAGGAGGGAAATGTCAAAACCATCTCTGAGTGTTCCTAGCCTAAGAAAGTGCTATGAAATTGATGGGATCACCAAAAGTCAGCAGGTGACTTGAAGGCAAATACACACACAAAAGATCAATTTTGCATGCAAGGTCCAAGAGTCCATGGCTGAATCTTTGCTACTTAATGATTTGAACAACCTTCTTGCTCTTCAAGAAAGCCAGAGTGTTGTAGTAGTTTGACTGTTGGACTACAACTCTATAGAGACCGGGGTTGGAATCCTCACTTGGCAATGTAAATCCATGTGAGCAAGAAACAGCTTCAGAGGAAGGCAAGGACAAACCTCCTCTGAACAAATCTTCCCAAGAAAACCTTGTGATAGGTTCACCTTAGAGTCACTACAAGTCGGAAATGGCTTGAAGGCGTACAACAACAACACTCTTCAACTGTTGAAGGCCTCTTGAGATCCCACCACCAGCAATGATTTAAAAGGTCAAAACTCTTATTCATTGCACTGCAGGAATATTGAGTGCATTTATTTTAAAAAATGTCAATCTTTTTGGAAGAAAGAGGAAATGAGTTAACAGGTAACTAGTTAAATTTTTTCCCTCAAGTTCTGATGGTGGGTGCTTGTTAATTATCAAATTCATCAATGAAGCCTGAGAGAAGGGATCACCAATTAGCAACTAGGATCAGTAACCAGCAATTTTATTAATCCCTTATTCTGGTTTTCTTTTATAGCCATAACTTTTTCTATGATCAGAAGAGGTGACATGGTATTACTAAAAGGTGTTATTAAAATGGACTTTCACCTTTTGAATGTTTCGTTTGTTGATTTTCCAATAATATCTTGTCTCCATTAATTCTACTATTACTGATACAGTACTTTGAGCTTGTGGCCCTCTTCCTTGCTGTTTGCATAGTGCAGCCGATTAGATTGACTAAGGTAACTGTAGCCTTGAGGAGGTCTTTCTGACCTTCCAGCTAGTCTAGGCAAAGGATATTTTCTCACACATACCATTGGTAGATCCCATTTCATGTATTCAGTTAGTGTCTTCCATTTACAGAGTAATATAAGCAAAAAATGTAGATTCACATTTTTGAAGTTACATTTGATATTTTGATATTGGATGAGAGAAGAGAGGGGATAGGAGAAAAGAGAGGAAGCAGGGTGGGAAGAAAAAAGGATGCAAGCAAAGGTGTGATACTTCACTTTGTTACAGATGCAGGTGAGGGATTATATGAAAAGCTTTTAGATTTTAAATGCAGGACCTAGGTATTCTTAGGCCAAAGCTGAAGAGACATTGGAGAGACATGAATGCACCTCTGATTTTTTTTTTTTTTTTTGACAGCTAAAACAGCCATTGATCCAAGCTGTAAAGCAGAGAAACAGTAGATACTTTCCTTAGATGTTCAGTGCAAGTCACACACACACACACCCCTTGAGCTGGAAGTGTGGAGGCAGTTAGGTGTATTCTCCCCTGCCCCCTTGCTAATCGGAACTATGGCAAGGAATTAGATTGGGGACCCAGCATGGAAGGGTCCTAACCTCTCCATCAAAAGCTCAAGCCAAATATTTCTTAGTGACATACGAAAGATGGATCTTCCTTTATCATCCTCAGCTGTAGGTGTACTTGTAGTCTTATTTTTAAGAAGTAAGCTTGATATGCATAAGTGGAAGTTGTAGTCTTTTAAATGTCTAGCATGTCATGAGAATTCAGTGGTATCCTTTGTGTTTTTCTTATCTGCACCATTCTTAAGTGCTCTAGGGAAGATAACAATGCAGCTTATATAAAAATCTGTTATGAAGCCAATGAAAGAAAATATATATTAGAAATTTTATCTTTCTAGCAGCTCTGTACTGACCTCTGAATTTACCAATCCTAAGAAAAAAGAAAATTCCACTGTTTGACAGATCTGGCATTTAAAGAGCTATGCTGCCCTATTCCATCTTCTCAAATTGAATACCTATATTTCATTTTTGGGGCCTAACTGCCCTTGGAAGCTAGGCAGGGTGAGCCCTGGTTAGTATTTGGATGGGAGACTGCCCGTTGATATCCAGTACTGTAGGTTGTATTTCAGAGGAAGGAACTAGTAAAACCACCTCTGAGTATCCTTGCGTAAGAAAAACCTATGAAATTCATTGGGTTACCATAAGTCAACAGGCAACTTGAAGGCACAGAAACACACTTTTCATTTTTACAATGCATTCCAAATCATGTCTATGCAAAAGTGACACTTTTTGAGTTGTGCAGGACTTAACTCCCAAATAAATGCATAATACCATTGCAACCTGAAGAAGTCATTACAGGAAGCACCCACCCACACAACCACCCTTATCTGACAACTTGCTCTTTTTATGCTTCCGAATTAAGGACAAATTCCATTAATTTGTCAGAGGTTCCACTCTTTCCTATTTTTGCCTATGGAAGCTCGCTTGGAACCATTTGCGTGCATGTGATGCTTTGCAAAGTTTGCTGAGAGGGGAAAAAGAAGCGCCAGTCCAGCTGAGAGACTTTGCAAGTAGCATGAGTACAGTTGGTAACAAGTGAGCCTGCTTAAGGCCGTCATGCTTCCTATAGTACAGTACTTGGGTCCCACTTTTCAATGAATTCCATTTCCTGATAGAGCTCCAGCCCTTACCCTGTCAGATAAGTTCTAGCTCTGTTCTAGTTCTGATGCATCTGGGATTATGGTGGAGACACACCTACCAGGGCTGCTGTCAGAAGAAAGTAGTGACCCTAACTGTCTTTAACCTTACAAATCAAGTGCTGTATGCACTATAAAGTTCTTGTATACTTTAGTTTGCATTGGCCAAAACATGCAGTACTCTGTCCATATAGATGTGCTTTTGTTTTGTCTCCCTTTCTATGAAAAAGCAGGCTCCATAATAGAAGAATTGTCATGAAAAAGTGTTTTGTGACAGAACATGTTGCGTGCGTGCCAAAGGCCTTGGTTCAGCCCTTACCACTAAGATTAAAAGATTATTTCATGTCCATTATAGGAAAGCCTAGGATTGTAGCTATGGAGGGAGGGGGGCAAAATGAAGACCAGCATGGTGTTGTGGCTTGAGCATTGAACTACGACCCTGGAGACCAGGGTTCGATTCCCTGCTTGGCCCCGGAAACCCACTAGGTAACTTTGGGCATGTCACATACTCTCAGCTGCAGAAAACCCTATGATAGGTTTACCTTAGGGTCACCATAAATTGGAAACAGCTTGAATACACACAACAACAACAACAACAACAACAACAAGCTAAAACTTCAGCTGAGCATCTAGAAATACAGTTTGTTGTTGCTGTGTGCCTCAAGTAGTTTCCGATTTATGGCAACCCTAAGGAAAACTTATCACGGGATTTTCTTAGCAAGATTTGCTCAGAAGGAGGTTGCCTTTGCCTTCCTCTGAGGCTGAGGGAGTATAACTTGCCAAAGGTCACCCAGTGGGTTTCTACAGCCAAGTGGGGATTCAAACTCTGTTCTGCAGAGTCATAATCCAACAGTCAAAGCACTACAATATGCTTGCTTCTTGAAATGTAGTTTAGATATCCAAATAAAAGGGGCAGGCAAATGGACCAAGGGAGTGCAAACCCAGTCAGTATAAGAGTTCTCCGTGTGAACAGTTTTCATGCTCTCTCTGCAATGTTAGAAATACAGGGACTGAAGGAATACTTCATTTTAAGAGGCAGAGTTCCTGTTTCAGAGAGCAGTCCTTTCTCCTTCCCATAGCCCCTGCTCTGGAAAAGCCTGAGGCCTTAGAGAATTGCTCCCAGAGTAGACAGTGCTGAGTTACCTGAAACAAATGGCCTTGCTCAGCATAAAGCAACTTCATGTGACCATATACGTTTACCCTCCAGCCAGCAGTTGAGTTATGAAAAAGAAGCGCAGCCATGAAATCATTGAATGTGGTGATTTTATCTGCTATTTCCCTGCAGAAAGTATCAGCCTGTATAAAACACATCATTTCCAAAGAGGAAAATGTGAACAGATGGAAGATTTTGTTTTCATCCCCCTCAAGCTGATTATATATATTTTTTTGGTAGCTCCAGTTTGAAAGAGACGATGATGGGGTCAGTGATCACTGATTGCTGTGAAATCAGCCAGCCTTGTCCAGCTGTTCAGGGAATGGTTGTCTGATCATGGAAACTGTGCTCCTATAAATCAGGGGGAAGGAGTAGGAAGATACAAGGTGGTATCTTGGTGTGCTCAAATGGACATACGGCACAGTAACCATTTTACTTAGTGTCTGGGAGTACCAAACAAAAAACAAAAAACAACCCCACATGTTTCTGTTCTCAGACAATGTTGTCCTTCTGTTTACCACCCTACAATTGACTGTCAAAGATTAAATTTTCATAGATTTACTAGTAATATTTGAGACTGAAAATCTTCCTTCCTTCACCAGATAGTAGGGATGATGATAAGGCTGATGGTTTTTACTGATCCATTAGCATCCTGTTCTTCTGAGGAAGGCGATGTAGAATCAGCCTCCACTTTTGAGAGGTTAGGGACACAAGATCTCGACAAAAGTGGAAAAACCACAGATATCATAAGCCCTCCCAAACCATATGTAACACATACTTAAAAGAGCGTGTTCTGGTGGGGGTGGCTGGGCCTAGCCATGAGTGCATTCCCTTGCTCCCTCACTCACACTGATGGGAAGGGAGGAAGGAGGTGGGATAGGATAGGGGAGTAGGAGTGGGAGAAGGGAGAAAGAGAAAGACACCTGACCCATCTCCTTTCCCCCTTCCTGCCTGCATGGGGCGCACTCTCCCACCCTATCCCATTCTACCACCCATCCACAACAGTGAGCAAATGTGTGTATCCTTCTCTTGCACCATCCCCTTCCCCCCAGTAATCTGTGAAGAATCAAATCTGCTAATGCTTAACCCACAAACGTGGAGGGCTGACAGTATAACAGGGCATCATGTTTTAGCCTCACAACTTTTCTGTGTCTGTGATTTCACTAAGTTGTACACAACAGGAAATGCCTTTTGGTGGTATAAAACATTCAGATTGGGGGTTGTCCACTTCATGCCATGCCTACGATGGACTTCATTTGGTTGCCTCCATAGCGAACTCACCTTTTAGGCAATCATTCGTGGAGGAAAAACCTGATGTGATGTTAACGTGTGTGTTTGATCACACACATACATATTTGTGCATTTATATTCATATCTTTGGGCCTAAGTACCAGAAAGACACCAGAACCTGTCTGATCATGGAAGCTAAGCAGGGTCTGCTCCAGTTAGTACTTGAACGGGAGTCTGCGAAAGACTATCAGGTACTGTAGATTATATTTCAGAGGAATTAACTGGCAAAACTTCCTCTGATTATTCCTTGCCTAAGAAAACCCTAGGAAATTCATGGGATTACCAAAAGTCAGCAGTAACTTGAAGGCACACAAACACACACACATTCACATCTTTGCCTCAGAGTCACAGTGCACTAAAAGGAGTTGCCCTTTACACCTATAATAGAAGGAAACTGGGAATGTAACACCAACCAAAATTTGGATTAAAAGTATATGTGTTTTATTATGCAGTACATAGAGAGACTGATTAATATGCAGCTTTGATATGGAATAGAAATATGGAGTGTACAAACAGTGCTCAGCTTTGTTGGATTAACAAAATTGGATTAACACTGTAAAGTAAGGAAGAAGAAAAGAAGAAAGAGCTAAGCAAAGCACAAAGGATGTGACACATTTAAGTCCAGAAAGGAGTGTCTGAGGATACTAGGGAAGTGGAAGTTAGATGGACAGGAAGGAGAACCAATCACAGAGGGGCAAACTCAAGATATAGTGACATGTGGTCTGGAACAGTGCACTGCAAGTTGTGTGAGAAAGGAGAAATTAGAAAGAGAACAAATCAAATCACAGATACTACTGTTACTTGGGTGAAGAAGGAAAAAGAGCTCCTTTTCTGAGTGTGGTAGAGAATCCAGAGGACTTCCTAAGTGCTGGACAAGGTTATTTAAGTTGTGTGTGAAGTAGGGCTGGGGGACATCATAGTCTTGAAGGTTTTTGGAGCCTTCTGTATTACAAGGGTCCCTTAGGCAAAGGACTACAGAGCAAATAAGGCAACAGTGTTTTCATGGTGTTTCTAGATAACACTGAAAACAAAGGAGTAACAATGGGATAGATGAAGGAGAAATGTGGAAAAAAAGTAAGAGAGAGAAAGCTAGCTACAGGTAGCAGGGTAAAACAGAATTCAGCTGGAATCTAATGACTCCTTCTTCTAAAGCTTTGATTTCTGGGGAAAGGCCTTTCCCCAGAACAAATAGAATGAGAATGATCAAATTTGTTATTTACCATGGGTGTAGCGTGCAAAATAGAAAAGATTCTCTACTTGGGTACATCTTGGGCAGAGGTTCCTGACCATAAAGCACGCTAATGGGTGTTAATATGTTAATATCAATAATAGTAGTGCTTCAAGTATGATGATTTAACCTCACCTGTGATCCTGTGATTAGCCAAATAAAAGAG
The DNA here is from genome assembly GCA_948472985.1 of Iguana delicatissima. NCBI lineage: Eukaryota > Metazoa > Chordata > Lepidosauria > Squamata > Iguanidae > Iguana > Iguana delicatissima. Next base: position 210,870 of record CAOKZL010002241.1, read on the forward strand.
TATCCCCAGGACAACGTGCCTATACTTGGATCTAGATGTAAAGTATGACAACTGGTTCACATCTTTGGGTATTTAGGGTAATATTGTCCCATCTGCCAGGAGAGGGTGGGTAACATATTGCTCACGTCCCCTTTGCTACTTTAATAAGCTTTTGCCTGCTCATTTTTGCAATGGAGTGGAGCTTTCTAGAGTAAAAGCACTAATGGGTATACTTGAGGAGACAGTAATGCTGACCTCCTAGGTAACAATGGGATAGGTGTAACTGTTTGGAATAGCAGATCTAACACATTGAGCTCCTGTCTATATAAGAATTACACAGAAGTAAAAGACACGGATATCTCTATATTTATCTAGTTTTCTCCATGATGTATCTCCCATGTCACATGCCTTGCAATTGGAACTACTGGTCTTTTTTAAGGATGAAACAAAACTAGTTCCTTGTTGCAGTGTTTAGATCTCCTTCCATATTTAGATCTCCATCTGTAGTGATGGGTAAAGGACTTCATTGTAACTTCCTCAAGTAAAATAGCATTGGGTGAATAATAACTAAATTGCCACTTCTACTCTTTCCCCTTGGATCTGAACAATTTTTTTTTTGTGCATTCTTGTTACATAAGTGTGCTTAGCATCGTAGTGCAAATGTCTGTTGCTGAATGTCTGTGAAAAAAGCAGTAGAATCAGTGGTCATTTCTTGAGCAGTCATACAGTAAGCTTACTACAAGACCATCCTTACACAAGCCTTGACCAAGTTGGGAACAATCAAAGAGCAAGCATACCAGAAGAGGTAAAGGGGGTGTCTAGGCCCATCAGCCACTCTGGAATATTCAAAAGATTTTAAAGGCCTAAATATCCCAAAGGCACCAGATCCTGTTTGATCTTGGAAGCTAAGCAGGGTCAGCCTTTGTTAGTACTTGGATGTGAGACCACCAGTTAATACCGTTATATTTTGTTATGTTTTGGAGGAAGGAACTGGCAAAACCACCTCTGAGTATTCCTAAGATAACACATGAAAGCCTAAAAAAGCCATGTGAAATTGATGGGGTTTCCATAAAGGCAACTTGAAGGAGCATGCCCATGTATTTCCAATACTGACCTAAAGTCAAGACCTTGGCATTGTGCATGTGGATTACCCCACACAATCCATCATACTGCATTTTCTCCCACACTGTTCCAGACCCAATAGAAGTAATATTTCTGGCTTTTTATTTTTTTTTAATTATTTATTTATTAATTTTTTTTGCCACTGGAGGCCATATGCTGGAAAGGGTAATTATTCTTTCTCTGACAACTGAAAGGAACTGTCCAGCATCTACCATGCTGAAGACACTAAAGCAATGGTTGAGAAAAATTGTACTGAACTGCTTTGTTTGTTTTTTTGTTAATGGCTTTCAACCATATAACATAATTTTTACTTCTACCAGATTTATTTTCCACATGGTTTGTACACCTGTATTTGAAAAGGACTTTGGCTATCTACAAAACATCTTATTGCTTGCAGTTTGATCCTTGGAAAACAATGTGATTCAGGTTAACGCGAGTTTCCTCTTGAATACTCCATAAGGTATTGATTTTATGAATAGGAGAGATAGATAGAAAGTCCACCATCCTCAGAGGGATTGTCACTGCCATGATGTGACATGCTTTGAGGCATCCCATTTATAACTCCAAAATGTAACTGTATGTCAAATCAGTGTTGCAGTTGGGAAAACAGTGTGGTCAGAGGAACAGAAAGAAAAGGGCTCAGTGATTTTGCTCATAGGAACAAACATCTTATATCCATGCCTTTTGAAAGACATGTTTTTCAATTTCTCTGACCTTCATTTTAGCGTACATTACTTCTTTCAAAACAGTGAAAGAAAATACCTGCCTTAAGAAAAGGAATACTGAATTAATGATACACAAAATTGCCCGAGTTTTGTGGTTGATTTTCATGAGTCATCTATAAAAAAAGCCATCAAAGAGAGAGGAGAAGTTAATTCAGAATGCCACAAAGCAGCCTTTAAAAGCTCCATTGATATCTCTCTGACAATCTCGTAAATGTCTGCAACTCATTTGTAGAGGCTGGACTAAATCAGGCTGTCATCACTCCTCACTGTGAATGGTGGCATTTACAGATATGGTATTTTTTTTCCTGTTGCTTGTTTTACTAGCTGCTTCCAAGTGCTGGCCTCTGAAGGATGTAACTCTGGTCTTGTAGAGATGACTGCTTTTTAACACTGCTTTTAACATTGGTATAGATCAGCTATCACGCATTTCATTTAGATTGTACATGACAAAAGACTTCAGAGAGTATTTGCAGCAGTTGCTATCATTATGATATGCTGGGGTATTTTCCACCATGAGTGAGAAGGAAAGATCTCCTTATTCACCATCTTTGTGGGATCTAGGAGATCTTTATGACAGGGCTTCTTCCCTTGGTCTTAGTAGCCTGTATGGAGAAACCATATGAGAAAATGATGTGGTTCATTTTTATACAAGTAATGTTTTCATGCTCCAGAGATTACAATATTTTTGGTAGATTGATGACATTCATTTTCTTTTACATAGACATTACTGAAGCAGTTTATTGAAGTTTCTCATTCCGCAGGAAAGCAGCTCCTATAATACTCAAAGCATAGCTGAATATCATACACAGAGACAGAGATGCGCAGGCACAAAATGCTTCTTGGAGAGTACTCTGTTGCACTGCCCTAAGGCAACCCTAAGGTGACCTTATCATGGAGTTTTCTGGGGCTGAGAGTGGGTGATGACCTCAAGGTGACCCAGTGGGTTTCCATAACTGAGTGGGAAATCAAGCAACTGAAATTGCAGCTATATACTCCTTTACTGGGCAATGAGATCCAGAGTAGTGTAGCAGTTTGAGCTTTGGACTGTGACCCTGGAGACCAGAGTTCGATTTCCAGCTCAGCCATGGAAACCCACTGGCTGACCTTGGGTGGGTCACACACTCTCAGCCCCCAGAAACCCCATGATAGGTTCACCTTAGGGTTGCCATAAGTCAAAAGCAACTTGAAGGCATACAACTACAGGTTTAATTGAAGTGATTGAGATCTTGTTCCTAAGAAAATCTATTTCAGACCTCAGCTATAATTAGATTAAAATACTGAAGTAGTACAAAGCCTCATCTGTTTTCAATGGTTGTATCAATGATATAAGGCAGGCTTGCCTGGGGAATGAAACAGAATGCATGAGTACTCTGTTTGCTCTCTATGGCTGTTGATCTTTTTGAGGATCTGCAGAGCTTTTTTATAAAATGGCTTGTGCGTGATGATAGTAGATGGCTGGAGCAGAAAGCAAGCAGAAGAGCAGCGGTTGTAGAAGCAACAATCTGTGAGGTTGGAAGGAAAGCTGTACCACACAAGGAGAGCAACCATCATTCTGTAGCTGAAGAGGGGAGAAATAGCTATAATGGCTGCAGGAGCGGAGAGGAAGACAAACAATCTATTTTGGCCTCTCCTGTTCCAGTACGCTTCCTTGATGTATTAAATGTTTGTCTCATTGTTGACATAATGATAGGCATATGCTTGATACTCTGGTGCTTACCTACTGCTCTAAAATGTATGGAGCAAAGGATGGCTTTTACATGAGTGAGTGAAATGAGATGCTCTGGGATTTCTCTGTGTTTTAAATCCAGTTGCATTTGCTGGGAAACAGGTTACAGTGAAGAGAGGAAAAGCCTTATGGCATGTCAAGATGTCTGACAGAGTGTCTTTTGGTGGACTTATAGGTAACTTTGGAAAGGAACCCCACAGGTTCAACTGTCATACCGCCAGCTAGGTAAGGAACAATTTCTGTCAGTCCTTTGCTAAACACCCCTTCCTCCACTGAGAAGTGTAAACTCCCTCTTATATTTTTTTCCCCTCAAACTTGGCATGTGTCTGAATTTACACATTAATTTTGTTTCTAGGCTCATTTGTTGCGTAGATGTCTAATCATTTTGAATGACATGCATCACTCTGACATGAAACAGGTAGAGCAATATGCTGTTGTGGAAAGGATGTAACTTCCCCCCCAACTCTCTTTACTAATATTTTGATGTATATCAGGTCTTCTCAAATGCAGAATGTGGGCTAGGCCTCAAATGTGGGACAGTGAAGGACAAAAAATTTTCAAAATAACATACACAAGTAATGGTCATAAAGTATAGTGTAATCAATACAGCAATGTGATAGCTCATGCATGTCTTGAGGCTTTGTATGAGATGTAGAATTTGGGCTAGAGCCAAACTCATCATCATATGTGGCTCAACTTTCTTGAATGACTGCTTCAGAAGACAGTTGAGCAAATTTAATATGTGAGCGCTCTCTCACAAACAACAACTCTCTAAATCAAGCTTCCTGCAACTTCACACTCTGGATGTGCCAGACTGCCAGCTCTGATAATGAGGTATCTTTGCAAACACATCCAGAGGGCACCAGGTTAGGGACGGCTACTCTAGATGTAGAAGCCTGGCAAGTTACAAAGTGGGCTAAGCTAGAAGCTTTGACACTGATGAGTTAGTTTCCATATCCCTGAGTGCTTCAAGCTTGGGATCCTGTATTATAAATGCGGAGTGGGATTGGTTCTTAGTACTGGGCTTTGTAACTCAGGCCATTTCCGCTCTACAACGTTAGAGTGCTATTATTCCACTTTCAACATCCTATGGAATCCTGCGGTTTGCAGTTTAGGGAGGGGCATTTAGAATTCTCAGCCAGAGAGCTCTTTGGCCCCCAGGAAACTACAAGCCCCGGGATTCTATGGGATGTTGAAAGTGGAATAATAGGACTATAATAGTGTAGTATGGAAATGGCCTCAGATGGACTGACGGATGTATACATCAGTTTTTAAACTGTGTTCCATGGGCTATTGATGTGTTGATTTCACATGCTTCCACATTCTCTGATACTGCAGATTTTCCTACTCCTATCTTTTTTATTAAAAAGGCAGCTGAGTTTGAGGTGCCTAAGGGCCAGACTAGATCTGATGGTGGCAGATCTGTCTTTTATATGTATCCCGGTCATATAGAAATTGGAGGGGAATAAAGCACAGTTTGGAGAAATTACTGTTTGTGTACATTTCCCAGAAGCCACCACCCAGTGGCTCTTAGACTTTTAGGTCACATAACTTTTCCTGCTTTCTATCCCTGCACTATGTTTTGCAAGGCACTTCAGCTACCAGTATTAGAGCTACTGCCTCCATGTATGCTGCTTTCCTTGAGGAACTGCTTGAGGACAGCTACTAAGCATATTATTTACTGTTGGTTTGGTGGGTACCATGATTGTCAGTACTTGGTAGCCATTTTCTGTGAAGCTAGTTCTCAAAATAGTGTATGTATCTTTGTGTATGGAAACCCTGGGTTATGAAAGAAGTCACGTGTGGAAAAGTTTATCCTTGAGTGTCTCTTTGAGAAAGGGGAAGAAAGAGTCTTCAAGTCTTTCCAGAATAAAAGGCAACAACCAGCAGCACTCATTATTTTCCCCTCATATGTGTGTGTATGTCTCTCTCTCTGTTGGGATGAAGAATAACACAGAGGTGTTATTTTCCATACGCAGGTGTGTGTGAAATGGAGAGTATGCAGTCACAAACCATTACTCTGTCTGTTTACACATTAAAAGCAGAAAGTGGGGAGGGAAAGCACAAATGAACCATGCTTTTCTCTTTTTGCACCTTCATGTCTGAACACTTCCTCCATTTGGAGCTCATGCGTTCCATTTCAGGAAGTGATGCACAACTTTCCCATTGCATCAGAAATGCAGAACTGGGAAATAGAATTCAATTATGCTCCCTCGTCTTCCCTGCTTGCTCAGCACCATAGGAGGCAGATGCTGCACTGCCACAGCAGGTAAGTCAAATGAGAGTGCATGGAAAAATATGTGATAGTGCTGTTGGACTGAGAGGCTTGCAGACAGCTGCTTTAATGGGCTTTTAGCTTCCCTTTGTGGTATTTCCCTTGGAGATTGCAGTGCAGAGGGGTGCTATGATTATATTTATTCATTTATTCCCAGCATGGGTTGCACATGCAACTGCCATGCACTTTTCTGGCCAACCACTGGTTTTGAGGACACTATATGCTCAAGGTGTCATAGTTCCACCGAAGTATTGGGCCTACTTTGTGTTGCTTGAGATGGTATGCAGTGGCAGCAGATGGGTTCCATCTCAGTGGAGGAGGTGAATTTGCCATGGGTTTTAGCCCAAACTTTAAAAGAGCTATCCCAGGCGTCAAACCTATTTTGGGAGATGGGTTTTTAACATTTTGGATAGCTCAAGTAAAGTTGAAACTAAAACCCAGGGTGGATTCACCATCACTCTGACATAGAGGTCACCAGTTGCCACTGATCATAAGGCAAAATAGAATAAAATAAAATGCTCACTTGTATTTTCTGTTGATTTTTCATTAGCGGTATTTTTTCCTCATAAAAAAAATTCATGTCACTATGTTATTGCATGTTATATTCCAGTAGCCACCGTGAAGTTCTTGTTTCTCAGGCAGAAAGTCTAGATGGAAATCTCAGTGCTTGAAATTAACTAATAACAAATAACAAGTCTCTTGCAATTAATTCATTTCCCCAGTGTTGATGGTACAACTGAGTTACATTACAGCTGTAAGCTGATGAAGGAAGACATCACTCCTTTTCCAGTATAACATGTCCTCATGATTTTAGCCATATGTTTTACTTTCCTTCGGTATGTAGCGTGGGTTGTTGCTTGAATGTAAACAAATGCTGTTATGTTGCATCCTTTCACCTCCAGTACTATGTTCATGCTTGGACATTTGGTTCACTTTCCTCCAGTGACTGTGGAGCCAGAACAGGAGAATGTGCTTGCAAAGGGACAAAGGGATCATCATATTCATCACCGATTTCATCACCATTGTTCCATACAAAGAGTTTCTTTTTGATGCTCTCTAAAGGTGCTGCCCATGTTTAATCCTAAGTAATCCACCCATTTTAATTTTGAGTAGATATACATAACACTTGATTTTGTTTTACTGTGCTGTTTTCACTGTTTCTTCTCAGTACAGTACATGTACAAAAAGATTTGCATGTCTGTTGTTATGGGAATGCTTTGTTTACGTGGGTATTTTTTACTCTTTGGTGATCTACTTTTGGGTAAAATGCAGAAGACTGCACAAAAATCCCTTCTCCACATTTTACTGAGTGACAGACTTTTTGAGCAATTGGTTCTTCTGAGACAAATCAGGTCTATATTTTAAAAACAGCAATAAGTGTAGTTTTTCAAGTCTTGAAAAATATTTGTGTTGTTCATAGGTGACCTGCTCAACCATGGAAACCCACTTAGTGACCTTGGATGTGTTGCACACTGTCAGCTCCAGAAAGCCCTATGATAGGTTTGCGTTAGGGTCACTATAAATTGGAAACAAAAACTAAGCTACCCTCAATTATTGTTCACACAGAGACTAGACAGGAGGAAGGAGAAGGGATAATGTATCTTTAATCTTTCCTACCATATACAGTTGGCCCTCCACTTTTGTGGTTCTCACTTTCACAGATTTACTTGCAAGTTTCTCCAAACCGTTCCCCCTGCCCTGTACCTCAAATGCTTCTTTTCTGATCTCTGATCAGACCACACTGTCTTTTAAAAGCTATCTCTGGTCCTTCTCCTTGTCCATCAGCCTCTGCCTAGCCAGCTAAGGATGGCTTGCAGCCTAATTTCTCAGCACCACAAACCCTCTTCCAGCGTCTCTCCAAACCCAAGGAAGGAGTTGGGCGAGAGAGAGAAGTACAGGGCCACTATACTGACCCACTCACTTTCCCTGACCTGGTTTGGACCCTGGGTACACATTTGCCCTACTGTGCCTCAGCCCTTTTCCACAGACACATGTACAGATTTTGCTATTTGTAGTTTTTCCACTTTTGTGGGTATTCTGCTCCTCTAACCCTAATGAATGTGGAGGGCCAACAGTATTTGAGTTCCCCATGGAAGTTCAGTGTTTCAGAAAGACTAGTTTGTTCTATACTGGCTCTTCCCTTAAGGAAGAGGTTCATGACCTTCTTGGGGTAATCAAATGCATGTCTACATAGAAATAAGATCCATTGACTTCTATGGGACTTTATTTCAGATATATGTGTATAAAACTAATGCCCAGTTCAGGCTTCCTGGTGAATAATGACTCATTTAATGGCATGCAGTACAACGCTATATCCTGATACACTTTAAATATTGCTGCAGTTTATGCCTAAATCCAATTGTTAATCCCCAACAAAATCAATAGAACTTACATAAATCTTGACTCACCACTTTCCCAATAATTCCATTTAGATATTAGCTAGTGGCACCAAACAGAGAGATGGATTATGACATGTGTAGGATATCGTAAGGGCTTTGTACACATCTCTTGTGCTGCATACACTGGACCATTTCCACACTACACTGTCATAGTGCTATTATTCCACTTCCAACACTCTGTGGAATCCTGGGGTTTGTAGTTTAGAGAGGGGCATTTAGAATTCTCAGCCAGGGAGCTCTTTGGCTTCAGTAAACTACAAGCCCCAGAATTTCACAGGATGTTGAAAGTGAAATAATAGCACTATAAGAATGTAGTGTGGAAATGCCCTGGGAATATACCATACATACTTTTTCAAATAAATCTAATGCCTTCACCCCTTATTACTTGGCCCAATTTTTGCCAGTATTTCTTTTGTTAGAATTTTGATAACACTTCCCTTCTTTGCTCATTGAGATACTTAATGAGATGCCCCTTTCATGAAGTGGAGTTTCAACCATTTGACTGCAGAAAGCTTATTCATGGAAATGCTTTTTTTGTGAGAAATCTATAACTTTTCAGCATACCTATGAATGTATCAGTGTTGGGAGAGCACATGTGTGTGTGCATGAATGTAATTCAGCATTTCTAGATACAACATTCAGAAAAAACATTTTCCTAGTAATTGCAGAGGTGTGTTTGTGTGTGCGCGCAGTCTAATCTCCTAGAAAGATGGTGACATTTGGAAAAAGGAAAAGAATTTGGGAGAGGCTTGACTTTATGTAGATCGAAAATACATTTTCTGATTGCTCGGAGGGAGGATGCTGGGCAAAGCTGCTGGTCTGTGCAGATAAGAAAAGGGTTAGATGCTGGTTTATCTATAAAGAGATGGAGGACTCCCTTTTTTGGATTTACAGTGCACTGAGTTTAAACAACAACAAAAATCCTAGGGAATATATGGATAATCATAAATTGACAAAGATAAAATATCTTCTGACAGAATTTTATAGAGAGAGATATGCTATATATAAACAGACATAAAACATATTTCTACATGTACAGGGCTCTGTAAAGTAAAGGTCCTTTTACTGTGCCAGTGAAGGACATGTTAAATGGCTTTTATGAGGTCTAAACGCAGATGTGTTGAGGGCAAGATCATGAAAAAGGTTTAAAAGGTTTTATTACTTTCAGAAATGGTGAGGCAGTTCAGTGTTTGGCCAAATCCTTGGTTACAGTTACATTTCTTAAGCCCGCTGCACCCCAATTTTTAATACAGAAGTATTTTTAAAAGAGCCAACAACATATATGGTGTGTAAATGAAAAGTTTTTGCAAGAACTGTAGGATCTATGTTATAATTTAAAGCAGGTTATGGATCAGTTTGATCTTCAAGATATCGTTGAACTTCTACTCCCAGCATTGATTTCTATTGGCTTTGATGGCTAGAACTTTTGGGAATTGTAATCCAATGACACCTCGAAGGCTACATGATTCCTTTCCCTAGTTTAATGTATTTGTCTGCTTGTTATGCTAATAAAAATCCATATGCTTTATCAGAGAATCTGTGGTGTTTGTTCAGGTTCCATTATATGGTGGGACCAATTAAAGATTACAGAAGGTTTAGAACCCAGTCCACAAACTACTTCTGGTACTTCCTGAACAAACATTTTGGATTTGTGTAGTTTTTGCTCTAGAATGCACATTTATCAAGTGATGTTGAACAAACTTGAAATTCAAACTTAGGTTAATATCTCCCCTTTTTTTTCAGTTTGCAGACCAGTCAGCAAACTTTGGCTCCCCCCTTGCAAAAAAAAAACCCCTGCTGTTTTGCATCAATTTTTCATGGAACTTTTGTTTGTGTGTGTATGATCCTTTAAGTCACCTCTCAACTTACAGAGACCTCATGAATTTTGTAGGGTTTTCTTAGGCAATGAAGGTGCTTTTCCTACTTCCTTGCTCTGAAATATAACCAACAGCATCTGGTATTTGTTGGTAGTCTCCTATCCAAGCATTAACCAGGGCGGACTCTGCTTGGTATAAAATACATTTTATGGATGGCAGTGCTACCAGTCAAACACTGGTTTCATTCAAGTCATAAGTGAAATCATTAACATCAACCTAGGCAGTACTGGGTACATTTCCCAGTTTATTCCCTTTTCAGTGTTTCATTTTGTTTTGTAGTTACACCTTGAGGGAAACTTGAATCTTAACTTAGGCCCTTTTCACATGGCATTTGTCATGCGAAAGGGCCTCTGGAGCGTCACATGATTGCGGGGAGTGTTTCACATGATGTCGTCGCAATCGCGTGACGCTGCCAGGGCCACCAGGCGCCAATTGTGCAATATTTCATTTTCGGCCAAAAATGATGCATGATCATGCGTCGCTCCGGGGCCCCACATGCACTTACTGTCCATGCGGAGCCTCCGGAGCCACGGCCCTCACACTTCCTCCCCCAGCGCAGCCTAGGAATATACCTGGCTGCAATGCGGAAGGAAGAGGTGGAGCCCTTATGTTGCCTGCTGGCTGGCAGGCAGGCAGCTGCTGCAGGAATGGAGCAGAGGGGACGTGAGTGCCTCGTGGAAGAGGCTGCTCGCGTGATCCCCGTGCAACCGCACCGGACAGAGGTAAATTGAGGAAAGGGCCTTGGTCTGGAGTTCATCTGCAGAAAAACACAAGGTGGTCTTTTCACTCCTCCTCTTCCCTTGCCCCACCCTCTGTATACTTTTTTCCCTTTGCTGAGAGTAACAAAGAAAAGTAAAAACTTGTGCTGTGCTTTAGTTAAATTGTCACGCTATGATGGGCAAAGGAGGCAAGGACATTGAGCTATGATCTGGTTGTGATTTAAGCACCTAGCAATACTTCCTACTAGTCTTGTGCAAAAAGTAGGCAACCAGGGCTCTGAATGAGCTGGAAGAAAGTTGCTGATGCCACAATAAGAATGATAGAAGTTGGTGGTTTTGTTTTGTTTTGGTTGTTGTTCTTTCATTCTAGCCTTATTCAGGCATTCTTATTCTAGTTGCAATAAATGTGGGTGATAGGTGTACATGCTGGCAGTGAGCTCTTCCTTCACTATCTACGTGTAAAGGGTGACATTTTCAAAAAGAAATAGAAGTTGTACACATGATTTCCTCTATCCATAGAGGCTGTACACATGATTTCAGAACATGGAAAATCAGCCTTTAGGACTGTGTGGGGACTCTCTGCAGATAGAGGAGGCCCTCCCTTTCAGCAGTACAAGCTGACAGAATGTAGAGAATGGAAACCTTCTAGCACATGTAGAGTGGTGCCAAAAGGGGTGGAGCTATGCACCCCCACGTACACATTCAGTTTATACAAATTCAAAATGCCATAATAAGGCTTCCACTGAGCTTGGGCAGCAGTGTATAAAGATTCAGTGTAAGCCTCACTAAAGCTGAATGGTAAGAGAGGCAAGGCTGATAAAAGGAAGTACAGCCAGCCCTCTACATTTGTGGGCTTCGCTTTTCCGGATTTGATTATTCACAGATTATTTGCTGTCACCCTCGCTGCCTCCCTGTGCCATTTTTAATATGGACTGCAAGCCTCGTGAAAGTGAGAAACTGTGAAAAAGGCTGGTAAGTCCCTATTAAAAATGATGTGGGGCAGCTGTGGAGGTGGCAGTAAGCCCCACCAGCCCCCCACTTCAGCTCTGTGATGGAGCCCTGATGCCTCAAAGGAATCCATGGTGGGTTGAACATGGTGATCATACTTTTTTGTGTGTTAAATATGGTTTGGGAGGGCTTAGAGTTGCTCACAGTTTTTCCACTTTCATGAGAGTCCTGTGCCCCTAACCCTAGCAAATATGGACGGATGACTGTACTTCTACACATAGTGTGTGCAATGGGCCCTCAGTATCCACTGGGGTTTAGTTCCACAACCTCCCATGGATATCAAAATCCATGGATGTTCAAGTCCCATTATATGCAATTGTGTATGGAAAAGTAATCCTTTATATAAAATTGTGAACAACACAAAAGTTTGATCCTTGGGTTTTTTTAAAAAATTATTTTGAATTGTGGCCGGTTGAATCTGTGGATTCAGAGGGCTGACTGTAGTTACACTGTGGAATTCACTACATTCACAGGATGCAGTTATGACTGACAACTTGAATGGCTCTAAAGAATGATTGGATAGTTTCACGGAGGATGAGGCCATCAGAGCCTTTTCGCGCTACACAGTTATAGTGCTATTATTCTACTTCCAATGTCCTATGGAATCCTGGGGTTTGTGGTTCGAGGAAGGGCCTTTAGAATTCTCAGCCAGAGAGCTCTTTGGCTGCAGTAAACTGCAAACTCCAGAATTCCACAGGATGTGGAAAGTGGAATAATAGCACTATGACAGTGTAAGGGAGGAAGGCCCCTAGTCAAGATGGCTGTACATTACCTCCAGTAACAAAGGTCGTATGCCCCTGTGAATCAGTTGCTGAGAGCTCAATATGAAGAATGTAGTTGCACTTACAATCTTGCTAGTGGGCTTCTCATGAATATCTGATCAACCTCTCTACAATCAGAATGTTGGACTTGACAGGCCTTAGGTCTCATCCAGCATGGCTCTTCTTGTGTTCTTATCCATGTTCTTACGTACCAGTTTGAATGGAAGAGGATAGCCCTGCTTTTCTCATTGGCCTTAGGACCTGAATCTTCCCTGTAAATTAATCTATTGTTCTCTCATCGAGCCTGCTTTCTCTTATCCTCTGCGCTTTCCCCTGGTACCCTAAGGCAATTCTTCTTGTACACCTACATGTTTCTGGGAATTAATTGTATTTGAAGTATGATGCCTTTGCTGCTTTGCATGATTAGAAGGAAGTCCCTCTTTTTCATGAACCCTACATATGCTGCATTGGGTGCTGAAGTTATTTTATTGATTTAAGTATGTGAGGAAAAAAACCATGACTCCCTACAGTCTGCTCTGTTTTGTTACTTGGGGCCCCACTTATCAAAATAATAGGATGCATATGTTGCCAACAGCTGAAAGACCAAAGAAGGACCAGATGGGTGCAAGGGGGAAGGCAGAGCTGTCTGTTTTGAGAGACATATCACAGTTGTTCTGCTCTATAGAAGAGTGGACAAGACAAAGAGCAGAGAGGGCATAGGAGAGGGGTATATTTGAGATACTCAGCCTGAGGCCAGAACACCTATGCCATATGGAAGATGGGAGTTGTTAAGAGCTAAAAAATCTAGCAGCTTGCTAATAGGCAGGGCATCGGCTTGTATAATTGGTTTGTGATTCAACAGGACACTATGAGCTGTAAAGCTTCCCAAAGTTGTTTGAGATAAAACTACAACTCCCTCCTCACACACCTCCGAATATACATGAATGAGTCATTTGATTCTTTCCTAATACCATGTTTTAAAGATCAAAGCTGATTTATATCTGAGAGGAAAAGTGTGTTGGGGGGGGGCGGATTGTACGCACCTCAAGGATTTCCTTCCTTCTGTATTTTTTTTGTGACATATAAAATACATTTTGTGAGTCAGGACTGATTCATAAGCCTTTTCCCTAGATGTGTATACTTTTTGTAACTTCATCCCTAAAAGATACTGATAGCTGACAGTGATAACCATTTGAGCTCCCTTGCTCAGTTCAGACTGGCTTTTGGCATGCCTTAACAAAAGCTAAAAGATGATGCTTTATATTAACATGTCAAAAGCATGCCCATATTGAACTCTGTGCATAGCAGTAAACTTGGGTCATCATGGGCTGACGTAGCTGGAAGTCAAAATGTATCAGAGCTTGGAAAGTGACTATTCTGGCCTACATTTTGAAATGCTAGCTGGAGGATTCTGGAGTTGTAGTTCAAAAGAGTAATGTTTCCAAGCTCTGAAATAGACCAGCTTCTTCCTGGGTCTATCCTGGCCTGGAATAGTAATGTAAACAAGGCCTAAGTTCACTGTTTTCTCATGGATATGTCTTCAGTGAGCATAGCGAACACTCTAAAATGGGGTCTGCTCAGTTCTGTTTAACTTCTCAGCTGGAGGGGTTTCTTTCTTTCTTTCTTTTTTTATATATCCTGGATTACAAAATATATATTCCACTTTCTCTGTGTAAACTTTCAGGAACCACATCATATGACAAATACACATTCATGAGCCCCATTTACTTTTAAAATTAAAAGATAATTTGAGAACAGGGTATTCAAAATGAAGAAGTGGTAGAGGATGCTTAATCTTTTCTGTGCTCTCCATTTCTCTGCTTCAGATCTTGCCTCATAGCAGATCTCCCAACCCCAGTATGGTTCTGAAATACTTCTTCCATCACAAACAGTTAGCATACATGCTTTAGAACCCTGAGGAGTTGCAAAAAGTATCAAAGCCCAATGGTCAGTGGCAACATGAGTCTCCTGCCCCCTGTTTGGACTGCAGACCACTGAAGGTGAAAAAGCATAACTCATTCATTTTAGCACTCAATAAATGTAATTTCTTTCAAAATAAGATACCATGCAGTCAGAGGGTGGCTGCCGAGTGGTTGTACATTCCCTTCTTCATGCTCTGCTGGTTATGCTGGAGGCTATTTTGTCATTTTGGGTCCTCCTTTTGAAAGTAAAAGCAAAGTACTCTGACAAGCAGCAGGTCTCCAGAGTTTCAAAATCTACAAAAGATTTTTTTTCTGCTAATGCAATTTAAATTTTACTGTCCTTTGTCTTGGTCCCTATGTGGCCAAGAAGGGAGTGGCTTCTGCCTGCACTGAGATCTCTCCAAACCAGCTGAACTACAACAGAGACAGCATCTGATACAAGATGTAGGCCTGTGACTCTAACACCATCACTTTTTTATCTCTGTACAGTTTTTCAAACATCTTTTGTCCAATAAAGAAAAGCCAGTTGGGCTTCGAAAACTTGCATGAGGCATTTTGTGCATCTTGGTTGGCCAATAAAGCTATCACTTTTTCTTTTTTTCCCTTTTTTGTGGATTTTAGATTTTGTTTTATTCTGCCCTCTGGCCAACATGGTTATCCCTGAATATTTTTTTCCAGAGTTGCAGGCTAGCTTTGCTCTTTGACCTACCCAGAGATCCCTGATATCCCTTGGCAGTCTCCCATCCAAATATTAATCAGGTCATGTCCTGTTTGGTGTACTGGTTCGAGCGTTGGACTGTGATTGGCTACTAGGGTCTGAATCCCTCCTTGGCCATGGAATACCAGTGGGTGACCTTAAGCGTGACACATTCTCTCAGCATCAGAGGAAGGCAAAGGCAACCCCCTTTTGAACAAATCTTGCCAAGAAATGCCCATGATAGTCTTAGGGTTGCCATAAGTCAAAACTGACTTGAAGATACACAGCAACAATGATAGCAACAAATCCTGCTTAGTTAGCTGAAATCACGTGAGGTCGGTGCATTCAGGATGGTACGGTGAGTGCCAATATTGAGATCAATGAAATGTTAAGGATCATGTCTTCCTTTCACATCTCTCTTCTAAATTCCTTTCTCTTGTGGTAGCCTTTCATTTTTTTTTAAAAAATGGCATAAGAAGCCAGTTACTTAACATGTGCTTATAATATGGAAGCAACTGTTTTGTCCCTTTTTTGTCTGGTTTATTCTGCAGTGTTTGGAATAACAGTTAAATTGTCCCATTTTCTTTTCATTCTCTTTTGTTAATTGGTGTAATTGCAAGACAGACTTTGTTTAATAAGTAACTGGTCCTTAATAACAAGTAACTTGGTTTAATAAGTAATTGATAATTGTGGGGAGAAAAAAGAAAGGGGGTTAATTATGGTGGTTTTGTAGGATGCAAATGACAACAATTAAGGTAATGATGTAGATTAGCATTTCACTGCCTGAAGAAATAGACAAAGATGCTGCAGAAAGACTAGACGCAGGCAGAAAATCATGTAGCTTTATATGTATTCCAGTCTACCTTTAAGCAAACCTGACCTACTGACCTGCCTTGATAGGTGCTTTTCATGGGAATGGACAGGGTGAGATGAAAGCAACCCTAGACCATTGTTTTCATGATGATTTACTTTATATGAAACACTCTGTATATCCTTTGGGGAAAACATATCATATTCACTGAAGTACAGCACCTACAGTACTGCTCACTACAGTCAGTGGAGTAGTTTGAACACTGTCACTAGCTTGGTTGCCCTTCCTGTCCCTGGATACCTGCTGGTGACATTGATCTGAAGTGAGAAGGAAGCAATGGCGTGTTTGTCTGCATGCTGATTCAGAGATGCGTGGGGCATGCGGGCTGAAACTGTACTGGCTGGCCTTCACTCTGAGCAAGATATATATATGCAGGGTTGTTGGATGATCATTAACTGTTTAGTAAGAACATTCTAAAGTAATTAATAAATAGATGCAAAATAAAATAAAGATTTGAAGCATATCTTAACTATGTTTTAGAGGAGCTCATAAATGGTATAAACGTATACTTCATAAATTTTTGGTGGTGCCTTTGCAGTTTCCCACCTCTTTGTGGTATATATAATGGAGCTTTTTTCATTGACAGGAGAAAGGCTATTCTGAGAGATATTTTGAAACAAGGTTTTCATTTCCATTGTGAAAGAGATGCGTCCATTTTGTTTATTACAGCCTCCTTTTATACATTCCACTATTTCTGTATATCTTACATATAGAACATAGGTTGAGACATTTTCCCTGTCTGTTCTCCCAGGTTCCAGAAAGGTGCCAAGTATATTTTAGCGTCACTAGGCCATTTCTGGACTAGACTGTTCTCCCTAAACTGCAAACCCTGGGATTCCATAGGATGTTGAAAGTGGAATAATAGAACTATAGCAGTCTAGTGCAGAAATGACCTACATCCTTTCTTTGACAATCTGACACCTTTCATGGTCTGTAGAGGCTATTAGTGATTAATGGCGATAGAACAGTGGTTATGTCAGTTTCATAAGAAGTCCTGCAACATTTTTTGCAGTAGCAAATGCATCTTTCTTTCCCCTCATGTATTTGTGGACATGTTTCAAGAGTAATTAACCAAAGCAGACAGGGAACCCCACTGTTTAGAAGGATCAATACTCTGCATGGAAATCAAACTGCGAGTGGAACTTCTCAGAATCTGTGACAGCTTTCATTCTGAAAGAATGATGCCAATAGCTTTAATTTATTGGGTAGAAAGTTGTGCATGCAGTAGGCACTTTCCTATTTTCATTTGTTATTGTTAGGTGAATGTTTAGTCATTAACAATAACATTTCCTTCATTCTTAGCAACAGCTTTCTGAGTGGCATAGAGAAGTTCCCTTTTGTCAGCTATTAGGAACTGGACCACAGATTTTATTTTTTTTACATGTTTGTGAAAGTGATCTGTGCATTTTGATGCTATGATATATTTTCATGAAGCCCAAGTGTTATTTAGAAAATCATTGTTATGAAAAAACAATCACTTTCTGGTCAAGCTGGAGCAAGTCCAGAGGAGGGCGACCAAAATGGTGAGGGGTCTGGAAGCCATGCCCTATGAGACTTAGACTTAGAGAGCTGGGGATGTTTAGTCTGCAGAAGAGAAGGTTAAGAGGGGACATGATAGCCATGTTTAAATATTTGAAGGGATGCCATGTAGAGGAAGGAGAAGGCTTGTTTTCTGCTGCTCCAGAGACCAGGACAGGGACCAATGGATTCAAGCTGCAGGAAAGGAGATTCCACCTGAACCTCAGGAAGACCTTCCTGACGGTCAGGGCTGTCCGGCAGTGGAATATACTGCCTCGGAGTGTGGTGGAGTCTCCTTCCTTGGAGGTTTTTAAGCAGAGGCTGGATGGTCATTTGTCGGGAGTGCTGTGAGGGTGTTCCTGCATGGCAGGGGATTGAACTGGATGGCCCCTGGGGTCTCTTCCAACTCTACATTTCTATGATTCTATGATTCTAAATTGTGCTGTATGTACATTTTTGGGACATCAGAAGTATTTTAGAAATATAAAACCTCCAGCTAATGTTCAGGTCTTTTAAAACAATTTTTCACCTCTTAATGGGACAATCAAGAATATGATCCAGTCTTTCTGATAAAAATCCATGAGATCTAAATGGATGTAATCTTACAGAGCCATAGAACCATAGAGTTGGAAAGGTCCTCTTGGGCCATCAAGTTCAACCCCATGCCCGTGCAGGATCTCCAGCTAAAGCACCTCCAGCAGCTAGTTGCCCAGCCTCTTTTTGAAGACATCCAAAGTAGAAGACTTTACTTCCTTTCCAGGAGATTGGTTCCATTGCCAAACTACTCTTACTTCCAAGAAGTTTCTTGCAATCGTCAGTCAAACTCTACTGTCCTGTAACTACAAGCCATTAGACCCGGTCCTACCCTCTGGGGCAGGAGAGAACAGGCCTGCCCCCTCCTGTCTGTGACAGCCCTTGAGGTATTCAAAGAGTGATATCTAATCACCCCTTTTTCTCTTCTCTTCTCTTCTCTTCTCTTCTCTTCTCTTCTCTTCAATGAGCTGAATAAGCCCAGCCCTTCCAACCACTTGAAAAATGTCCTCAGTACTAGTGATGCCAGTAAATTGTATAGTTCAGAGCTTTCCAAACTTTTCATGTTGATGACACACTTTTCAGACATGCATCGTTTTGCGACAGAGTAATTCAGTTTTACTAGCAAACTGGAGGTTAAACTAACCCCAATGTAAGAGATATGGACACCTACATAAATTGTAATAATGAAATGTGTAGGGACACAACATATCTCATGAAAACCTTTCATATATTTTTAAAAATATACGATTTATAAATAATAACATAAATTTCCAAGATTGTAGGTGATACACCTATTTGCTTCAGGCAACACACTATTTGTAAAGCCCTGGTATAGTTCTTCTGCATCATGGAATAGGAATGCGATTCCTATACTGTAGGTAAGAAAACTGACAATTATGTGTATTGTCTGAGAATGAACTACCTGAATTCACAGTAGGATACGGAATAGGATATGGAAGAGCTCTAACAGTAGTGGAATCAGTCATTCAATGCTTGTGATTGTATTTTCATTTCTCTTATGTTACCTAAGATTTTGCATCAGTTAAGTCTGGCTAGATAGTCTGAAAATAAATCCTGGTCTCTTCATAATACTAATTGCATATAATTAAATAAAATACTTGCAAATGTGCTTTTTTCCTCCTTCATAAACACTTCTATAACTTGCAAAACCCATCTACTTCCAGACTTACAGAAAACCCCTTGAGATATCTAAAAGCAGTAGCAATACATTTGAATAACTTGCTTGTTTTGTTCCAGCTCTGCAGAGCTGAAAACAAGACCATATTTCAAATACACCATAGAAGTCAGACGGATTGCTTATGGCTGGTGTTGTACATTACTTTCTATTGATCTTTGCCTGTAAGGTTGTACAAGAAGTGGTAAGAAATTGAAGCATGATCACCCATTTTCTTTCCCAAATGCATTGATCTGTCTCTAATATTTTGTCTAACTTCTGTTTGTAATGAAAGCAGTCCTGAACATCACACACTCAAAAAATACCAAGCCCTGCTTGAAGCACTTACCAAATTAAAGGAAACTGAGCCAGTGACAAAATGTTGTTGCTTTCTACCAAACATGTAACAAAGAACCTAAGATCTTTCCAAAGGTTCTCTCAGGAGTTCTCCCATTAAAATTGTTTCCATGTGAATGTGCTTCATGTGGCTTTGAGAACATTTGAATTCCTTTCGTAAGCAACCTTGTTTCTTGAACATGTGATGTTCAGGAAATGTTCTCCCAGTGAAAATATCTCTAGACTATCCTGAGCAATTTCTTCTGCCCTTGAGATTTCATGGATATATTTCCAAGGCAGAAGCTTCCAGAGTCTTTTTTAGAAATTTCCCTTGGAACATCTAATTCACATCTTTATGAGCAGGCAAAATCATTTATGCTACATGCCATATTAATTTATACTCTCCAGATTATAGTGTATATAAGCAAAGAGCCAGCATGGAATAGCGGCCTGGGTGTTGTACTAGGATTCTGGAGATGAGGTTTCAGATTACCACTCAGCCATGGAAACCCACTCAGCAAGTCCCATTTTCTCAGCTTCAGTGGAAGGCAGTGGCAAATCTTGTCTGAAGAAATCTTGTCAAGAAGATCCTTGTTAAGTTCACCTTAGGGTTGTGTTAGGTTGGAAATGACCTGAGGGTGACAACAACAACAACAACAACTTATATAAGTAGGAACAAAAGGAAGAAACTTTTCCAACTTCAGATGTGTCTACATGATTGCAGAAATTATGATCAGTACTGTATACCCATAGGCTTAGCAATTGGAGCTTGGAAAAAATTTTGGACAAATATTCGGTGAATCCTTCTGGTAGCATGCACAATAGTAATGCTGGCTGGGGGATTCTGGAAGAGTTTGCCCAAAAATAAAATAGAATAAAAATAAAAATTAAATTAAATTAAAATAACTTCTTCAAGATCTGGGTATACAGAATAGCTAATTTCTTTCAAAGGGACAAATAGACAACATAATATAAAAACATTTTCTGAGAGAATGTCAGCATGAATTAAAGTGAGAGCTTGTAATTTTGTTCTTAAAAGCATGAAAGAAGTGATTAGGTAAGAAACCAGTGCCAGTTAGGTTTCCAGCCAGATATCTAACAAACTAAATAATAGATGCCAGGAGCATGACTTTCTATTTACACACTGGGTTTGGTTTAGTCTTGCCTTTGTTCTGGTCAATAACTTCCAAAAAAAATTAGACATTTAGTTCCTTAATCGGTTAGTATTTATATAATCACAAAGGACATAAGCAGAAGTTGTAATGTTAATACAGTGGGTGCATTGGCAATATATTATGTTTATGATATTAAAATTATACAATGTGAAGTTCTTTGATGCTGGGATTCAAATGAGTAATGTCAGATACTGTGTATTTCTAAAACCATACTTCATAAGAAAAGTAAAATTAAAAATAAAATGGCAGCATTTATAAACAGAAGTGCTTCTACATATAAGTCACCCTTATAAAATTGTGATATGTGAAGGGATGAATACCTATATTTGTTTATGAGGAAGACATGAGTGTTTCCAAATCACTCTGTCTCCAAATCCCCAGCATATCTGAACTCTTCTCAAAGTTAGCGGTGTATTATAGCCCTTTGTTCAGCCATTTTAGATAGGTGGCGATATATGGCTTTTGCTATAGGGTTGCATATACTGTGAGTGTCCCTCATGTAACAGCCATTTTAAGCTGTATTCTGTGGAGTTTATCCTCTATGCTTCATTAAATCTAGCCTGGCCTGCTACACTAGCACTATTGTTAACACAGACATTTTCTCATGCAGATCACCTGCAAATAGTAGATTCACTGCTGATCTCCACTTGTAGATCTCACCTCACCTCTAAAGCTAATGTACCTCTTGCTGCCACTGGGAGACAGAAATAAGCGTATTATGTGTATAGTTGATTATAAAAACAAATGAAGCACTGGCACCATTGACCTCAAAGAACAACATGGAGAGACATGTCATCAAGGGCATTTCACTGGGCAATTAAGTTACGCAGTTAATGAACAATCATTCACCCCTGTTTCTCCTAGTCTCATGCATTCATAGTAATTGACTGGTAGGTAATACCTCTTGATAGAATGGTAAATAGGTCCCTGCAAAAGGGCTTACAGTTGTAAATGCATTGCATTTTCCATGCTCTGTGAAAAATTTAGCTGTACTGTAGAAACTTCCTAAGAATAAATTCTCACTGGAAAATTAACAATCATTATTTCTTTTATTATGACTTTGGTCTAGGTCTGCAAAAATTATACATCTTAAGGTCAATGAGAGAAGAGAGGCACTGTGGTGTAGTGGTTTGAGTGTTGGACTATGATTCTGGACACCAGGATCAATTTCCTGGTCAATCATGGAAACCCATTAGGTGCATCACACACTCTCAGCCACCAGAAAACCCCGTAATAGGTTCACCTTGGGGTTGCTGTAAATCAGCACGCGATGGTGCTTGAAGGCACATGAAAACAAAAAGATTAGAGAAGAAGCTGAAGGAAAAAAACAATTGATTTCCAGATTTACTAATGCACCGAAAAGAAAGTAAGCAGTACTCAGTCACAGTGGATGCTGCTTACGTTCTGAAATAGTGAGCTGTGACCATCTACAGGAACACAACTGTGTGACTTCTAAGTTTCCTTGTAGAATTCAGCTGACAACCAGTGCACACCATCCAGTTTTACTTTTATTTTAGTTTTACTTTTATCATGTACATTTAATTCTATCCGTGTATTCTAAACTACTAACAAAAATACTTTACATATCTAGAGTTACTGAAAATAGCTTCGGGCCCTGGTGAAATATTTTTCAGGCCCCGAAGTTTGGTTGTTCCCTCAAGATCCCTAGAGCCTTTGTGGGGATAGGGGAACACACACTCCCTGCCAACAGCAGTCACCATCCTCCATCTATGGCCTGTCTAACTTTACTCTTGATCAACACCTGAAAGCTTCTTCCCACACTTGTCACATGCCCTTTGGTGACCAGTCTGGGCCAGCCAAGAGATGTTCAGGAGTTGCTGTCAGAGGCAGAAGAGTTAGTAAAGAACTGGGATTGCTCTTCACTGGTGGTTTTGTGTAGCGTGTGCTGCTCCTTTCTCTCTAGGCAGATGAGGCCATCATGGACTGGCCAGTGTTGGGTCTCTGTTTTCAGTTGCCATCACCATTGTTGGGGATCTTGTGTGTTACCTGTGGATTCTTCTAGCACCACTCACCTGAACCATGTGTTCCCTTGCTTGTGCATGCTGGTGCTACTGTCTCTCTTTGCTCACTGGGAGCTTCCTTTCCCCCACTTTGGCCCCAGTCCCGCTCGCTCTTGTGACAAGGGGAGACTAGTTAAAGATATTTAGCATTCAGTAATATAAAGTTTTGTATATCATGATTGTTTTCTTTGAATACACTTATTTTACAATAGATATGAAAAACATTATGAAAAACAAAGTGATACTAACAAAAGAGACAAAAGCGTATGCAAATAATCAGGTCTTGGGCTCCATTCTGGATCCCCAAACTTGGTAATTGGCACCAATTTCCCCCTCCCTTCTTGTGAGGTCAATGGTTTAGAAGAATTGATTTAACCAACCACTGTAAGGGGCTAAAGTTGACACTGAAAAACACAGGTATCTATGGCAAAGTGTATTACAAGGAAATGTCTTGCATTCTTACTGCCAGGTGCAGACTTATGTTGCACTGGGGCACCTGACAGTTAACTGCACATTGGAAACAGCTTTCCATGGCATGCGAAGGCCTGCAGTAGATTGCCTAAGAAACCCACCTCCACTGCAGTGTCTGTATCCATCCAGATACAAGTCCCCCACCTGTGCAACAATGTTTATTCAGTTTGTAAAGCTTGATGACCATTGAAAGCATGTGATTTGAAGATGTGGCTTTCTAAATAATTGGCTGTAATGTGCTAAAATTATTACTGTTAACTGAATCTGTCATTCTAATGACAGCTGGTGGCTTCTGCATCAGCGAAGGTCAGTCATTCTGCTGTGGGTTTTAGTCCAAATTTAAAGGAGCTATCATGGTGTTGGACCATATCCCCAAAATAAGTTCAGCATCTTGGATAGCCCTTTTAATGTTTAGACTAAGTCCCTGAGTGGATTTGCTGCTCCACTGACATGGATGCCAGCAGCTGCTACTATGCTACTCTGAGGAGATTTTGCTGTCAATGGCCAGAATTCAGCAACCACTTTCATAAAATGACAGTTTGAGAAAGACTCAGTGACAGCAGCATATTTCCTTCATAGATATCATTGTGACTAGACAGGGTTAGCAAACAGCCATGTTTGTGGGAAAGTGTGCATTTTCTTTAGTCTGAGAACCTCTAAATGAACTCCATATAAGGATGCATAAAGCTTTTCTTCCTCTCTTTTTGTCCATTCCCTTGACACCTTATTGAAGATGAAAGGTGATTGGCAGTCTGGTGAAGCAAGGCAAGATTCAGCAATTCATCTTCATTTTCATGGCAGTCTATGTATTTGATTGCCTTAAGTTCCCAAGATAGTTCAAGGATAAAGAATGCAATATTGGGTTTGCTCCTGCAGTTCTGAGCAATCTTGATAGAAGGAGAGAAGGAAGGAAAGAAGAAAGGATAGATAGATAGATAGATAGATAGATAGATAGATAGATAGATAGATAGATAGATAGTCAGTCATAAACACTGTTTGAGATGACAAAGAGATAACCAATGAAATGGACTTGATCAGGTTTTTACCTAGACAGACAGACCCATACCAGAGAATATCATTATTTCTTTCTGGTGTATATTTACACTAAGTGAATCAGTTCTGCAGTGATTCTGCCATTAGGAAAAAAAATAGGTGCTTTGCTGTTGCAGTTCCAAATGGCATTCCCTGTGGGGATCTGAGAGTTAACCAAGTATCATGGCTTAGTTTAATACCATGAATATACTGTCAAGTGGTTGAAGACGGGGCTAAATTTGAATGTAGTTTCTTCATTACTAAGAACACTACTTTCCTTTCTACTCCACCCCAGCCCACCTCACCTCAGGTAGTCTGCCAAGTATGTGTCAGGTAGAAATGTACAAAAGTAATTGAAGATGCACCAGAGATATGTCACTGTCACTGTAGATTAGTATTGCTTACAGATTATATTGTGCTACATATTTTGATCCCATCTGAATCACATTTTGTCACATTTACAAAGTGATTATTCCTTTATCCATAATGTCAATCCAGTCCAAGAAGAGCTGGGGCAGCCCCCTCTTTTTTTCACTTGCAAAATTTCTCCACAAGATGGTTCTTGGAGCTGGCTCAATTGATTGTAGTCCTCAGGACTATGATTTCAGGACTGAGATTTGTATAGTCATGTGTACTAGTGCAGCCTTTGTCAGCAACAATTCACAAATGGCAGAAGGGTGTGATTTTTGTGTCAGGCTGTGTAAGTGAATCAGTTGTACACAGAGAAAGCTCCCAAAGGCATGGGTGGCTCTCTTTCACACTGCCCTTGGGATCTTAATCCAATTTTACTTGACATCTAGTCACCCACTGCCATCATTTCATACATCTATCTTGTATGGGTCACTAGACTCTCTCAGCCTGGACCATTTGAGGAAATGAATCTTCTTCATAGTACAAACTGGGGGCACTATTCCTTGAAATGTACTATTCTGCAGTTCCTTCAATGAATTACTATATTTGCTGGTATATGAGACACATTTTCCCCTCAAAAATACTATTTGAAAATGGGGTGTGTTTTTATATGCCAGTGCATTTTATATGCTGGCAGATATGGTATATGAAATGGTACCTTGTAGAGAGCTGTGAATTTATGTAGAAGAGGACATCTTTGGAAGAAAGCTCCAGGACAAGGAGCAATGGATTCAAGCTACCAGAAAGGAGATTCTACCTGAACCTCAGGAAGAACTTCCTAACAGTCAGAGCTGTCTGGCCGTGGAATATGCTGCCTTGGAGTGTGGTGGAGTCTCCTTCTTTGGCTGTTTTTAAGCAGAAGCTGGATGGCCATCTGTTGGGACTGCTTTGATGTGGGTTCCTGCACAGAAGGGTGTTGGACTGGGTGGCTCCTGTGGTCTCTTCCAACTCTGTGATTCTGTGATTCTAAATGAGCATGTATAGCAGTTTATTTTGTTTATTATTTTATACAATTATACCAACCATTTTGAGAATAACACCTTACAAAACAGCTTGATATTTATTGTCTTGTGTTCATAGCTGAACAAAAAGACTCTGTATGCACCATGATTTCTTAATAGTAATAGGGAGGATTGTAAAGGCCCTAGGAAGCAAAAGCCTTATTTTAATTTATGGAAAACTGCATTTTCCAAGAAGGCTTTCCAGGGAGCCCTAGCAAGTACATGGCTTGGTTTCTGCTGACTTTGGGTCTTTATACGTGGATACAGTTGCTCTTTGAACTGTTCCTGTGTTTTACAGATAGCTACAAGAGCGTGTGTGGTGTAATGGCTTGAGCATTGGGCTGTGACCCTGGAGACCAGGATTTGATTCCCTGCTTGGCCATGGAAACCCACTGGGTGACCTTGGGCTCCTCACACACTCTTCAGCCCCAGAAAACTCTGTGATAGGATCGCCTTAGGGTGGCCAGAAGTCAGAAACAACTTGGAGGCACACAAGAACAACAGATAATTTTTCAATTTTAAAAAACTCTCTTTGGTGTTTTTTAGACTTTGGGATATACTGTTGCTGTAATTTTGATGCTATTTTAATGGTTTTCATTTTATGTTCATTTTGTGTTTTTAGATAATATTTAAATAATATATTAATTTTTTTCTAAATGCTGCCTAGAGAATGAGTTGTTCATGAGCACTGCAGAAATGTTATTAATAAAATAAATAATAAAAAGTGTAAATGAATTTCACTTTCATGTTTCTTCATGGTCCTCTTTGATTTTCAAGGACAATGAAACAGAATTGGGGTGCCAATGTAAGGCCAAGGCAGAACAAATAATAATGATGGATAATAAAGACTTGGAATGATACCAACTGCAGTT
This sequence comes from Iguana delicatissima, assembly GCA_948472985.1. Taxonomy (NCBI): domain Eukaryota; kingdom Metazoa; phylum Chordata; class Lepidosauria; order Squamata; family Iguanidae; genus Iguana; species Iguana delicatissima. Next base: position 237,496 of record CAOKZL010002241.1, read on the forward strand.
GCACTGAGTTTATTGCTCATGCACGCACGTACACACACAAACACACACACTTAGCTCCCTTTTTACTACCAAGGTGCTGGTCATAAATCTTCAAGATACTAATATAGATTTACCTAATGGTATACAAGTCAAGGAAATGCAAACCTCATAATGCATAGATGCTGTCTTATAAGGGGGAAATGTTTATCTGGTGAAAGCACCTGCCTGCGGACAGATTTTAAATGTGTGCAGAATTCACCTACCTTTCAGAAATGCTGCCCCAAAGCATCCTGCTTTGGCTTGCAACATCAGCAGTAAAAAACGAACATGATGTACATGTGTAGATTTGAAGGGGAAAATGTTCTCAGTTGCTCTTCATTTCCAGAAAGAAAGTGTGAAATTTCCCCTGTTTTGCCATGACCAGTCCATGAAATTGCTGATCATTTTCTTTAGTTTACTGAAGGTCCCAATTATAAGATCAGGCTCAGGAACTGAGAACTCTGGCTGGCATGGAAATTTAGTTTGGGGATGATTTGCTCAGGTCTGTGTGTATGCCTTGCAGGGTGCTAAAGCTATTTTTATCGTTAATATTAAGGTTTCATCTGAAGTAAGGAAACCCACTGGCCTTTTGCTGTTTTCTGTATAAATGAGTACTCTAAGCTCATGGCACCCTGCTGACCCTCTTGAAGCTGTGCGTGCTTGTGTAATCCCCAGCCACAGGTCTGCTGCACACTTCTACTTGTGTAAAGAACCTGCTTTGCTTTGCTTTGCTTTGCTTTGCTTTGCTTTGCTTTGCTTTGCTTTGCTTTGCTTTCTCTTCTAACAGTAATAGGGAGGGAAGTAGCTAGCAGTTTTATACCTGGCTTCATATGCCCAGCTTTGTACATTTTTCAAGTGACAGCTTTTGTGCATTATCTTTCAGCACTCACAGGTTTCATGGAGGGAACTTCAGCATACCTTTCTCAAGTCCAAGTCTAACCTCTGGTTATGGGAAAATAAAATAAAGGGTTAAATTATGTGGTGCCAGTCTTTTTGCCCAAGTGAAATGTGACAGGTGAAGGTGAAGATTCTAAAAATATGAGGTGCTGGAGAAGCAGCCTGTGATGCTGAAGTTCAGTGTCTTTGGATTTGGCAGTTTGGAACACCAGGTCATTAATCTGAATTATAGGACTAAATAAATCCCCTGGAAAGGAACAAGATGAGGCCTCTCAAAACTGAGTTGGTCACTGCATCTTAACTAATCAGGAACCTGTTTAGACCCTAATGCCAGCTATCTTGAGGTGGACCCAAACATGCCTTTTCTCCAGAACTGACATTTACTCACAAAAGTTCTGGAGAATCCATACAGTGTTGCTGCTAAACTTTGTATTCCAGTAGGCTTCCTGCTGTTCTCCTCTCATATTTTGAAATACAGGCTTGTGACCATTTTTCGGACTTCCCATAAAATGCAAGCACTAGCTTTTCACGTGGGGGTTTAGAAAGCATTCATGACTTGTCTGGTGCAAGGAATGGTCGTTGAGGTTGTTGTTGATGTGGCTGGGAAGATTTGATTTTCCACATGACCTTCTTTGCTTTTCCTTCTTCTGCCTCCACCGTTATCGGTCCTGCACCCATGAAACTCTTTCAAAAAGGTTCATTTTAATTCTTGATTTTGAATATGTTGTCCATTTCTTCATAAGTAATCATAAGTTCTAACCTTCTTGTGGTTGCTGTGCTTAGTGTGCTAAACTACCTATCCTTCCTTTGGAAATGGACATTATTGTAGTTATAGTGAATGTCAGCTGAACGGTATGTTGTGCTGTATGGAAACAGAACAATAGGTACATTTCCAGTTGATCGTGGAAGGCATATGCGTCTGTGTATCATACACTGTGGGGAAAAAAGGACCTGGCTACTTTTCTTGTGTTGAGGAAGACTGCTGTTGGATTTGTGTCAGAATCTGAATTTTAATATTTACACTGAAATTAGATGCAGAAATAGATGTATTGTTAGGCTTTCTGAGTTACTGGTAATTGTAGCACTTAAATAATTGGCCCGAGTCTAGTTCAGTGTGTTGTTGTGGTGGTGCCTAAGTCTTTCTGACTTTAAGGTGAACCTATCATGGGCTTTTCTTGCCAAGATTTCTTCAGAAAGGGGCTTGCTTTGCCTTTCTGTGAAGGTGAAAGAGTGTGACTTCGCCAAGATCATCCAGTGGGTTTCCATGACTGAGCGAAGATTTGAACCCTGTTCTCCAGAGTAATTGTCCAAAGCTCAAACCATTATACCAGAGTGAAAATTCCTGTTGGCACAACTGCATTGTGTTGTGCCTTTTTCACATACAGTTTTGTGCAAGGTTGTCTACTGCTTAGAATCATAGAATCATAGAAATGTAGAGTTGGAAGAGACCACAAGGGCCATCCAGTCCAACCCCCTGCCATGCAGGAAAACCCTCAAAGCACTCCCGTCAAGTGGCCATCCAGCCTCCGCTTAAAAACCTCCAAAGAAGGAGACTCCACCACACTCTGTGGCAGCACATTCCACTGCCGGACAGCCCTGACTGTCAGGAAATTCCTCCTGAGGTTCAGGCGGAATCTCCCCTCCTGCAGCTTGCATCCATTGCTCCTTGTCCTGGTCTCAAGAGCAGGAGAAAACAAGCCCACTCCCTCCTCGACATGACATCCCTTCAGATATTTAAACATGGCTACCATGTCCCCTCTCAACCTTCTCTTCTGCAGACTAAACATACCCAGCTCTCTAAGTCTGTCCTCATACTGCTTGTGCCTAACCCTTTGCAGAATCAGTTGTGTAACCACTTTTCAAGAAGTCCTGTACTGGATGTCACCCTTGTGCTAAACCTGGAAATATGCAACTGCTAGCACAGTGAGCATAATGGTAAAGTTACTTCACATTGCACAGACAGAAGTTTACTTACTGTGGTGTTTTCCATAGCAATGTAATTTGCTCCAGGACAAAAGTAGAAGACTTCACCAGTTCTTGAACAAGGGTTTATTTGTTGAGCCCTGTTTGCTTTTCTGCCTATGAATTTTTTGGCTTTGCTCAGATATTCAAATATGAGCCTGTCTCTCTAGTTGGAAAAAGGGGAAAGGAAAGTTACCTTCTTCTGAGGTTTAGTTTGTCTTTTCAATCAGTCCCCCCACTTTGGGTATTCTTATAACAAGATTGCCATCTTTTTTCTTCTAAAACTTCTATGACTGTAAGATCTGCACAAAGGCCAGAGGTTCAACAAGCAAACATTTTTTTTTACCTTGAAGACAGTGATGTGGAAAGTGGTTCATAGTCCATAAGGACTCAAGTACTCAGCCATGGAAAAGGCAAATCACATTGCTAACTTATAATAGAGTTAGAATTCTCACAGGGAAAGGGAGATGTAATTTAAGTGAACAACATTGCTGTGATAGGAGTTTGATATGGGACTGTTTTGTGATTGTGACGATTATTCTGTTCCCCCAAAGATAGTTCCAACACAGTTCTGCCTGCCTGAAACTCATATTCTACAACCTTTGGTCGTGTTTTGTTTTTTGTTTTGTTTTTGTTTGATGTTTGGGGGGAGGGGGCTGGCACTTCCTTGTGGTAGTAGTCCTAGGAAAAAGAATTGAGTTCAAAGCTCTTGAGATGCTACACTGTATTCTTGGTTCTCAAAAACTGCTTAAAAGGGATTTTTTCATTGTAAAGGTACTTTTCCCAAGCAGAAATGCCATTGGTTTCTTTTTTGTCTTTAGCTTCTGGTGCCAACACATAGGTACAGGATAAGACTGAGTCTGTACTTTTTGGAAAGTTGTGAAATTCCTTGTAAATCATCTTCTGACCCAGACTGATGTTATGCAAGTTTATTCAGAACTCAGTCTTACTAAGGCCATTTCTGCATTACACTGTTATAGTGCTGTATTCCACTTTCAACATCCTATGGAATCCTGGGGTTGGCAGTTCAAGGAGGGGCCTTTAGAATTCTCAGCCAGAGAGCTGAGGAAACTACAAACTCCAGAATTCCCCAGAATGTTGAAAGTGGAATAGTAGCACTATAACAGTGTAGTGTGGAAATGGCCTAAGTTCAGCGAGGCTTACTCCAAAATCAGTCTTATTGCTGATTTAAAATATTTGTTAATGAATGCTCTCTGGAATCTTCCCCTCTGCCTGTAAATTTCACTAAACTGATCCTTGAAAGATTTATTGTAAGTGAAGACTCAATTTATTTATAACTGTTTCGCAAAGTAGAGTATCTCCAAATGGATGCCTCCTGACACTATTAATTAAAAGGCATTCTGCGCTAATTCTATTTATTTCTTCTTAATTCTTTTTTTTTTTCTTGTAAGACTAAAATGGAAGCCAGTGGTACCTGAACCTTCTGGAAAATTCCGTGTTTAACACAGGGTTGCTTAAGAATCAAAACCCAATCTGGAAGCAACCAAAGTCACAATAAATTTGAAGAGCAACATAGCTTTGTTCTGAAATACAAGGTGCAGAGTCAAAGGAGATGTGTGTGGGTTGTGCATTGGCTGGTTACCATTCAGTGGGAGAAATTTGTAGCAGTTATTGTAAACGCAGCGGCTGTGGGTGTACCCGAAGTTTTTCTCCTCTAATCTAGAAATTATACTGGTAATATCTTCCAAAAGGATGTGGGAGAGAGAGTTCAGCACAGGATGGAAGCTGCAGTTGGGAGCAGAAAACTGATGGGAGAAGAGGCTGCTTATCTTCCACTATTCCTTCCTTCCACTATTCAGTTTCTCAAAACATTCCCCCTACCTGGCTGCCTTTCCTTCTTTGGATGGAATACAGAGGTCTACTTATTTTTCTCTGAGAAGATAAGTAATTGGAAAAGGAGAATTTTGGAGGCAAACACTAAATAATCACGCCAGTGGAATCTGATCTGATCCTGTCCACAGCTTTTAAAGTTAGAGGTCTTAGTCTACCATGCAAAGTCGGCCTCCAGCCAGCTTCCAAGATTGGTTGTTTGAAATGCAAGACAAAGGCCTTTTCCGCACTAGCCTGTTATAGTGTGATGATTCCACTTTCAGCATCCCGAATGATTCCACTTTCAACATCCCCTCCCGAAACTGCAAACCCCAGGATTCCATAAGATGTTGAAAGTGGAATCCCAAAGTGGTATTTCTGAGTCATCTAATCACCCTGGCAATATATTGTTCCCAGAACCATAGAACTGTAGCCTCTAGCAAGTTGCTGAAACATTTTCTTTCTTTTGCTTTTTGGAGTTTTTAATTTGGTTTAAATTTTGTATTTTCTTTTGCTGATTATCCTTTCACTAATTTTGTTTTGTGCATGCTTATTCTGTGTTGTACCTGGATGTTATTCTGCCTTTCCCCCCAGCTTTGTTATGGGCTCCTTTGTGAGCCCTATTTATAATCAAAACTCAGGATACAAATAGTTCTGTACAATAAATAAGTGTATAGATAAATGAACCACCGCAGGGTTGTTCATTAAGCAGTCTTCTTCCTCATCCTTACCATTCTTGTATACACACTGGGAGTCTCTACAGAAGTTTTCCATTTTTTTTTAAAAAACTGTTGAGAATATTCACTTGTCTCGTATGTAATGTTCAGTCTGACTGACTAAAGAGTTGTGGGCATTTTTACATGGCACTGCCCCCTCTCTGGAGGGTATCTTTTGTGTGTGCTGTTCATGTGGGACTGAAGCAGGCAAGGAGCATTTTAAAATCAAATTTACATTCTGGCTTGTAGCCAGAATCAGTTTCACATTTCAGCGGTGCAGCAAAACACAAAAGCTAGTTTAGCCACCCCTTGTGAAAATGGTCTATAACTGTGGCTGGATATGGCATGCGCCACAAGGATAAGGCTGACTCACCTTTACATGTGGGACACAAGAAATTTGTGATGCAAGGGAACAAAGGAAAAGATGTTTTATATAGCATACCTAGCTTTATTGTTTACTCTGTTTTTATCTGAGGTGAAGCTATTTTTAATGAGTACCGGGTGGGCAAAAAAGTGAAATGATTTCACATGTAGCAGCTTCATTTCAGCCCAATGGGAGATGTTCTGTATATCACATTATATTGTGGCTATTTTGAAAGCAAAGGTGCTTGAGTTTTCCCACCAAGCTGTTTTTTATTTTCAGTGCAGGTACAAGACAAACCACTTTGTTGAGAGAGGTGTGAAGCTTTTGCATGTTTAAATTAGATGTTCAGCACCTGGGCTTGAAAGAAAAACAAACTAAAGCCTGAAGGTTTCAAGATGAGTAAAGGAAAAATGGTCAACAGGTGTCTGTTTCTTCTTATTCTTTGTCAAAAGAGGAAATGCAAATCTTTGTGGGATTAATGGGTTTTGGACTGGTTGACTGTATAGTGCAGGGGCTCCCTAAGGGGAAGATGTATTTTGAGACACTGAAGATGATGGCAAAAAGGAATCAGAGGTAAGTCGTTTGAGCAGACTGTGTCTGTTAACTGCTTAAACCTGGACACCTATTTGCCACTCACAATTCCACTCACCATAGTGATGGTCAGCGTGATGACTGCCAAGTCTTTCTTCCAAATCTGAAGCTACTGAGGTAGGTGGAGATTGTCCCTAGCTCCAAGTTCTGAGAGGAAGCCTCAGGGCATTTTTACAGTGTTTATGGGCCAAGACATACCTGAGGCCCATGGACAGTATACAGTGATAGCACTATTATTCCACTTTAACAGTCACGGTTCCATCCCATGGAATCCTGGGGTTTGGAGTCCTATTGAACTAGAGCAATCTGAGAATTCTGAATCTCCCTCCTGCCCAAACTACCAGTGGAGAGCCAGTGTGGCATAGTGGTTTGACTGGTGGACTATAGCCCTGGAGACCAGAGTTTGAATTCTTGTTTGGCCATGGAAATCCACTGTGTGACCTTGGGCAAGTCGCACTCTCTCACCATCAGAGGAAGGCAAAGGCAAATCCCCCTTCTGAAGAAGTCTTGCCAAGAAAACGGCACAATAGGTTCACCTTAGGGTTGTTATAAGTCTGAAATAACTTGAAGGCACACGACAACAGCAAAGTGCTGATTCCATAGGAGAGAATCATGGTAGTTAAAGCGGAATAATAGTTCTATAACTGCATAGTGTACATGGATTCCTGGAGTGTCCTGGCCAGAATTAACAAACTACCCTATTCCCCTTTAAGGAGAGGCACAGAATGCAGAGCTAACCATAATGTTTAGAAAAGTGGTATGGATATCTTAGGGAGCTGATTTGCTTGTCATAAATGAGTATCAAACTTTTAGTCATGTCATCGTCGTCATCATCGTCTTACTCCCAGCTAGTGGTATATGTGGAATTTCCTAAGCTGTCATGTATCAGGCAGACCAGGCAGCTGGGCAGAGGTCTCAGAAGATAGTAGCAATTTGCAGGCTGTAGGAGCAAGGCCTAGCAAAGAGAGAGCGAGAGAGAGAGGAAGCACAGCAAGGTCTAAGTCAAGTCCGAGTGAGAGGCAAATATCCAGAGTTCTGAGACATCAAATCCAAATGAGCAAAGCAGAATCACAGGCCCTTTCCACACGGGGTAATTAAAATGGTGTAGAGGTCGTCTACATGGTGGAGTGCGCTGGGGCGTTTATAATTTTGAGGTTCTACACCTCAAACCGCCCTGAAGCAACCAGAAGTGGTGGCGCCGCATGTTTTTTAAAAACCATTTTTCAAGTGGTTTTTATAAAACACGAGCATGCAGCCCCGTTCCATCCCGTCGCAGCGCCCCGGTGTAGATTTGCAGGCGCACGCAAGTGCGTGCCTGCAGATCTGCCAGGGGGCGGGCTTCCAGCTGGCGGGCTTCTCCGGTTGGTGGAGAGCCTCTGCCAGCCGTAAGCCGCCATTTTGGATGCCGCAGGACGCCACAGGAGTGTGGAGCAGCGAACTCGCGCTGCTCCTCGTGGCGACGGACTTACCCGGCTTCTGGTAAGCTCCGTTTCTGCGTGTTTTACCCCGTTTCTCCCTCCACGTGTGGAAAGGGCCATAGTCACACAGAAGGTGAAGGTCCAAGTCAAGACAGAGTTCTTGGAAAGGAACAGACACAGGGTTCCAACCACCAGGAAAAGCAGTTGTCAATCTTGGTGAGAGAAGCCAGATGCTTCTCATTTATAGTCTAGTGGTGGTGTTGCAGGTGTTCTTTCAATAGCGCTTGTTTGGTATATAAACAAGCTGAACAGCTGAGTCCTTCTTTCTCTTGCCTTCACTCTGCCAAGGTAGGTACCTTTGCTGTTTCTTCCTCTCGCTCCTGTTGCGGCTGGTCCTTTTGTCCCTCTGGCTCCTGCTGCTGTTGGTTGTTCTGTTCCTCTGGGCTGAATACTCTGCCTCTGAATCAGAACTCTCCTCCCCTTTGTCGAGGTCTCGGAGGCAGGGCATGACATAAGGTACCTAAATAATATGGCCAGGTTTGGTACTGTGTTCTTTGACTTGGGGGACCCATTTGCTGTCCCACTTCAGGCAGCAAAATGCCCTGGTCTGGCCCAATCTGGGTAGAACTGCCAGAAGACCCTTGAGGTCCCTTCAGGCAGCAGCACCCAGTCTCCCTCCCTGACCTTCCCTTGGGGTTTAGTTTGTATTTCAAATTGCTGTGTCTCTTGCACGTTGCTTCTTAAAAGTCCTCTCCCTACTGCTGTTGCAGGGGAGGGTTTCAGGCATGGTTGTAACTTGATCCCAGTGGAATCAAGAATGCTTTGAGGAAGGTGGCAGGAGCAGGGCTGGTATACATGCTCCATCTGCCCTCCAGGGAGAGTATTTCAGAAAGCCACCCAGGGGCTCAGTTCTCTCACAAACCCTTATATCATTATTGAGCCTGTGTACTGTATAATCTTTCCAATGCCTTTTCACAGCATTCAGGAGACAGAACTGGCTAGCATGCTTTCTTCCTTCTGAAATTCCCCCTTTGCCCCTGGAAATTGAAGTCTGGTCTTACTTTTTACAAATGGATGTAAATACTGTGAGGTGTCTGATAAGGGGATTTCTGCTATGGTATCATGCATCATTTCTATTATCTTGCATGAAATGCTTATTGGAATTTCTACCATTAAAATTTCCCCTATACAGTATCTGTAACGCATAATGGACCATGTGTCTGAATGAAAAAAGGGGCGAGTATCCCATAAAACCAGTGTGTCTTGAAAGTTATAATATCAAATTGTTGCACTGTTATGCAATGTTAAATTAAGAGAATATGTGTCTAATGTGGAAACTGAGTCCCATCCTTCCTTCTCTCCCTGCTGTATACTTTTTACAAAGGTTTCTTTTAAAATCCCTCTCCCTGTCTTCCGAGCGGCCCTGTGGGTGGTTGTATTAGACAACAACACTGACAACAGGAAAGGCTAAGGCAGGAGGAGCTTCCTACAGATCAAATGGACTTTAGATGTATGAAGGAAAGCAGTTTGTGTCTGAGAACAAAAATAAAATCCACACACAAGACAATTAAAAAAAAACTGCAGGGATGAAGGCACTGCAGATGTGCTTTTGCCTTGCTGGCAGCATATGTTGGCAGTAGAGAACAGCATGGGCACATAACTTCATGTAAGAGACAGAACTGCCCTGTTGCTTGCTACCCTTCAGTCCAAAGGTGTAGGAGCAAGCCGTGAGCCCCTGCTGCACAAAGTGAAGCAAGCTAAGGTTACTGGGGTCAAACTAAATGCCATATCTAGATTGCAAGTTTGCAATCAGGTGTCTCATTTTTAAGCTGTGGAGTGAAGTGGGCACAGACATAGGCCCTTTCCACACGGGGGACGGGGGAACGGGGCAGCGCGCGCAGGGATGGATCTTACCTGAAAACGGGTTGCTCCGTCCCTGCGGGGAGCGCGCGTTTGCCACTCCACACGCTGGCGAGTTTCGGCGGCTTTCGGCGGCGCCCAAAATGGCGGCCGGCGACTTCCGGCGGCGCTCCGCCAATCAGGGCAGCGCGTCAGCCGGAAGCCCGCCCCTGGGCAGCTCTGCAGGGACGCGCTAGCGCGTCCCTGCAGCTTCACACGGGGCGCTGCAATGGGTTAGCGCGCTCGCATTTCGTAAAAACCACATAAAATGTGGTTTTTAAAAAACGCGCCGCACCACCCCTTGCGGCCGCGCTAGCGCGGTTTGAGGTGTGGAACCTCCACTATTCAAACCGCTCTAGCGCGCTTCACGGTGTGGACGACCTCCGGATGAGGTCGCCCTAAGCCGTTTTTTTACCCCGTGTGGAAAGGGCCATAGAGTGGAAGATGGATCTGAAAACGATTCTGCAATGTTATTGATTGCCTTACTGGATAATATTATGTCATTAAGATATTAATTATTAGTTCTGTCCTTAAAATAATTGGCTAAAGAATCTTCCCATCCTCTTCACTGTAAATAATAGTTTCAGGTTGTTGTTTTTGCTTTAATGTTCTCCTGCTTTTTAACTGTTTCCTATACTTAATATTTGGCTAAAGATCTAACATTATGTTTTGTAATTTCAAGAAACCACCATATTTGGAATATCACTGCTATGACAGATGAGAAATTAATGTATATTTCTAGGTTGATGACCAGATAATCAAAATGTGCCTAGTTTGTAGACATTTTTGCTTGTGTCCTGTTCTGGGTGGGTTTGGTAGGTCCTGGAGACAATTTCCCCTTCCCCAGAACCCACTACAGGCTTCACTAATCCCTGAAAATGAAACTGGCAGTGGCCAGAGGTCTCCTAGAAAGCCACTGCTGTATCCTGAAAACTTCTAGTTTCCTAAATCCAAGGTTAGGGTTATGCATGACTTGTTTTTCTATCAAACTGTGTTTTCTGAAAGCTTCCAGGACAATTATTTTCCTTATTTAATAAAAAGAAGAAGAATGTAAGGTTAGGTGAAGTTAATGGCTATCCCAGGGCTCCAGGAGCTGTGGATTTTGTGGGGGCGGGGGCAGGCGGTAATGTATTGCCCACCTGTATTACAAATCATACTATAATCATAGCAGCACATAGGATCAGATGCTGGGATCCTAGAATAAACACAGGGACACAGGAGTTGCTTGTGTACAAATATTGACTTCTGATCTTTTAGCCAGTATGGTGGCAGCCTTAGTAATGATGCTATACTCGAACCTTGAACTTATCTCCTGCTGTTGCAGAAATCTAAACATACCATGCGTGATGTTTTAAAACAGTTTCTATTTGCATCTCCCTGTGTAACTACAATATATGTTTTAGAGGCAAATGGATAAAATAATCTGCTTGTGTATTTCAGATCATTTGTATATATTTTTTGGAAGCAGTGACATAGTTGTCATTTAACTGCTGTCATAAGATGAGTGTAGTATTTTCTTCAGCATAATTGCTGCATGGTGTAGGAAGCTTAGACTAGGCTATAAACAGCTTTCTTTCTTAACAGCAGAAATATCTTAGAAAATGTTCCAGAAATATAACTCTAATTTACAGGCCCTTGTTTGCTTAGCAAAATGTGTGACAAAAACATTGTTATAATGGAAGTACCATATTTCCTTCTAGATAAAAAGTACCAGCAAATGCCAGTTGCTGTTTGGAATAGCAGGGGAACTCGAAACAGTCACTGATAAAAGAATAAATCTTGTTTTTAAAGGAACTAGTTTATTGTGAACTGATTGATCCCTATTCTGTTGCATAGGCAAATGCATTTAGGAGGTGCCTGATAATGAAATAAAACTGGTCTCCTGAGTGGAGATAATCATGGTCTTTATGCTCTTCTTAATGGATAAACCTGTTCTAAGGAAATAAATATATACAGGTCCTATCGAATTCTGCAACTTGGAAAGAAGCATGTTAATGACCTTAACGTTAATGACCTTATATTTATGAAGCACTTTTCATGAAGAAAAAATGCTGAGGCCTTTACAACCTAATGTAATTGATGGGATGTATCCACTGCGTAATGATGCTGCCAACTTACAGCTCTAATACTTCTTGGGCATAAGTACGGAGAGCGTAGCTGCCAGTGAAAATACTGCAGATGGCTGGTGGGCACTTTACAGACCCCATTGAAAAGAATGGGATGTGTGAGATGGACGTCTTCACCACTGATTTTAACCGTGGAACTGTCCGCGTCTCACAATGGCCTGAAAAAGTTGTGTACACCCCAATATACAGTAAGGGGCTTGTATTGAAAGTTGTTTATGATAGATGTATTGAATCAGAATGACTTTCTCCAACAACCCACATAGGGATGATGTTCATGCTAGTACTGGCAGCTGTTCCTCCAAATGTTGAGTTCAGAATAGGTGGCAAGCAATTAAGCATGTGCCAGTGGGATGCAGAATTATTAAAACTCAACACCAGCAGTCCCTCTGCTGTCAGTGCATCCATTTGCTTGCCTGCCTCTGCCTGTTTGGTACTCTACTACTGAAGCTAGGAGAAATAATCATCTGCAAACATCTTGAGATTTGAAAGTAATCTTTCTGTATTATGCTAACAAGTTGTCAGAGGTATGTTGTATTCCAGGCCCAACATGTGTGTTATACATCAACTGTGTCACAGACTGCCTTCTTCTAGACAGAGAGCTCCTAGCACTGCCAGTCAAAAAATATTGTACGCGATCTCCCTCTTTCTCTCATTAGCAGATTCTATGTGAAAAAAATGATGGGAAAGCAATGGGAACACACAGGAGGAGCTATAAATGGGAGATCTTATTGTACGGACACTGGATAACTTGCCCCCACATAAAATTCTGTGAATAAGAGTTAATTATGGATGACATTTGTCTCTTAGAGGTTCAGATTTTATGTCCAAACTTTATCTCTTATTTGAAAGCCCTGGGAAATGATTCCTTATGCCCAACAGGTATTAGTATTATTAATATCAATGTATTGATTTCCAAACTGCTGCCCTCAATGTGTTTGGCGTTCTGTGAAAATAAGATCTGAGAAATATGGCTGCCTGAAAGGTGCTCGTATTGTTGAAGCCAGAAAAAAGATGAAGGGGCAGAGAAGCTGAAAATGCATTTATATCTGTAATTTTTTTTTAAAAAAAACACTTTCTTATAGAGGGAATAATTTTTGTGCAAAACATGATACTGAAGAGTTGCATGGAAAAATGGAGCATGATCCTGAAGAGTTGCATGGAAAAATTAAGCAGTTTCAGAGCCATCCATGAGGCTGAAGTTCTTCAAACCTAATTTTGTAGAGCATGTGGCCCAAATCCATTCTCCCTATATCAATGCCTTGATAGTCCACTGTGTATTAGGATATCTGCCATGGAGTCTTTGAAAGAGAAATTATTCTTCCTCTCCCTGTTTTCACAAGAAAGTGAGTTATGTTTCCTGCCAGTGCTAGGATTAAACACTGACACCTATGGAGTTAAAGAAGATATTTCACACAACAGACACCAGAGACACATACAACCAACTGTGCTTGGAAGAGGGTTGCTCCCTTGACATGGCACAATCCAGAGATTGATTCAGATGTCCTAAAGATTGAATTAAAAGCACCTCTGGCCTTGTGGGAGAACAGTGTAAAGAAAGCTCGATGCGTTAAAAGGACCCTCACATAACAACCTGAAGGAATGAGTGAAAAGAAGCAGGAAAATTGAATTGTTGTGCAGTAATAAGAGAGGATATACCTTGCCATAATATGTTTCTGTTGCACTAACTAAAAACCATATTTTTGAAAGCATAAAATCCCTACAACCAGAATGGAGAGTCTTGGCTCCCAAGATGCTTTTGGCTTACATGTCTCACCAGCCCTAGACAGATGAGGGATTATGGGAGCTCTAGTCCAAAATCATCTGAAATTCCCTCTCCCCTCACCCTATAGGAAGGAACCAGAGCAAGATAGCCATGAACAATGTCTGATTCTCCCCACCAAAGTGTGTGTTTCGGAGTGTGGATTGATTGGAACTGGACTAGCTTAGCCAACCTCATGCCCTGTGGACATTTTGCACTACAACTCCCACAGTGCCTGGTCACTGTGGGAATTGTAGTTCAAAAAATTTGGAGGGTGCCAGGTTGTAGTACAGTGGACTAACCAATTCTCATCACTCATCCTGCCCAGCTGTTTTTTTGTTTTCTTTTCAGGAAGCATGGAAAATGTGTCTAAAATATATCAGGCAACATCCTTCTCTCTTCTACTTGGTGAAATTCTGCTCCCACTTAGGGGTCTCTTGAGACAATTAAGATCTGGAAGCTACAATTATTACTGTAGGACAAGGGTCAGAACCATGCAGCTGTTTAGCTGCTGTTTAGTACAAATCCTAGCATCTTCACCACCAGTTGTAATGGCAGCTCTAGCCCAGCAACATGTGGAGGGCTTCATGACTGCTGTCAGTGCTATAGGATTACAATCCAATTTTAGACAAAGAATTCCTTTTATTTTCTCTTAAAGAAAATTTATCTCCATTCTCTGGATCAGCAACAACGGCAGAAGCAGGGAGATTGACTGGGTTGGTGCTTGAGAAGAAGGGGTAGCACTATCCTTTCTTCCTTCTCTCCTAGCCTAGCAATTAAGCTATTTTGGTGAGGGCTTGGTGGCTGTGGCCTCACGTGTCTACCCAGAGCCTTATTTCCACTCTGGCACTTTCCTCTTGACTTTCTAGTGCTAAGGTAGAGGTAATGAAACCTTCCACATACATGTACTTGGACTGCAGCTCCCAGTGTCCCTAGCCAGCAGAACTGGTGGTGAGGAAATCTGAATACTGCTGCTTGATACTGTGGAGAGCCGTGTGATTCCCACCTCCAGCGCAGTGGTTCCTTCTCTGGCACATTCAAATAATTCCTGCCTGTATTATTTCTGGACAAACAAAGGAAGGAACTGCAAGAATACCTCCTTTAACAAAGTACGTGTGTTCTCAGGTATTCTTTGGCATCGATTCTTTAAGAGAAAATTTGGCACCAGAAGCAGAAATGACATGGAAAAGAGTAAGGACATCCTTCCACCAGTAACAAGAAGAACAGTTCAAGTTTTGTGAATTTTTTTATCCAAAACTTACGATATGCATGTGTGAAATGAAACAGCCAGGTCAGATAAGCCTTGTATAAGTAAACAGAATCATTTCAGACCTTTTAAAGATAACTTGAAAACTTCTTCCAAAATGCATCTAGGGATGATTCCCCCCCACATCTCTCCATCTTCCACTTTTCTTATGATTTACCTTTTGGTGGGGAAACTTAACAGCTCTATGCTTTGTTAATATGTTGGTGGAATTTGCTTTCTTCTTTTCTCTCTGTTTTGCCTTCTGATGTCCATCTCACCAAAATAATGGGCTGAATCTTGCTAATTGCTGTGCTAGTGTGTGTGGTGTATGTGTGTGTGTACATGCATGCACATGTGCATGCTTAAGGTTATATCTGGTTTTACATTTTTTGATTGTTTAATTTTGTTTTAACTTTTGTATCTTCTGGATTTTTAACAATATATTTTTAAATTTATTATAAGCCGCTTTGAGTCCCACACTGGGATAAAGATGGGAAAGAAATAAATATGATGATGATGCATACTTAGTAAAGGATTCTGGTGGCAGCTGCTGTTTACCTTGTCTGTTTTAGGCAGGCAGGCAGAGCTACGGTAGAATCAGCTAAAGGAGATCCCCTTTCTTTCCCTGCTTTATTGCATTGTTTACTTGCAGACATGCAGCTGCAACCTGACATCAAAAGTCTGTTTTTCTCCAGCCCTCCTTCACCGTCCTCCCAGTGCTGATGCTGCTAAAAATCTTCCAGCAAGGCAGAGTACAAGGAAGAAAATGGGATGGAGGCATATAAATCCTTTGTTAAAAGGAGCTTTTTTGTCAGGATCTTTATTAATTGAGGCCAGCACGTAGTGGCTTGAGCATTGGACTATGACTCTGGAGACCAGAGTTTGAATCACAGCTCAGCAATGGAAACCCACTGGGTGACCCTTGGTAAGTCATACTATCTCAGTTTCTGAGGAAGGCAAAGAGAAATTCCCTCTGAACAAATACTGCCAAGAAAATTCTGTGATAGGTTCACTTTGCCACAAGTTAGAAATGACTTGAAGGTATGCAACAGCAAGGCCTGTTTGAGGAAGGAGATTTGAAGTAGAAAAGCAGTATGCTTTGCACTTGGAGCACCTGACAGCCAGTGTAGCTTTCCCCTGACCCACTTGCTTTAAGGAAAAAATATTGCCTCTTACTCTTTTTCTTCTTAGAAAAGTCATTTACTGTCCATCAGTCGAACTCATCCAGGTTTGGTCAAACAGCCTACCTCAAATCTTTCTTTGGGGGACTGTGGCAGATGATCATTTGTGTTTGTTAATGAGTGAGGACAACTAATGTGCATAAGCAATAGTAACAAAGCAAACCAAAATCCATAATTTGCTTGTAATAATGGAAGTGCATATCTTCCTGCCATAGACCTTTGTCATGGCAGTCAGCTAATGCAAAGGACCCAGCATTTCAGAACTAATAGAGTAATAATTTATTGGTTTCACAGATGTCACAAAAATTTATATTCAGAGGGAGCTCATGTATTTTACTGGAGAAATGTTGTGAGTATCTTTCAAGAGGCCATCAGTAGAGGCTAGCCAGATGAACAGTGTTCTTCAAAAATTGATCCTATGCATATTTCTTCAAAGAAAGCTTCAGTTGGTTTAAATGAGATGAATCTGCAAATAGCATGTGTAGGATTTCATCTGTCATCTAATGAAGTTAAGAAGCCCTAAATCAAGGGTGGAAATCATGTGACCCTCTGGATATTGTCCATCTGCAAGTCCGAGCAACTCTAGCATGCATAACCAATGGTGAAGAATGCTGGGAGATGCATTTCAGCATCTGGACAGGACACACGATTCCTACTCCACAATTCCCATACTAAGTAAATGATGTTACCATAATCTTATTTCAGACAAAGTGAGCCGGATTAAGTGGTTTGTTGATTAAGCTAGTGCTATAAAATATGTTGTTTAAATGAATCGATTATTTAAAATATAACACATTAATTTTAAATCCTCTTTGAAGGCCTTAGTAAAACTGGAATGTAATTCTCACTCCAGCTCTGCGTCATCAGCATGCTGAGATGTAGCTGGTTTGCTAGCTGATTGCTAAATGTATTCTATATCTCTGAGATACATTTCTCTCCAGTAACTTGCCTCTTCTGGTGGTAATTAAAGACAATGATTAGGATACCCATTATAGTACCCTGGAAATCTCCCTTTAAGAGTGTGTGGGGTAGTATTATAGTGGCACCATTGCACTCACAGTAGCTAAGGTTGCTCGCAATTTCCTGTAAAATGGGGAAAGAACACTTTTTATTTTGGGAGCCATAAAAGAGAAAGAAGAACTGAAAATTGCATTGTAAAATTTATAGAAGGATTGAATGGGCTGTATTCCTTGTTAAAGGACACTTGCTAGCCTTTCTTAAGCTTCAGCCTTATAAAAAGTCTTTTAATTTCTTCTTTTTTCTGTTGTGTCTTATATGACTCTCTCTTCATTCTCGTAAAGTCATTGCTGAGGGGGGAAATGCAATGAATTATTTTGTGGCATAAACCGTTGTTCTGTTAAAAAGTTCATCAACCTCCATAGCACAATAAATAATGCCAAGAAAATAAAAGTTTGGACCCCTCAAGTGTGCCTCTATGTAAGGCACTTATCTGTTTTTAATGGGGCCTGTAAGTCACATAAGGAAAGGCTGAAGGGCCAGTTCACTCCAGTGAGAATGAATATAGACAAAGGACTTAAGCACTTGCATACCAGTGTTTCTGTTATCAGTGACAACAGTAACAAAATTATTCCCTCCCCTAAGTTCAGTTCATGCATCTAAGTTCTTCTGCATCAATTAAAAATCTGTTTGCCCTTAGTTAACTAACAGCTGTACCTTGAGATTAATTTAAATGTGCCAAGAATGCCCAATTTAAATGTATAAGGAAAGAAAAAAATATTCACCATTCTAGATGCCCTCGTTCAAACCAGCATGAGTAACTGGCACGTGAAGCATTATCATGCCAAAGGTTTGTGGCCCAGGTTGTGTTGGAAGGCTCAGATGCCAAGAGCCAAGGCTAAACCTTAAGGTGGCTTGGGGAAATGGGTGAATTTGTCTTACTTGCTTGGCATCACTTTTCAGTCAAGCCTTGGAGTGAGCAGTTGAAATGCTTAATAAGGAGATGATGACTCACTGATAACCTCTGTTGCTGTTCATCCTGGGGAAAAATAGACTGAAGTATTCTATTTGCGTGCATCTTTGGAAATATGGGAGAAATACTCTGCAGTGCATAATGAGGAGTGTTAAGACTGTGGTTGTAAAAGGAATCACATGATCTGTAAGCCTGAAGGAACCCCTTGGTACCAGTTCTCAATCTGTAATATAAAGGTTAAAGATAGTGTGAAATCTGGCCATATAATAATAAACATGGAAGGGGCTTCAATCACTTGGTTTAGCCTTTCCCAACCTGGCAACCTCCAGATGCTTTGGATGGCAGCTCCTATCATCCTTGATCATTGGCCACGCTGGCTGAGGTTTATAGGAGTTAATGTTCAAAACATTTCAAGGTCACTCCATTGGGGAAAACTGGTTTAGTCCGATCCCCATCCAATACAGTTAATCTACACAGTATCCCAGATAGATGGCCATCCACCTTCTGCTTTCAACACTCTGATAAGGAAAGTTCTGCATGTTACCTGTATAGAGTGCTTATGTACAAAAGTGGATAGGAAGTTTTTGAATTCAAGATTAGAGTCATTCTTACTCATTGCATTCTTATACATTGCCAACTCAGTCTAACAAAACTGTGCAGTGCAGAGGCTGGAAGCATCTGATGAACACAGAAGAGAGATTACGAAGTGGTGGTAGCAGAAAAGCAGAACAAAGATCAGGTAGGGATCCTTCCCCAACACAACCACCCTGAGAATGAGCATTGAACACAGGCTGGAATGTTGTGCTTGTGCCATATGGTTCTTGAAAATAATGCATGATGCATTCTTTTCTGTCCCATACCAGTTCATTTCTTTAATTTCATTTTGCCTTTTGAATATTTAGCTGAAGCCATCATTGTTCACTCTTGCCCTTCGGAGAGAACCTTTCTTCAGCCATCTCCCAGGTGGAATGTGTTATGTGATAATTCTTTTTTGTGGGGGAGGGGGAAACATCAGCCATACTTCTTAATGGCTAATGTATAGAAACCATATATTTTATTAGGTGGATGCAGTCACATTGGGCTGCTGGTTGGTTGGTTTTCTGCAGATCTCTCTCAAGAGAGAAGTGAAGTAATAACAAATGGTATTTGTTCTTCCTTTCTTTTCTTTACTTCTGCTGGTGTTTTGGACATTGTTCTATTTGTTTTTAGTGATGCTTTGCCTTGTGCAAAAAGGTAAAAGGATAAAGAGTTTTCATCAGTAAGAAGGTTCAACTTCATTTGCTACTTTCTGCAAGATCGTAAGTACAGGCCTTGCAGATGCAGTCACCCTCTGCTTCAGACTTTGCTTCATTTTGTTGTGTTATAACTTGGAAATGTTCTGGATTTCATTTGCATTGTTACACCCCCAATATACACACGAGTTAAGTAAAGAAAAACAAAATGGTATTTCTATTTTGCCTGCAAGAGAAGATTTTGAACCAGTCTCATATTCTGTATCCTGCACCTCGCTGTGTCAGAAAGAAAGTGCTCAGCACTTCATCCCACAAGCCATTCTGTTCAGAGAGGCAGCTAGCCAAATGAAGCAGTCCAAAACACCAAAGAGAAAGCCGGCAATTGTTCTAAGAGGCAGCCCCTTCATAATAACGCCCTGTTGGCCCTATTTTAAAAAATTCATTAAACTCTTTCCCTTGCACTAATGGCGGAATGTGTTCCCCTTCAATTGTGCTGGAATTGTAACATTGCAACGGATCAGACAGGGCACTGAGAAGGAATGCTCTGAGCATACGCTAGTGTCTAGCTGTTTATTTCAGTGTGTGGAAGGAAACAATTGTTTCTATAAATTCTAAAGGCACCTCTGCCACTGCTTAGATAAGAAAGTCAATAATGTTCTTTAGATTACTAAGAAATGCAGTTGCAATAAATTTATTTTCCAAATGTGCAAGCTTAAAAAATCAGTCAGACCAGCACAGGACCGAGTCTCTTATCAGCGTCACCTGTGAAACTACAACACTTTCCAGATTTGGTGTATTTGTTCTAGGCAAATACAATGACACTGGGGATGATGGGAGCATGAGATTTATCACAGATGTGTGCATCGTTTAAAGTTAGCATAGAGAAGTCTCTAAACTTTGTTTGAGACCTTCAATCTACTACTAAAGCAATGAAAAAGAATAACATTGTAGAGAATTTGCAAGGTGACTGTGGCACACAGTCTCCAGAATTTAATAAAAACAGCTGTAGCTCACATTTGCCATCTCTACACAGGCTCAGAGAACTGCTGCAAATCTAACTTGGATTTTTTTTTATAAAATAATCTTTATTTAAATTTTCATTATACACACCAACCAAATTTCCATTGGTACATTTTCTTCCAGTAGTGGAAAATACCTACTCACATATACACTTTCCATTCACTCAATAAAACCTCATTCTTATTTGCAACTGCACTCCACTACTCTACACTAAGCTTCAGTTCATTTGTCCCATTCTTTCTTCCCATTTTCTTTACACTCAATTCACTCTTCCTTATGTTTACCTCCCCACATCATCTAGTCCCATTATTCTAGTATATTTCTAAGTTTCTCTTCTTTATTTCCCCTTGGGGTATATCCTTTGATTTTTATATTTTATTTGTCCCTTTTTCTATCATACATTGTCTTGTATCGCTTAACTTCTTGTCAGCCTTTTCTATGTACTGCTTAGCACCCTCTCATTCATCATTAGATCTGAGAGTTTCTGTCCCTTAATCCTCATTCTTTTGTCCCTCCTTTATAATATATTCATCTACTAGTTTCCAATCTTCCTCATGTTGTCTTTGGATTCTGGCTTGTATCATCCCTGTTAGCCTATCCATTTCTTTGAATTCTACCACCTTTACTATCCATTCATCTATCTGTGGAGTATTTGTATTTTTCCATTTCTTTGCATATATTAGTCTTGCTGCCGTTACCATATATAAAATCACTTTCCAATATTTCTTCTTTATTTCTTTTTCTATTCTTTGCGTCATATTTAATAAGAATAATTCTGGTGTTAGCAGCAGGTCTATTTGCAAAATTTCCAACATTTTTTCACGAATTTTTTTCCAAAATGTTTTCGCCTTTCCACATGTCCACCATAGGTGGAAATAAGTGCCGTTCTCTTTACAGCATTTCCAGCATTTATTTTCTTTTGTTTTATATATCTTATTCAACTTCACTGGGTCCAAGTACCATCTATAAAACATTTTAAGATAGTTCTCTTTCAGTTTCTGCGCAGCAGTGAAGCTGTGCGTATCTTTCCAGCTGCTCTCACATTGGTCTAATTGTATTTCATGGCCTGTGTTCCGAGACCATCCTATCATTGTCTCTTTTATTTTTTCCGATTCCAGTTCTCTTTCCAATAGTAGTTTATATAATTTAGATATTGTTTGTTTCTGTGTTTCTAATAATATTTTTTCAAATGTGTCATTCTTTGTTGCCACTTCAATTCCTTCTAGCTTTTTATCCATAAGAAATCTTTCTCTTAATTGTCTGAATAGAAACCACTGGTTTCTATTCAAATCTAACTTGGATTTTATTTAAATTATGAACATGTCATCCACAATTGCCCCAGTATAAGAACAAATCTGGGATGCATGTGGATGTTTCAATTTTAGGCTGAAATCCACCTTCCAGTCTTCCATTCAGTGTAAAACATGCGTGAAAGAGTTATGTCATGCTTAGTACCGTACAGGCAAAACTGTTGCCAGGTGTCATTGAACTATTTATACCAGCATGCTTAGTAAATAAGAAAATTATCACAGGCTTTCCTGAGAAAACATACCATGAGAGTCTGAAGTAGGGGGTGGGCAGGGAACAGCTTGTTATAGGCCATTTCCGCACTACACTGTTATAGTGGTATTATTCCACTTCCAACATCCTATGGAATCCTAGGATTTGCAGTTTAGGAAAGACCCTCCCTAAACTGCAAACCCTAGGATTCCATAGGATGTTGGAAGTGGAATAATAGCACTATAACAGTCTAGTGCAGAAATGGCCATAGTCACTTGGGTTTTCTTTGTCAGAACTTCTTGGGGGCCGCTGTTAGCTGCTCCTGTGCAGGAGGGATTTCTTTGTCTAACCTTTTGGGACTCTGCATGTCACCATATTGAACCATGTGTTGCCTGCTCCTGGGGTGAGAAGTACTGACAGACTTCCAGGAGACTGTCACTGTGTAAACATGGTGGTCTGGGTGGCCACAGCAAATGCTATAAAACACCTGCAGCATGCACGCAAGACCAATAACTCTCCTTCTACATCAGTTATGTTATCTCATCCTGATCACCCTTGAATCCATTTTGGTGTGGTAACCCTGCTCAAGCGCCTAATCAACACATCCTCCTAATCTTCTCATACCCTTTGCACCCTCTGTATTTTTCCAGAATATTTTTTTCAAGCACAAATCATAATATCCAATGCATTGTCAAGTACTGGAAAGGGCACCCTCAGCCCATCATTAACTATTCCAGTTGTGAGTACAAGAGGCTGTTTAAAGGGTATTGTTAATATGAGCTAGTTATCTCTTGTGCAAGCACCTTAAACTGTGCCAAATATTCCTGTATTGAAGGTGAAAATGTAGACAGGAGAGATGGATTATCCTTATCAAAACAAAAAGAGGCAAACAATATTACCTGGTCCCGAGAGAAGGTGCCAACTGTGGATTGATTTAAAGAGGACATATCTGGAGGATTACAGCTGAGGATATCGAGGTTTGCCAGCCATTTGTGAGCTAAAGAGGCTGTTTTTGCAGCTCAAGCCATCCGCATCTCAGTAATACTTTAGCTTTCATGATTCCTTCACAAGAGGTTTATGATTATGGCTTTGGGGTATAAAAGGAAAGGCCATACTAGTGTCAGAAGAAATGAAACCCATACAAGATGCTAGAGATTTAATGACCAAATCAGCCTTCCAGCATAATGCTTCACTTGAGTTTATCCCAATGAGCCCAAACAGTTAGGCTGACACACAACACACATAGGTCATTCCTGCTTGCGCAGGTCCAGCAGCGGTCAGTGTGGCTGACAGTAAGTCACATGGGAGGTTTAATGAAAGCTTTAAGAACATCACATATGCTATAGCACAAAGGTCACCTGAACTAAGTAGTAGCCTGTCTCTGTACTTACTCATTTTGTCCATCCACATGTTTTCCAAAATTAAAAACAATATTTCTCACACTTGCATTACAGATAACATACCCTGTTAGGTCAGAACAAAGACCTATCTAAGTTCACTGTCCTTTTTCCAGCATTGGGCAGAGCTTGGCAAAGTGTCCATGATCACCAAGAGAGTTCAGAGTGCTGTTGCTATATTTGTGGTTTGCAAAAGTAACAACAAAGTAAGATTTTACAGTGGCCCATGAAGTGCTGGATTAAAAGAGGTAACAGGTTGTATGCCAAAGCATATTCTCAAGCTGCCATATATTTGTGATTTATGTGCCACTCTGTCCTCTTCTATAAAATGATCAAAACAGTAATGATGAAGTGTAAGATAGGAATGTACAAAAAATTATGTATCAATTCCAGCAGCATCAAATTATTATTGCCCTTCAAGTCAATATAAGCCAGTGCCATAACTCTGTATTATAAGCACCTATATGGACAGAGAAGAAGTGAGTGGGCAGCTAGAAATGTCTGAGTTTGAATCAATCAGGTGGTTGAACAAGGTTGCTTTAAACAGAAAAATGGCTTGTCCATTCTGCTAGGTAAATGACTGCACCCAAAACTTCCAAAATACTTCTCAATGGGTTGTGGACATTTCCTTTTTCTGCACATATGAGTGTGTAAAATTGCGGTCTAAGAGAGCTCTCTTGATAATGAATGAATTTGTCCTGAAAATTAGCTAGTAGCACTTTATTGTTGGTAACCTGTTCCATGGCTTTTCTCATCTATATGTGGCTAAATTAGAGTTGCTGCCAACTCTACCATTTTCTAAAGCAAAATTTGAAATTTATTTGTGAACTTTGTGAGTTGTGAAAGAGGAGTTTCCTAATACATTGAGATGGTTTAAAGAAGACTTGTGACATTTCACAGGGGGTTCCACACTTCTCTGAGGTATGTGAAAAGACTCTTAGCCATGTATTTCTCCTGTAGGTATGATTAAGGCTCTTAAAAGGCAGGTAGCCTCACCCAGGACAGAAACAGCCTGGCTCTCAAGGGAAGTTACTTTTTCTATTGTTATTGGAGTTGAAATTTTATTTCCTGGATTTTACACTCTTTGTCTCCAAGTGCCCATGTGGCCACAAAGGGGAGTGAATTCTGCCTGCCACTGATATCTCTCCAGACTATTTTAAATGACAACAACAAAAACAACATCTTGACAAAATATAGGCCTATGACTCTAACATCATGATGGTTTTTCTTCCCCTGTATAATTTTTATCACCTTTGCCTAATGAAGAAGCTAAAGAAGCATGATGTATTTTGTGCTTTTTTGGATGTCCCAGTAAAGGTATCACTGTTTCGTGGGATTTGAATGTTGTTGAATTTTGCTCTTAAGTATGGCATACCTAACTATGGCCATTTCCGCATGAGCCTGTTATAGCGCAATGATTCCACTTTCAACCTCCTATGGAATCCTGGGGTTTGCAGTTTAGGGAGGGGTCTTTCCTAAACTGCATACCCCAGGATTCCATAGGATGTTGAAAGTGGAATCATCACGCTACAACAGGCTCGTGTGGAAATGACCTATGCTATGTATCCTTAGGTTCAGTATTTGTAGTTCCAGTTCAGAGCATTTGCTGTTGCTTTGAGTAGAACCTGAAAAGAAACAATACAACCTGATTCTGCTTTCTAGGGTAGGTGTGGACATTGCGCTTAAAGAGGGGGACTGCACTACAGGGGGCTTGATGCAATCAAGGAAGCCATAGCCCTAAGCTTGCAAGACTTGAGCAGGGCAGGTGATGGCCAAGGTTCTTGGGAATCTTTCATTCATAGGGTCATCAAGTTGAAGTCAACTTGATGATAAATAACAACCAATTTCTCTTAACAATTTCTTCTGTTCTTCTCTGTCTTCTCATCCTACTTGTCATTTAACTTTAATCTCTGTAATTTAGCCTTAGTCTATCCTTAATTCCTAATTAGATTTTTTTTTAAAAAAAATTGGAAGCAGAGCTAATTATGCCAAATCAAGTGCATTTAGATATTTAATACCAATAATTTACTGCCATTATAAACATCATTATTTCATACCACCGTATTTTCTGCCCTGGTGATAACAAAAACAAGGATATAATTGTGTAATATTAAAATATTCATCAAATAGTAATTTACAAAAATATACAAGTAATATACAAAAAAAGTACATCTAGACTGCAGTCCTACTTACAAATACCTGAGAATGAGTCCCACTGAAATTAGCTGGAGGGCAGAATAAGCATGCTGCTATCAGAAGTATCTATCTGCTTTGCAAATATATATCCCAGCCTTTTAATCCCTCTACATCACCCAGGTTGTAGCTTATAACGGTTAAAATGGCACACAGTAACACCATATTATAAAACACTAAAAAATTCAAAATGGAGACTGGTGCAGCAGGTAAAAAGAAAGTACACTATATAAAAATATTATGTACCAAGAAAGATAAAATCTTGAAGAAACAGGAAAGTCTTTGTTGAATGATGAGAAACAGCAGGGAAGGAGGCCAAGGCCATCTCTGCACTAGACTGTTATAGTGCTATTATTCCACTTTCAACATCCTATGGAATCCTGGGGTTTGCAGTTGAGGACAGGCTTAAGCTTTGACTCTGGCCCCTCCCTAAGCTACAAACCCCAGGATTCTATAGGATGTTGAAAGTGGAATAATAGCACTGTAACAGTCTGCTGTGGAAATGGCCCAAATCAACCTCATGGGCAAAACTGTTCCACCATTGGAAAGCACTGTCACACTACACAATCATAGCGCCATCATTTCATTTGAACTGCCAAGACAACATCTTAATAGAATCATCGGGTTTGTAGTTTGGTGAGGCACTGACTAGAGGAACTTTCTGATTGAGAATTTTAAATACCCCTCCTTAAATACCTCTCACTAAAATGCAAATGCCTACCTGAAGGCACCAGATCCAATCTGATTCTGGAAGTTAAGAAGGGTCAGTCCTGGTTAGTACTTGGATGTGAGACTGCTGAGGACTACAGATTCTGTAGACTAGAATGCAGAGGAACCTTACAAAATTCATGAGGTCACCATTAACAGGCAACTTGAAGACACATACATACACAAATGGCAATTTGTAGCATTCCTCACCATTGTCTGCGCTGGCAAGGTTGATGCGTGTTACAACCCAACATCTTGACATAGAGTAATATGGCAACCTAGATGTAATAAAAGCACATGCATCTGATATCTATAGGAACAGGCACATGTGGTGCATCATAGCAATCTGCGCATAGGGAACCCTAGTTTCCATCTGTACACTCCAATCCAGAGTCAAAGCTTAAGCCTGTCCGTCAATTGCAAACCTGACTTTTCAGAAGGAGCATGATAATGTCTAAAACAGAATGAATTGCTGTTCCAGAGGTGCACTTTGTCTTGTGTGGATTAAGTATGAATTTATTAGCCCTCATCTATCCTATTACTGCCTCCAGATGCCAATTGAAAATATCAACAGCTTCCCTAGGTTTAGGATGAAAAAGAGAAATAGAGTTGCGTGTCATCTGCATATTGGAGACAACACAGCCCAAATCCCTGGGCTATTCCATCTCATACCCAGTTCTACCTAGCAGCAAGAATGCAAATGCTACCGTTATTATTAATTTATACTGAACTGCCAGCTACTGACTCCGAGTGGTATCTATAGTATGTACTTTAGCATAGAACAAACCGATGCCCTAAAGATTTTGCAAAGGTTACATCCTGTTTACTGAGCTCTTTATTATTTCGTTGGTGCAAGCTGGCGTGAGGAAAAGAAGGCACTTCCAGTCTACATAACCTGAGAGAAAAAGGCTGACACAATAAAATGCTAACATTTCAAATAGTACCACATTTGAGGTGATAACTTGAAATCCTCCCAAGCATCTTTGTCTGCATATCTGCTTCCATTAAAAATAGCTCAGAGTTCTGCTTGAAAACAATCAAATCCCTTGGAGTTCAGGCATCTAAAAATAGATGCCTGTAGACCTATAAATATACATACCGACTCATACCTGTAAGACAGTGAAAAGCTGGGCATGCTTAGCTAAAAATACGATCTTGGCAGATGTCACAAAGGAATATCCATGGGGGAGGGGGAGTGGGAGTGGGAGTGGGGACAGGACTTTTTCTGGATTTCTCTTTTCCTCTTCTCTTTCCAAAAGGAAGGGAGCCTCTCCCCCACTCTCCACTTTCCCTTCATCTTGGCTGTCAATAACAGCAGGAAAGATCCTTTGGTGCCCTGACAGTTCTGACAGTCCTCACAGTTACAGCTCATTAAAAAGAGTGCCAAGAGTGACACTTGTGCCTTCGAGCCCCCTCCCAGTACCTATGTTTCTCCCACACCACATTTCCTAACCTTGCCTGGCAGCTCACCTTGTTCTCCTGGGATTAGGTGCTTGTCAGTAAATGAGGCTCAGTGACACCATCTACTGCCACAAAGTATGAAAAATAGCAGGTTAAACACTGTCTTGCCTTTCCCATCTATTAACTCACGGGATGAGAGAATAATGATGAATGCCCAAACAGGGATCAAAAACTCTATCCAAAATGCACCAACGTCACCATCATCATTTCCATCATCTGGCTTCAGCTTCAAGTGGCATCCATAACAGGTTCACAGAAATTCCTAATACCTTGCCTTAGATATGAGTGTGTGTATGTGGTTTCAAGTGGCCTGTCAACTGATGGTGACCCCATGAATTTCACAGGTCTTTCTTAGGCAAGAAAAACTCAGAGGTGGTTTTGCCAGTTCCTTCCTCTGAAATGTAACCTACAGCATCTGGTATTTGTTGGCAGTCTTTCACCCAAGTACTGTGTAGGGCTAACCCTGCTTAGCTTTCAAGGTCAGATGAGATCTGGTGCCTTTGGGGTACTTGGGCCTTTAAAATCTTTTGAATATTCTGGAGTGACTGATTGACTGAGAGACTCTTTTTACCTCTTCTGTGGTGGTTACTCTGTGATTGTTCCCAATGTGATCAAGGACTGTGTAAGGAGGGTCTTAGAGTTAGCTTACTGTATGACTGCTCCAGGAGTTACCACTGGTTCTATTGCACTTTTCATAGACATTCACAGACAGACATTGCACTGTCATTTTAAGTGCATTTATGCAACCAAAATGCACACGAGTAAGTGGCTCAAATCCAAGGGGAGTTATGCAAATGCCAGTGGAATGGCATTTGCAGCATACAGTTGGTTTTGGTGAACACTTTGACACTGGTTTACTATGAAAAGGCATTTAGTTATATAAGGAGAGAGAGAGAGAGAGAAATGAACCCAGTCAGCTTCTCTTACTCAACTTCCAAAATTACCAAAACCATGGAGGGACCCCAATTATTGCTAAAATTGCTTTTTTTAAAAATGTATTCCTTTTCAATTTGTGTGTTAATTTCTGTTAGCTGCCTTACAGTGAACTATCTTAAAAGGCAAAGTATACATATATAAAAACAAATTATAAAATAATATTAATGGCAATGAGGTGCTCAAATGTAGCCAGTTTATTGAGAAGCTGGGGAAAAAACCGTTTAAAATGAAGATTATAACATTATCAACCTTTTGAAAAATGTGGAGTGGAAAAAACCTTCCTTCCAAACAAGTTGTTTAAAGAGGATTTGCTAGGAAAAAGTGCAGAGAAGTTGTATAAGAATGGTATTTCTGTCTCCTGGAGTTCAGAAGGAAAGATGAGAAATAAAATAGCTCCATGGGGAGCTAAAGACAACAGAAACTTGGTGTTGTTTTTTTCCCAATGAGAAATTCAAATGAAATTGGCACACTCATTCATTCTCTCTTAATCTAGGTTTGCCTAAAGTGTGATTGTCCACAGGGAATGGAAGAACAAGAGTTCCATCGATGAGTCCTTATACTGTACAGAACTGAATGGCCATTAGTTTTCATTGCTTTGCTGTATCCGCTAGATATTCCTACAACATCCTACTGCAAGCAGAATTCATTCTCTCCCTTGTTACAATGCATATAAAACTATCTCCTCGCTTTAATTCAATATATAAACAATGCTCTGAAACATATTATTTCTAGGGCTACAGCTGTCTCACAGTAAGCAATAAGCATTTTAAAAGTGATCCTACTTTGCCTGTTAATAGCTGATCTTTGCTGAAATCAGAAACACGGCTCAAACATTTCATGTGTTAACATTCCAGTGCAAATGCTGTATCTGGAGATTACCTTTAGCGAGAACAAATCAAATAGAATGATACAACCATGTCAGCTTGAAGCAATGGCTAGTTGCCTTTTTTCTTCTGGTCTGTAAGCAGGAGGCAGAATTCACAGCTTCAGTCACACAAAAGACTACACCATATATCTTTCAACTGTCCCAATTTAGTAGGAACTGTCCAAATAATCCTCTGCAGTCCCACTTTTTTTTCTAAGTTACTTTTAAAATGTCCCCATGTCTTTCTTCCTCCTCTTTTTCCCCTTTGTCCTTGTGACAAAGTTCCCAGGGCATGGCTGTCTGAAGTACCAGTGTAGCCTGGAAGCGGGTTGCAAGGCAACCCGAATTGCACCTCAGGAGAGAAACCCAGCCCAGTAGTATGTGGGAGGGGCTTGGGGCTGAGAGGAAAAAGTTATATAAAGCCAAGTACCTGTGGGTATTCATTGCTTCAGTGATTGCCTAGCAAGGGAGCAGAATTCCTGAGCTAGTAGGGAGAGTGTGACTGCCTAGTGAGGGGCACAAGGGTAATTAAGCCCTAGTAGGAACAGGTCAGAGAGTGTGACCTGGATTGGAGGTTAAGCCTTTGGTGGGAGTTTAGCCAAAGGGCTGTTATGTGATACTTGTGCTTTGTATAAAAGGCTAAAGGTATAATTGAACTGTTTCTGAGCAGAGAGTTACCTGTTATATTGTCTAAAAAATGACTTGAGGAAATCTATCTACCTTGATCCTCATTTTAAGTCAAACGTGCTACTATATTCTTACTGTTGTCATAATAAATGTTATGGTTTATTTCTGTAAACACTGACTCGGCTTGAGTTGTATATACAGTATATGAGGCAATACAGAGAACATGTTAACATAAAATTAAGTCGTGCTAAATAAAACATTGAAAATGCTCGCCCATTTACGCAAAGGTGGTGTTATAAGGGGGAAAGGCAGGGCACCTTATCAGATCAGGGAACTGTCACACCAATCTAGTAGAAGTAAGGACCTGCCATAGTCCTTAACTTACTTCAGTTGCTGCAAACTGAGTTCAAAGTACAGAAGTAGTTTACAGTCAATTAACTTAGCAGAGGGAGAGGAGAAACAATCCTGCCCACACCAATAAATTCTTCTAGCTTGTGTGTGCTTCCTTGTTAATAAATTTTGTCATCTTGACCACAAGTAGTCAGGGTGGCCATATGTCGTGGTTTTCATCAGTGAAGTGTTAGACTGGGTATGCTGGTCTTCTATACAACATACATATGTATTTAAAAATCTTGGATTATTATTTATAAGCGTTATTTAGTGCCTTCCCTAGATATGAGGCAAGGGTTCTGGAATTCATGAAATGGATTCTTTAACGAAGAGGCCTAATGCCCTAAAGACACCAGATCCCATCTGATCTTAGAAGCTAACTAGGGTCAGTCCTGGTTGGCAACTGGATGGGAGATCACTGGTCAATACCAGGTGCTATTAGGCTATGCTTCATAACAGTAGCAATAGCAGTTACATTTCTGTACTGCTTATCAGTGCAAAGCACTCCCTAAGTGGTTTACAATGTGTTTAGCTAATTGTCCCCAGCAGTCTGGGTGTTCTTTTTACTGATGTATGGAAGAATGGAAGGCTGAGTCAACCTGGAGCCTGGCAGGATCGAACTCACAACATTGTGGCTGCAGTACCAGCATTTAACCATTGCACCACCCGGGCTCTTGCTTCAGAAGAAGGAACTGTCAAATCCACCTCTGAGGTATTCCTCATCTAGGAAAACCCTATAAAATCATGGGGTTACTATAATGGACAAGTGACTTGGCAACGTGAAGACTCATGCATACAGGCATTCTTTAACAGATAGAAAGCCAAGATGGTTTGCAGATAAAAAGTCAAGTGACAATCTACTCCAGCAAAGCAGAGTACCCAAAAATTATAGGGATGCCCTTCTTGCTTTTCCTCTAGTACAGGCTTACATTTTCTTAGGGTAACTTCCTGCCCTTCCCATGATAAATATGGACTTAAGACAGTATAAAGTACCAATAAAAAAGTTGTGTTAGATGTTTGGGCTTCTTGAGCATAAAATACCCTTTGCAAGAACAAACATTTTACAGATTTACTCACATTTTCTCCAACTGTGACACCAGTTTATTTTTTAAAATATCAATGCCACTTTACTGCACATAAGGGAGTGTCAAGGCAGTTAACATACAGCCTTAGCAAAGTTAAAATGAACTCTGTAAGTCTTATTGGCTGGGTTTGCATATCACAGTTAGCCAGTATCCTTGAGCAGTCTTTCATTTATTTGGGGTTGGCCAACATATAAGGTATTGCTGATTTTATTTTAACGAAACCAACAGTATTCTCATTCTAACTATGTTTCCAGCTATCCTTGTTGTTTCTTTGGGTTGCGGGTATTTTTTTTTTTACTCCTTAATATTACACTCCCTTGCCTGAAAGTAAGTTCTGCTGAACTCTGTGGGAATTATTTCTAAATAGATATAGATGTATCATTCAAAACAAGCAGACTATTTCACTTGCAGTGGTATAAGCTGGAGGAGTAGCAAAGCAGTTCAATAAGATTCAGTGTGGAAAAAGCAACAAGATTGGTCATAGCATCATGGAGCCATAGCTCCAAAAGTGTGTGACATACATGGAATTTGTAACCATGTTTCTCAAGACACAGAGAAAACTCAATGAAAGAACAGCCATATGCACATGGGGGAAAGAACACTCAGTAGTAAAGTACACGCTTTGCAGAAGTTTCTAAAATCAGTTGATACCTTAGAATCATATAATGGTTGAGTTGGAAATAACCTCAAATGTCCTCTGCTGATGCAGGAAATCTATAGCTGAAGCACCCCTGACATTCAGCTTCTGCTGAATAACTTCAGACAAAGGAAAATCCTTTGCTTTTCAAGGCATTTCGTTCCATTGTTGAACTAGTCTGTCAGAAAATTCTTCCGTACCGTTCAGCTGAACTCTTCTTTCCTGAAATTTGAATCCATTTGTTTGTCACCTATTCTCTGGAGCAGCAGGAGATAAACTTGCTCCATCTTTTACATGACAACCCTTCAAATACTTGAAGAAAGCTGTCATATCACCTCTCAATAATTTCCTCTGTATGCTAATATCAGTTCCCCCAAACCATTTCTCACATGGTTTCTGGACTCTTTACCATCTCGTTCACTCCTTTGGCAGGGGCATCCCATGCTAGTGGGATGGCAAATCCACCCCAGGGTTTATGTTGAACTTCAGAGTAACTATGCAGGCTTGGTATTTTAGCAAGAAAAATCAACATCTAAGATAGTAGTTTGACTAAAACCCAGAATGGATTCACTGCCACATGGACTTGAAACCAACTAGCTGTCCTCTGGAAACATTCCAGATGAATACTGCCTTTTGAACACAGCATGCCATGTGGTCTGACTAGAGCAGTGGTTCTCAACCTGTGGGTCCCCAGATGTTTGTGGACTTCAGCTCCCAGAAGCCCCAGCCACTATGGTCAATGCTCAGGGCTTCTGGGAGCTGAAGTCCAAAAACATCTGGGGATTCACAGGTTGAGAATCACTGGACTAGAGCAAAACAGAGTGGAACCATTATTTCCCATAATCAAAGACATTGTGTTTGTGTAGCTTAGAGTTTCATCAGCTATTGGCTCATTTTTTGTTAGTGCCTTACTAAGACCCCTACATCTTTAATTTAAACAGAACCAGGAAGATGTTGGCCTAAAACCCTGCCGTTCCTGAAGTTGTTTAGTGTCAACATTGCTGAGGTGGGCAAATCATTTGAGTCGGTACAAAGTACCTATATGTGATTGTACTTGGGCATCTGGCTGTAGGGATCAGAAATGGGAACATCAGGTGTGATCCTGCCTAGGGTATACAAAACTAAAAGTTACAAAGTAACTATAAGTAGTTTCCGTGTCAGTTTCACTTCTTGCTGCAGCAAAAGTGGGCTCTCATTTTTAATTTGGACTATACCAGTTGATCTTTGATTTTTTTTTTATTAGCTTCCCTTTATGCCTCAGATCAATATCTTTAAATTAGCACAATTCATTGCTGTGGTTTAATTCAATAACAGTTTGGTATTTCAATGAGGCAAATAGTTTTTCCTCTGTGTTCTAATTTGTTATGCCAGATTTCCTCCTTTTGGCTATTAATATTATGTTTATTGTGACCTAAATTGAGAAATAGTAAATTGACAGTTTCCAGTGGGAACTCAGTGATACAGAGAGTTACAGCTTGACCCCAGATATGGTGAAGTTTAAGAACCAAGGCTGATATGGCAACTTGAAGTATAAAGGCTGAAACATGTCTGCTGATAGAATTTTGAGTGAGCCAAAGGATCCTGTAGGAGGAATGCAAGTTTGCTAATCAGTAATACAGCAATGGCATGAGTGCTCTGTTACCTTGTTTGAAATGACTACTGCAAGAGCATTTTCTTCCCACCATACTCCCATGTGTGCAACAGTTAGAGGTACTGGGCAAGTATAATTGCAAGATATAATCCACTGTCTCTGTTGTGTCGCTAGCTCTGATCTAGGCTGTGTGGCTCACTTAAAGAAACTGCAAAGTTTATTATGCAGAACCATTCCAGAAGATGGGTATCACAGAGAAGTTTCTGAGGGCCTTTCCACACTACACTGTTATAGTGCTATTATTCCACTTTCAATATCCTGTGGAATTTTAGGGTTGGTAGTTTACTGAGGCTGAGAATTCTAAATGCCCCTCCCTAAACTGCAAACCCCAGGATTCCATAGTATGTTGAAAGTGGAATAATAGTACTATAACAGTGTAGTGGAGAAAGATCCTAAGTCATATACTAAATTCCACAGCCTGTTGTTGTTGTTGTTTAATATTATTTGCCCACCTATCTCTATGGATCAAGATGGGGGACAACCAATTAAAATATAGCAAGCAATGGACACAAAACACAGTTAAAAACATGAACACCAATTAAAAATACATGATCAGTTAAAAGAGTGTAACATCAGTTTAAAAAGCAAATATATTTAAACAATCAATTTATAATTTAAAATGTATAATATAAAAACCATCTGGGTAGACCTGCCAGAAGAAATTGGTCTTTAATTCTATTTGAACTCAGAGAGCATATCCGGCTGTCGAATCTCTTCCAGCAGCTCATTCCACAATTTGGGGGCAGCTGAAGAAAAAGTCCTCTGGTTAACAGTTGCCGGCCTAGTTCTGAATGACTGAAGTAAATGTCCCCCAGAATACCTGAGTGTCTGTGGCAGATTATACAGGAGAATGGGATCCTGTAGGTAACTGGGACGCAAACCATGAAGGGCCTTAAATGTAGCAAGCAACACTTTCTACCCTGCCTGGAAAGTAATTGGCAGCCAGTGGAGTGACTTTGTGTGGATAGGAGCGAGGGACCTATGGAATGAACACAGTACGTCAGACTGAGAAAGAAAAGGCCACAACTTTATTGGCTCCAGCATACAGATGGGTTGGCCCACACATGGGTCTGGATCCTGGCATTGATCAACCCGTTGTTGACCGATGAGCACAAGCTTCTGACCTGGTGCGAGAATCCCAAGGTATAGCAAGGGGAGCCCACTGGCCGGGGACCCCCTGCCACCCGGACGTGCAAGCAAGGCATGTCTCCCCGAGCTGGATATGCTTGCAACCGCCTTGCACCCCCTTCCACGCTGCAAGGGACCAATGACCCAATGTAAAAGACCATTGGCCCCGACCAACCTGGATCCAACACACATGTGGCCGCCAACAAAGGCAGGCCACCGTGGGACTGCTTACTGCCAACCTCCAGTTGCTGCAGCCAATAAATTTTTTCCCCAGATGAATACCACTCCATGGGCCAGCAACCATGGGCCAAAGGGCAATGTGACAAGGGATAGAGGGTCAAGCACCCAGCTTCAGTTCAGGCCTGATATAACCCATAAAGGCCCTGGACTTCCACTGCCCCACCCTCTTGAGGTCTCCATCAGACAAACCCCACTCAGAAGCTGCAGTGGCAGCCCCAATCCTGAAGGAGTGACTCCCAAACTCAGAAGGAGGTAGCCCGAGGTGGGCCAGGGCTGCTTGCAGGATGGCCACAAACTGGAAACTGGACAATGCAGAGTAATCCTGATGGAAGAATAGGGGGCCCGGCCCCCGTAGTCTCCTCTGCAGATACCTCCGCAATGCCTAGACTGGGCAAGGGCCGTGCCCCTGAAAGGCGTGGAGCCACACAATGGACCCCTGGCCCAACTGATCATTCTTGAAGCACCTGATCCGGATGGCGAGCAAGGTTCCATGGAAGGTGACATCTCCAACCTAGAACGCTCAGCCAGGTGGGTCCCTCTTAGAGTTGCAAACCAGCTCTCCAACCCTGAAAGCCCCAAAGAAAGTACAATGAAGTGAGCTGTCTCCTGGTCAGGGTAACTTGACAAGAGAGGGCGGAGCGTGGCCAGGTGGACAGGAGTGTGGGAGGGAGGGGAACTACTGTCAGGGATTCCTCACCCTGCTGGGGAGGGGGAGCAGAAAGGAGGCATTCTTTTTTGCCCGAAGGGGCATTGCCAGAGTGGCCGGAGTGGGTAGGCTGGCTGCCTCCTGTACGAGGGCAGGACACTCTGGGTTAGGAGCCCAGGCAGCCCTCACAGCTGTGTTCAAACCTGCAGCTGGCCCATTGGCACTTGCCCTGGTTGAACTCCCAGCATCCTTCTTCCCCTGCCCAGGAAAAAGCTTGGAGCCCTCAGGGCTGCCCTTGATGTGGGGGCCAACAATCACAAGCCAAAGCTTGTCATTGATTAGGTCCCAGCGAGCACAATTGCTCTGAGACACTCACCTGTGGAAGGCACAATCATACTCGATGGCAGCAGCATCCCCGCAAGGACCCGAGCCTTGAGCACATTCCCCAGGTGATTGGAGAGGTGCCAACCTCTGTCAGAATAGGCAGCCATGACCACCCCCATGAACATGTTGTACCGCCCCAGCCAGTTGCTGAAGGAGCATTCAGCTGACCCGCCTTTCTCCTCCTCCTAGTGTTTTCTGCTAGATTTGGGGACATGCCCTTCCTCACCCTCAGGCTTAAGAAATGAGAAAACATCAATATGATAGCCATCCAAAATGCGCTCCTGGATTCTCTTGTCTAAATGAATACCTAGGGGATCCTCATGGTCCCTGAAGGTGGCATGCAGACCAAGACCCCTACTCTCAGATGCTGTGTCTGACACGGCCCTGGGACTCCCGTCCTCCTGTTCCTTGCCCTCGCACTTGTGAATGGCCAAGGTGGGGAGCCCGTGTACTCCTGAGTCCTGGACCCACCTGCCAAGGACTCACCCAATGCCCCACCAGAGTCTGATTCGGTAATGCGGTAATCACAAGAAGTCAACATGGATTTTTCAAAAATAAGTCATGCCAGACTAATATTATTTATTTTTATGATAGAGTTACTAGCTTGATAGATGAAGGGAATGCTGTGGATGTAGCATATCTCGATTTCAGTAAGGCCTTTAACAAAGTTCCCCATGACATCCTTGTAAAGAAGCTAGTAAAATGCGGGCTGGACAGGGCTACTGTTAGTTGGATTTGTAATTGGTTGACCGACGGAACCCAAAGGGTGATCACGAATGGCTGCTTTTCATCCTGGAGAGAAGTGACTAGTGGGGTGCCACAGGGTTCTGTCCTGGGCCCAGTGCTGTTCAATATCTTCATCAGCAACTTGGATGAAGGAATAGAGGGCATGCTCATCAAATTTGCAGATGACACTGAATTGGGAGGGATTGCTAATATGCCAGAGGACAGGATCAAAATTCAAAATGACCTGGACAGATTGGAGAGCTGGGCCAAGGCTAACAAAATGAAATTCTACAGAGAGAAGTGTAAGGTCCTACACTTAGGTAGAAAAAATGGAATGCAGAAATATAGGATGGGGGTTATGTGGCTGGATAGCAGTACATGTGAAACGGATGTAGGAGTCTTAATAGACCACAAGCTGAACATGAGTCGGCAGTGTGATGCGGCAGCCAAGAAAGCCAATGCAATTCTTGGCTGCATCAATAGGAGTATGGTGTCTAGATCGAGGGAGGTACTGGTACCATTCTACTGTGCTTTGGTTAGACCTCATCTTGAATACTGTGTCCATTTCTGGGCACCCCAATTCAAGAAGGACATGGTCAAGCTGGAGCAAGTCCAGAGGAGGGTGACCAAAATAGTGAGGGGCCTGGAAGCCATGCCCTATGAGAATAGACTTAGAGCTGGGTATGTTCAGTCTGCAGAAGAGAAGATTAAGAGGGGACCTGATAGCTATGTTTAAATATCTGAAGGGATGCTATGTAGAGGAGGGAGAGGGCTTGTTTTCTGCTGCTTCAGAGATCAGGACAAGGAGCAATGGATTCAAGCTTCAGGAAAGGAGATTCCACCTGAACCTCAGGAAGAACTTCCTGACAGTCAGGGCTGTCTGGCAGTGGAATATGCTGCCTCGGAGTGTAGTGGAGTCTCCTTCTTTGGAGGTTTTTAAGCAGAGGCAGGATGGCCATCTGTCGGGAGTGCTTTGAGGATGCTCCTGCATGGCAGGGTGTTGGACTGGATGGCCCGTGTGGTCTCTTCCAATTCTAAATTTCTGTGATTCTATGATTCTGCGCTGCTTGCTGTTACCCTTCCTCCTTCTCTTGCTATGCCTCTCTCTACTGGATGAATCAGTGCTGGAATCAGACAAGATGGAGGTGCTGGAGGATGAGGAGGAAATTTGCCACTGCCTGCAGCTGCACCTGGTCCGAGGCCGCTCTGCAGGAGGGGCAGAACCACTCCAGCCTCCACAAGCGGAGGGGCAGGTGCAGACCTCATCTCCAGGTGCTGCACGTTTTCCATCAGCAACTCCAAAATCTGTGAGAGGCCAGCCAGGACTGCCTGACCGGGAGAGTCTGGGTCCTGTACAAGACTGGCAGAGCAGCCAGGAGACCCAGCGAGGGGGCCCACCTGGATGCAGGGGCCTGGCTGGCCCAGGGCTTCCTCTGCCTCTCAGCCTGGCTCCTGGTGCAAGAAAGGGCGCTGCTTGGAAGGCATGGTGCCACCCTGGCAAAGGCAAGACCAAGCTGGCCAACAAGCTCCAAAGACACCACCACCTTGCTGAACAGATGCCTGCAGTCGCTGCAGCCACAGGGTCCACAAACTGGTGTTTGCTGCCAGTAACCATCGTTGTCTCACTTCTCTGTGCTGTGATGGCTCTGGAAGCTGCCACCATCATCTCCACCAGGGCAGGCTCCCAAGTCCTAGCACTCACCTGAGAGTCCAGTGCCATCTGCCTCCTGGCCTCCGATAAGGTCACTACTGGATCACCACAATCAGAGCAGCTGAGCCAAGCAGAGAGCAGCCGAGACACAAGGAGGCTGTGCAGGCAGATGTGGGGAAAATGAATTTCCCATGGCTGTCTAGCAAGACGCAGCAGCCAGTCGGAACGCAGGAAGCACGTTCTGATTGGCTGCCACCCTCCTGGGCATGGCGGAACCCAGTGGCTTGGCCCGACATCAGCAATGGCCCTCCTCTTGGCCCAGGAGGGGGCTGGAAGAGCTGCCATTCTTCCGTGCCCTGCTCCACCCCGCAAATGGCACCATGCGGTAAGTCGAGCAGCGCACTTAATATAGGAGTAATACGATCACTCCTAGATGCACAGGAATCAATCCGGTTGCCATGTTTTGCATCAATTGACGTTTCCAAGCTTGGTACAAAAGTAGCTCAATGTGCAGTGCATTGCAGAAGTCCAGTCTTGAGGTTATCAGTGCCATGGTATTGTGGACATTCTAGTTTGGGTTTTAGACACACTAGAAATATTAATATTATATACTATACACACAAAAACAAATTACTTCCTTATTTTTTGATGTTGGAACTTCCAGAATTATAGGAATTTCACGCCTCCTGACCACAAAATATTTGGCAGATTGAAATATGGAAAAATATTGCGGATTTAATTCTCAGATTGCTTGTGCCATAAATTCTCCCAGTATTCTAACTGTAATACTAAGGGTGTGAATTATCTGGTAGTGTGATGTAGTAGTTGGACTAAGTGTGTTGGACTATGATTCTACAGAGTGTTGGACTTTGACTCTATAGAGACTAAGGTTTAAATCCTCACTCAGCTATGGAAACCCACGGGGTGACCTTGGGCAAGTCGCACTCTCAGAAAGTGAAAGGCAAACCTCCTCTGAACAGATCATGCCAAGAAAACCCTGTGATAAATTCATCTTTGGGTTTCCGTAAGTCATAAACAAGTTGAAGGCATATAACAAGAAGTATGAGCTGTTATATGTGGTTGAAAACAGAAAAGACTACACAAGGAAGCATACAGGAGAATATAAAAACAAGTGTAGATGGAAAACAATTGATGCATATTTACCTTTTTTATTTGGAAACATGGGATTAAGGATTTTGAATATATTTGTGTTACTGATTGTTCTTACATTTAATTGGATTGCTGTGGATATAAACAGTGTCTGCTGTTATTTATATGTAAGCAATTCACATGCACAGTTTTAAAATTTTAATTTAACAGTATGGTGGGGCGCATGGAATGAGTATTAGGAGTTTCATTCACGGGACTAGTAGCAGCTAGAGACTGATACCTTTCACTGGGGCAACAGCTATAGAGAAGTGGTATTTTTTTCAGCCAGAGTTTTAAAGAAATTTTCTCAAGCAAGTACTAGGAAGTGTTACTTCCGAAGCAAGACAGCAGAGTTAGATTTATTTATGTATTTTAAAATGTGCCCTACTTTTCTAAAAAATAGTCTAGGGCAGATAACTATTTCAATAATAAAAACAAGGATAATAAAGTCTAGTTACAATAGTAGACCTGAATAATACAATAAAACATCATTCTTAGCATCAGTAGCGCATTTAAATATCAGTGGTTCATTCCTCCTTGAGTATGCTCAAAACCTATATAGCGTTGATTTTGCCACTATGTATTCTGGCTGAGCAGGGATGTGATCTACTTATGAGAAATTTCTCTCTTTTCTGTGTCTTCAGTGTAGATAGTGTTTAAGGTGTTTTCATTATTAATAATATTTTTCTTCTCTAGAGGTTGATACTAGTATTAAATAACTGGATTTCTTTTTCTTTTGTGTTCAACTGAGTATCTGATTTGAAATTACTGTTTAATCTAGACAAGTATATTCCAGTGCTCCTCTTAACAAGTTGGTGTGAGGCATCAAGCTCTCTTATCTTTGAAGGCCCTGCTAGGATTGTCTCATAAAATGAAGAAAATATGAGGCCTTTCTCAGTTTTGACACCCTAATTAGAGAAACCCTTGCCAAGAATACTTGCCTGGAACCTCCACTGTTATACTTCTGGGGCCAGGCAAAATTCTTCCAGGCATTTCACATTTTTATTTTTGTGATCTAAATATGTCCAGACAGGCCATTTACCTTTTTTAAACTTGGGATTGTGGTTGTTGTCAATCTGTTTGATTGTGTGACACACCTCTAAAACCCTAATCATAAATAAATACAACCACTATTGCCTTGAAAAGCAGTGCTTATTTCAAGCTAAGTTTGTTCTGGTTCTAGTTATGTTAATAAATATTTTTAAAAATAAATGGAAGAACCATTTCACTAATGAGTAGCAGAGGTCCTCTTGAAAGAACAGTTGTATCATTTATAAACCTGGCGTTCTTTTTTTGTTTGATTGAAAGTATACAATATGCCATTTTGATTTTTGGTGCTATCCTGTTCTATCTATTTAGTAATGTGTTATTTTTCTCATTTTTTAGAACTTTTAGTTGAAAATTATTTTTAAAATAATAAAATGTCTAAAAATATCTTCGAGGTGACTCCCTGGCATGTCACAAATGCCATCCTTATCCCCCAAAAGTTACAGCTAATGTGAGGTTTTGAATATCCCTTTTGGATAATATTGCTTAAATTTTCCCATTGCTTCATCCTTTGTTTTTGTTTTTTTCTTATCCTGTGTGGGTTGGTGCTGTCACAACATCTTTCTGAATTCAGTGTGTCAGAGGAACTGTTGTTTCTTGCTATGTTTCTTGTTTTTTGTAGGTGACCTCGAACACCATGCCAGAATGGCACCACTTACGTTCTAGTCATACAGACACCAGAGACTGGGGGCCTATTCACACAATTATTGTACTACATTCTATTTTTAACTCCCGTAGATAGAACTATGAAATTAAAGTGGAGTGTAGTACTATAACTGTGTGATGTGAATGGACCCCAGAGTGTAAACACAACAATCAGGCATGGTTTGAAACATGGTCTCTGTATATCATCAAGGACCCTAAATATGAGGTCCTATAATGCTGTCAATTTTAGGTGTCAATCAGTTGCTGATTCAGATCCTGATTCAAAATCAATAGACTTTCTTGATAAACTCTTGCAAAAGTTTGTGACATGCTTGTAAGGTCTCATTTATTCTACTTTGAACAGTATGTTTAAATGTTAGACTAATGTCTAAAATTTGAGTAATTTTGACAATACTGAAAATGTTGAATGCAGACACCTAAATGTGACTGCTGGTATTTATTTATGAATGTCCCCAAAGTGGGGAAATACATCTTTGAATACATCTCTAAAAT
This sequence comes from Iguana delicatissima, assembly GCA_948472985.1. Taxonomy (NCBI): domain Eukaryota; kingdom Metazoa; phylum Chordata; class Lepidosauria; order Squamata; family Iguanidae; genus Iguana; species Iguana delicatissima. The sequence continues at coordinate 279,264 of CAOKZL010002241.1, forward strand.
AGCTGCAAATGTCAGAATTTACCAAATTTTGCCCTTTGACTGTAACATAAAATTACTAATAATGGCGGTGATGCTACTTATTACCATACAACAAAACACTAAGATGATGTCATGAAAATGTCTTTTTCTCAGGGGAAAAACTGCAATTAGAAAAAAAAAAAAAGTCCTGATTTACAAGCAGTACGGTTCATCTACCAATACAACCTTAGGAGGCTAGTTTTATAATTATAAATTTAGAACCCGAGTGACTCCTCATGGCAGTGGTCCTACAAAGAATTTCTTTGATACCATTTGAAAGCAAGAAATAAATTAAGGCTTGTCTGCATTAAACTGCTACTGAGGGAATGTTGGCCATCTGTAAAATAACAGATAACTATCTGGGTGCAATGAGCACAATATTAGCAAACCAACACTTTAGCTCAGATAACATTTAATCTTCTTCCTTGTATATCTAATCATACATGTGTACAAAACCATCCTAGACCCCTACATCATTACAGCAGGGGGAAAAAGGCTAACCCTAATGAAAAAAGGGGGAAGAGAAAAAGAAAAACAGAGATGGAGAATGGAGGAGGGGAAAATATTTCAGTTCAGTGATTGACTTTGTTCTTCCTCCCATATACATCCCTCCCCCTACTCCTCATTCATCCACCATGAAATAAGCTTGTTAATTGCTCTGTAACCAAAGCAGCCTTTGCCTCCAATTGACTGAGAAGCCATGTTACTGTCTAGGGATTATAGGCCCTATGGTGACAGTTTTAATTCTGGCCAGAGTGGGGAAGTCAATAAATCGTTCTTGCAGAAGTCGTTACTGACCCTGAGCAAGCCCTAAGAGAAGAGAAGCAATCTCCATCTACTGGAAAATTATATATCTCCAAAACCCCAAAGCAAACAAATAAAAGCCGAAGAAAAGAATATCATTTCAGAGATGGGAGAAGAACAATCTTCCTCTCTGTGTAACTAGTGACTATGGAGGGGGGAAAATGAATATAGGGTGAAATGACAGGGTAGGATATTGTTACTACCTTACCATGTACTGAACTTGTCATGAGAGCAAGTAATCTAACATTGGGATGGAAATGTTGTGTCAGTTAGTCAACACAGTACCAAGATGCAGACATGCAATGAGCTGCTATTGTAGCATTCATTGAGGGAAAACACAGGCGTTCATTCCAAGCCTCCGTTTCTTCTTTGGTTCTCAGGGTGATATGTCTCCCAATGTGATCAAATGAAGTCCACTTCAAAAGATGCTTGAGGCCTATGTATTGAAGCACTCCGAAAGGTTAATTAATCCATATGTGTTTGAATAAAATTGACTCTTAATTCTTCTGTATCCTATAACAGGCATTCTCTCCTTGAACGGGTGAGCTTTTTAGCATTGTTTGGGAGTCACCTCATTTAGTTTTTTTGTTTTGTAAGGTTATACTACCTATTTTTTTTTCTATGGTAAAGCTTACCATGCCTGAAATCCAGGATGCTTCAAAAGAATAAGCGTGTTGCTCATTATCTGGATAAGCAAATAACCATTCTAATGAATTACCCTACTTCACAAACAAAATATCACAATCCCTTCTGAAGGTAGATTCTGCTTAGTATCACATGAAGAGTTACATCTCTCAGTTGTTTACTAAAGAAACTCTTTATTTAAAGTTATTTTTGACAAAAATGGTAAATAAAGGAAGAAAATAATTTGTAGGCTAGATATGCTAGATGGATCTGTACTTTGTTAAACTTAGGGTTCTGCTGCTTTACAGACAAGGCACTCCTTGAAGAACACTCCTACCTGTGTAATTCCAGTCCTAGCTTAAGCAGCAGTTGCTCTGGAAGAAGACTTTGCAGAGCAGATTATGACTTTGGCCATTTCCGCACTAAACTGTTAATAGCGCTATGATTCCACTTTCAACATCCTATGGAATCCTAGGGTTTGCAGTTTAGGGAGGGGCCTACCGGCCTCTCCCTAAACTGCAAACCCCAGGATTCCATAGGATGTTGAAAGTGGAATCATAGCGCTATTAACAGTCTAGTGCGGAAATGGTCTTTGATGTGAAATCTCAGGTTTGAAGAGGAAGGAGGACGGCCAAAGCAGCAGGCAACAGGCTTGCCAAACTAAACAGCATTTTGCAATTACCTTCTTGGAAATGGAACTGGAATAGAGAATCACCCTTTGCCATTTGCAAGGCTATTTCTCTACCTTGTGAAAGACTGAACAAACCTTATCTTACATTGTACATCTGGAAGTACATTGACCTGCTCTTTTGCCTGTTCTTTTAGACATATGGCTTAATATTTGAAGGCTGTTCCTTTGTTGTTCTGTTCCTGTCCTCTGGCCCTCAGAAGCCAAACATTCTCTTCCAAAGGAATAGTTTATATGCATCTCTCTATAGTAGGTTCTATATCTTGTTCGTGGTTAATGCATGTTTCTGTTTATGTGTGTATAACACACAAACATACTCCAATTTGCTTGATACAGTTCACAAGCAAAGCATAAAACGTATATAAAAGTACATAATGAAAACAGGGCATAGAAAAATATTGACAGTATTCTACTCCAAAGTCCCTTACAGCAGAAAAAAAAAATGTAAACAGCAGGATGACAGTGCTCCACATTTAAATATGTCTGAGGAAAGAGATTTTTCTCTTGATAATATCTGAAGAGCCACAGCTCTGTACACAACAGGAAACATAGGCCCTTTCTGCAATGTACCTTTCCATGGAGCTGGGGTGTGGGGATCGCGCGAGCAGCCTCTAGTGAGAGGCTCTCGTGTCCCAGTTCTTTCAGCTCCATAGCTACTGCCTGCTCACGTGAGAGCCCTGCCTCTTCCTTCCACACCAGGCTGCACTGGGGCAGGAAGCACAAGCGCTGCAGCTCTGGAGCTCTGCACACACGGCAAGTGCACGTGGGGCCCTGGAGCAATGTGCGATCGCGCACCATTTTCTGCTCACAGCCGAAAATGAAAAAGTGCGCGGTCAGCACCTGCCAGCCCCTGGAGTGTCAGCTCCTGGAGTACATTGTGTGGACCGCTCTTCACATTCACGCGATGCTTGAGGGGTCCTTTCACATGGCAAATGCCGTGCGAAAAGGGCCATATTATTGAGGTATGGTGTGAAGGCAGATGGTATGACCGCCTTGCTGAAATTAGGCAGCCATGCTTGTGGTCGGTGCATGAATAAGAAATCACTTGGGAACCCCATATGTATCACACTGAGTTCTGTGATGGAAGAAAGGATGTAAATGCATTAAATCAGTAATGAATATTGTAAATCCATAGCAAAGGGACAGCCACCAGTGTCCCTTTAGATACTTTCCTGTGCCTGTGAAGTGCCACCCCCCACCCCACCCCCACTGGCCTTCACCACCTGTTTTTTCCAGAACTGGAAGTGATGTGGTGTCACTTGCAGTTTCAGTTTGGGGGGTTGTGAGCATAAGAGAAGCAAATCTGACATATTTGCATCACCATAAGATGGAAAAATCACTCCATTTTTAAAAAGTGGTCTTTTCAAAAATTGCATTGAGGTCATATATGGCTCATTGGCCTCATTTTCCCAACCCCTAGATGTAAACAGATTACTCCCAGGTTTGAAAACAACATGGTGATGAAGCCTGTAGTAGGGGTAGGGAACTGGTATCAGCAGAGCACTTCACAGGCACAGAGTAGCACCACCGTTGTTGTTGTTGTGGTCGTGGTAGTGGTGTGCACCTTCAAGTTGTTTCTGACTTACAGTGATCCTAAAGTGAATCCATTACAGGGTTTTCTTGACAAGATTTGTCTGGAGGAGCGTTGCCTTTGCCTACCTCTGAGGCTGAGAGAATATGACTTGCCCAAGGTCACCCAGCAGGTTTCCATGGCTGATAAGGGATTCAAACACTGGTCTCCAGAGTCATAGTAAAATGGTGAAGCCACTACACCAGGCTGGCTCTCATAATGTCTCCCGGTACTCATAATTTCTTTAATGCATTTATACTACACCCATAGCTGTTTTCAAGGGACTGCTAGGCACTTGCCTTGAGCCACTTACTTATTCCCTTAAGTGTCTCTGGACCCCCAACACATTTTTAGACATCAGTGATGGCTTAGAGGTCAGCACATATCTTTGAAACTATTCTGCCACCTAGGGGGAAAAAAGGGAAAGAAAAAGAAAGACCCCTTATTACCTCCTGGTAATGGGCAAAAAGAGAGCAGCATAGCATCTGGGAAAGGGCTAGGAGTGAGTTGGGGTGCTACAGTGGGGTGTGAGGAAGAAGCAACAAGCCACCATGTGGTCTCACAATAATCTAGTGGAGTGGAAAGAAAAGGGGTGACTGGGACTTGGGTAGACTGCAGAGCGTAATCAGAGAAGCCTCTAGGATGACTCAGAGAGTTGGGGGGGAAGGCAGGAAACAACATTCTGTGTTTGAGTTTTAGGTTTGGGTTGCTTAGGAATGAATGAGAGAATTCCTGAATGAGAGACAGAACCGTTGGAGGCCAAGACACTACTTATTTTTGTACTCAGGTTCTTGGCAAGTTATTTACCTTAACTTAGCATTACTTATTTCTTTGAAAGGACCTTATCGGTGGCTGTGCCTACTCTTGAAATCCACAGATGGGCTTCCCTCAGGCAACCATTTTGTGAATGCTCCCATGACGTTTTCTCAGATTTCCAAAGGGCTTGATGGCCAAAGGAGGCTGGAGACCCCTTCCTTTGGGGCAATAACAGGGAAGGCCATTCCCCACTGGAGGCGGGGGGATTACTGGCAAGGATCAAGCTATATATCAGTGGTTCTCAACCTGTGGGTCCCCAGATGTTTAGGACTTCAGCTCCCAGAAGCCCTGAGCATTGACCATACTGGCTGGGGCTTCAGGGAGCTGAAGTCCACAAACATCTGGGGACCCACAGGTTGAGAACCACTGCTATATACGGATCTGTGTATGGATGCAAATGTGGTTTTATGTATGAAGACTTTTCCAGAAATTGCCAGGAGCTTTACAGTCTCTGAATTATTCCTACATGTTGTGAAATTTTAGTTTATATTCTAACTGTGTGTGTGAGAGAGAGTGGGGAGGAGGGAGAGGGAGAGATTTCCTCACAGGGTTTCCTAAAATAAAATGTACCAACAGTTCCAATGTAGCTGAGCAAAAACAACAACCTTGTCCTGTATAAATGCTTGCTCTTATCCATAGTAGTGATTAGTTTCTGGGGGACATATTCAGTCCCTGGGAGCCACATTCCCCCTACACAGAACCCGTGTAATCTAAGAAGCTAAACAAAACCAGGCCTAGATGATAGTTGGAAGAGAATCTGCCAGAGAATAATAGGCATTGCAGACTATATTTACAGGAGGACAATGGCAAACCATCTTTGAGTACTTCCTGCTGAAGAAAACCTTGTGAAATTCATGGTATCACTATAATTTGACAGGCAACTTGAAGATATATATAATAGATTACTTATGCACATGTGGCTGTGGCATGACTGGGTTTCTTTATGCATAGTGCCTGATAACTGCAATCTTAGCTACCTATGAAATTGGGAAGCAATTTCCCATTTGGTCGGATTGACCCATCACCCTGGGTTTTCTGTCCCCTGCCACACTCCATTCCTACTGCAGGCACCTGCAGCAACTTGCTCTGCAAGCAACCTTTGTACACTTCTTTCTGACTGTGGTATATTCCATGATACGAATGGGGATGCATCAACTGATTGACAGTTGGGCAGATGATCCCATCTCATGGCATTCAGAAGAATCAGGTCCATGACTTAAAACTGAAATGCCCTCTAGAAAATTTCATTATATTGTTTTTGCTATTAGGCAAAACACAAAATTTGGAGCCTGTGCTCTTGCTGTAGAAAGCAAGAATGGATGTTCATGGCGTTCTGCATTCAGTGGCATTTATTCAATGCTTTAAAGTCTTAAGCAGCATTGTCAGTCCCTCCATATAATCAAAATCAGATACCTGATTCCATCCGGTAGATGTTTAGCAAGCCTCTGTTTCCTCCAGCAGGTAGTTGATGGGGGAAGTGAAGAGAATAAGAAGTCATTCAGTATTGGGCTTCAAAAAAAGGCAGTGAATTAAAACGCATTAGGGGGAAAGCTACTCCAACATTTTCTTTAGATCATTATTAAAGTAGCAGGATTTTGTCAAGCTAAAAATATTCAGCACAGTGTGTTCATGAATAGCCATGCTGTGGAAGGGGGAAAAAGGGCATGGTATGTTTGTGACTCTAACTGCATTTCTTGTGTCTCAAATTGCTTTTTGTCTAAACTGGTGCAGCAAAGTGAAAGGAGGAGGTAGGCAGAGAAGGAGCTCTGTGCCTTTGCTTTTTGAAACCTGCTGAGCGTGGCACAGGTAGGAGACACAAAAGTGTTTCCACAACCAACCCCTCCTGCGATTTCTGACATAACTTACTACATAAAAAAGAAGGATCCCCCCTCCTGTCTGCAGTGCCAGATGAATGGTGTAGATAATGGCCCATTGTTTGCATCTCTCCTGAGTAGTATTTCACCATTGTCTTAAAGCTTCATGGGAGTGAACTTCACACACTGGGCTTTGTTGAAACAAAAGCACTTGTGCTCCGTGTCACCAGCTAGTGGGAAATGCTAATTTCAGTCGCTCTGCAAGCCTTTGAGCTGGATCTTGGAGCCCCAGTGTAATATTCGCTGAGGTAAATACTACGCATCCAGAGTGTCACCGCATCCAGGCCATTTGCTTTTAAGTGCTGGACAAGCAGCTTCTTTCAGAGGGACATCAATTTTTGTGCCTAGTCATTTCAGCTGGTTGCATCATGCAGGCAGGTTTTGAATGTCTTCAGAGTCACCATGGTAACTGAGGGCCGTTTAAATTTGCTGAAGGAGAATGAATTCCTCCCACAGAACTCTAAATGAAGCAGAGTCAGAAAAAGGCACGCATCAGCCAAATGCTTCACTGACTTAAAAGAACAGGAGCTCTATGATTTTAACAGCAGTAACGTCTATTTATATCAGCTGAGTCTCTCTCTAACTGTGGGGACAAAATTCAGATGGGGTACAAACAAGGATTGCTTGCTGCTAAAGCTAGATTAGAATTACATCCAATTATGCACAGTCGTTACCTTGTATGTGAGTGCGTGTGCTGTTCAGTAGACTCTTTCTTATCTCCCTTTACATCCAAGTGAATGTACAGTGCAAGACCCATAACAGAACAGTACACAGGTTACAAGGAGTTGAATCTTGTACTATATGCATGGTATATCCAGCGCAATACACTGCCAGCATATTTTATATGCATCAAACATCCCTAGCAGTTGTCTAATCTTTTTATTGAAAGTGATTCTGTAACCTATTCAATAACTTATTACTTCATCACCATAAACCTCTTATACTATAATAGACTAAGTGCTGAAGGCAGATTAAAAATTCTCAAGGCCCTTTGCACGTATTTATAATCCAAACTGAAATGCAAAACAAGAGGGCAAAGAATGTGGAGAGAAAGATTAGAGTACATAAAATCCAAGTACATAGATTAGAATACCAGGACCAGGAAAGCAATTTCCAGGGCAGTTCTGTACCTACACAGAGATAAATCCTATTGAGTTCAACAAGACATGCTTCCACTCAGGTAAATGTGCATAGGATTGAAGTTTTAATTTAGTAAACTAATACCATGAAGGACATGCAAAGAGAGAGAAATTTTTTTTTGATAATTTCTGAAAGATGACAAGAAAAGACCAGTTTGATTCATTAAATTACAGGTATTCCTCAGTTAACTTTGACAGTGCAGGTTCTTTTTATTAAGTCTTTGTATGCCTTCCAGGCCCCATCCTCTGCCTAGCTGGGTTTTTTTTATATAGCAATTAGCAATAGCAGTTATTTCTATACCGCCTATCAACTAGCGTTATCTAAGCGGCTTACAATGTATTTTTAGCTAATTGCCCCCAACAAGCTGGGTACTCATTTTACCGACCTGCGAAAGGATGGAAGGCTGAGTCAACCTTGGAGCCTGGCAGGATCGAACTCACAACCTTGTGGTTGCAGTACTGGCATTTAACCACTGCGCCACCAGGGCAGCATTGGTATGAGTAAGATGGTGTGTCACAGGTTGAGAAGCATGATGGGACCTGTTGTTACTCCTGGCTTCATATTTTCCCACCACTAGAGGGTGAGAACGCAAAGCTGCTTGTAGTTGTTTAGTCTACCTTTCTGTGAACGCTTCCCATGTGAAACCAAACGTATTCAAGGTCTTCTGCTGCCAGTAGCCGCAACATTGTTATGGTTAAGGGAACGCCTTGTTATTGAATATGTATACTTCAAAACACGGCTTTTGAACAGGCTGTGCCTTCTTCTTGTTTCCTTTCCCTTTCTGCTCTGGACGAGGAGATGGCTCGCTGCGCTGTAACTTAATAGTCTGCTACTTGATCTATTGCCCGCAATAAAGACTGTTAGCCTGCTGCCTCGTGTTGGCTGTGATGTTTTTCCTATTGATGGTAATGCCCCTGGCGGGTTTTTCAACATGGTAGCAGAGGATGGTTTCGAGAGGTGTTTTTTGAGGTGTTTTTACGATGGCTCATGTGGTGCCTGGGGGCCTGCCTCTCGTTAAGCTAAATGCAACTAATTACTTGGCATGGTCAGCTCGCATGGAAAAGTATTTGCAAGCTGAGGGGCTGTGGGGTGCTTTCACAGCTCCCCCAACTCTGCAGGGGACTGCTGCGGAGATAGCAGCGGCAACGAGGCGTGCCATGTCTGTCCTCTTTCTGGCTGTGGAGGATGACCAGCTCACGCATATTAGGGATCTTGCCACCCCTCGAGAAGCCTGGGCGAGGCTGCGGGAGTTGTTTTTGAGTCAATCAGCAGCCGCCAAGTACGCCCTGTGCGCCCGTTTATATGGGATGAAGCTGGCCCCCAGTGTCCCGGTGAGGCAGCATTTGGCTGAGATGTTGGAGCTGTTTTCGTCACTTCGGGAGAGAGGCAAAGTGTTGCCTGAAAGTGACAAGGTATTTTGCATCTTGAATTCTCTTGATAGTTCCTGGAATCTGGTGGTGTCCTCTCTTCAATCCATGCCAGAGAGGGAGTTAACCGTTCCTTTGGTTTCTGCTCGTCTGCTGGAAGAAGAGGAAAAGCGCGCAAGGAATGCAGAGACTCCCACACAGCCGGCTCCAGCTGCAGAGGCCTGTGCTGGGAGAAAAAGTTCTCCGGCTGCTGAGGCAAGGCAGGAGGGGCTGGTGAGAGCCCATGCTGTGCGAAGGTGCTTTCGCTGTGGGTCTGCTTCTCATCTGAAGCGTCATTGCCCGCTCCTGAAGCAAGGGGAGCAAAGCTTCACAGGCGCCGGTGCCAGGGGCCGTGGCAGAGGAGGCAGAGGAGGTCGGGCCAGAGGACGGCTGAGAATTGCTGTTGCCGTGGGAGATGCTGTTTCGGACACTGTGCCAGGCTCTGAGGACGCAGGTGATTCCGTTTGGCTTCTAGACAGCGGCTGTTCCCAGCACCTGGTCAATTCTGAAGATTTATTTGACTGTTTAGATTCTGCCAGTGTTTCCTCTGTGACATTAGCTGATGGGACAAAGGCTAAAGTTTGTGGCGAAGGTGTAGCTTTTGTCCCTGCCCTTGACATGGGTTTGAAAAATGTTTTGTTTGTTCCCTCTCTTGATTTCTGTTTGCTTTCTGTGGGGCAACTAACAGAGTCAGGGTTCAAGGTTGAGTTCTATGGGAAGCAAGGTAAAATCCTCAAAGATGGGGTGGTATGTGCTGTGGCTACACGAGAAGGGAGGCTGTTCTTTCTTGAGCCACGACACACTGTGTGTAATGTGTATGGCAATGTCCCACAACATGATGAGTGCCTTCATCTCCTCCACCGGCGCGCAGCGCATGCAAGCTTTCCTGTGTTAAAGAGGCTTGCTGGTTGTTGTAAAGGGTGTACTTTGAAGCCTTGTAATGTCTTTCTTGACTGTGCTATTTGCAAGCAAGCTAAATCTAAACAACTCCCAGCACCGAGAGTTAGTTTTCGTGTACCAACCGCCCCATTTCAGTTGGTACACTGTGATATTGTGGGTCCTATGAGTAAACCTTCCCTAGGGGAGCTAGATATTTCGTCATTCTTGTAGACGATTTTAGCAGGTTCATTTTCTGCTATTTGTTGAAACAAAAGTCTGATGTGTGTCAAGTTCTCAAGAACTGGTGTTCCTTGGTTGAAAGGCAATTTGGTTATTCCCTGCAAAAGCTTCAAACCGACAGAGGAATGGAATTCCTGTCGGAGAACTTGCAACAATGGGTCAAAAAACAGGGTATAGTGCACAGGGCGACTGCCGGCTATTCTCCTCATCAGAATGGAGTGGCTGAGCGGAATGCAGGAGTTCTGCAGACTCGAATGCATAGTTTGCTGCTTGATGCAGATCTGCCTCTGAGTTTTTGGGGTGAGGCACTTCTGACTGCCTGTTACATACACAACAGGCTGTGGAGTTCTGTGGTTAATACTACTCCCTATGAGTGTTTGTTTGGTAAACAACCTTCCATTGCACATCTGAGAGTCTTTGGGAGTTTTGCTTGGGTGCACATCCCCAAGGGGCAAAGAAGGAAGGGGGAGCCTAAGGCCCAGCGTATGCGTTTTGTTGGCTATGAGCCCAACTGCAAGGGGTATCGTTTTTACGCTGGTGGCAATTCCTGTGTGGTGTCTAGGAATGCCTCTTTTGAGGAACACGCTAATTGGTCGCGTGTCCAGGCAGCGTCTGAAGTTGTTCTCCCTGTGGCTGGCCTGCCAGCTTCTCAGCCACTGCAGCCTTCAGTCTCTGCTCCACTCCCTGCCTCCGCTCCCAGTTCCTCAAGGGTTGAAACAGAGGAGGAGAGAGGCGCGTGGAGGAGAAGAGCTGTAAGGATGTGCGAAGGTCTTGCACAGGGGAGAGAGAACGCGAGGGCTCAGTGAAAAGGTCTCGCAGTGCTAGGACAGGGACGAACCTTTGCAGGATCGTCCCATCCCCAGACGGTCTCAAAGAAAACGAAAGGCATTCCACCTAAACGTTTCCCTAGTTCTCGCAGTTCGTGTGTGCGCTGTAAACTGTGAGCCTCAGTGCTTTGCTGATGTTGTGGAAATGCCTGAGCAACAGGCAGAACCCTGGTGGGATGCAATGCAGAGTGAAATGGATTCCATTATCCAGCATGATGTGTATTCTCTTTGTAATTTGCCCAAGGGTGTGAAGCCAATTGACAGCAAATGGGTCTACAAGTTGAAACCCACTGCTGATGGGCATGTGAAATATAAAGCGCGCCTAGTGGCACGCGGGTTCTTGCAAAATACCAGTGATCTGGATCAGATTTACTCCCCGACTGTGAAAGCCCAGTCCATCAGATTGGTGTTTGCCATAGCAGCTCAGAGAAAAGCTGTTATTACTCACTTCGACATCTCTATTGCTTATCTTAATGCTGATTTAGAGGAAAAAGTGTACATGCTTCAGCCTGATGGGTTTGTAGTAGAGGGGAGAGAAAACCAAGTTTGGTTTTTGAGGAAAGCGCTTTATGGATTACGGCAATCTGCCAAGTGTTGGAATGTTTGTTTACACAATGCCCTGCAAGGGTGTGGGTTCGTACAAAGCCTTGCTGATCCCTGTGTATATATTCGAGGGAAAGGGGAGAGTTTGGAAATTCTCCTTGCATATGTGGATGATCTATGCTTGGTCAGTGCTACACAAAAACAAGTGCAAGTGTTTGAGAAAGAGCTGGGGAAAAGGTTTCAGGTGAAAAACCTAGGCCCAGTACAGAGCTTTCTTGGAATTGAAGTACAGAGAACTGAAAAAGGTATTCTGCTGTGTCAGAAACAAAAGATTGTAAAATTGTTAGAATTGTGTCAAATGTCTGACTGCAAACCGGTACAAACTCCAATGGTGCCAGGTTTTTTGAAAAATACCTGTGAGGAATTATTTCCTGATATACACCTATATCAGTCTGTCATTGGGAGCCTTTCGTACTTAGCTGGTACTAGCCGGCCTGATATTGCTTTAAGTGTCAACATTCTGGGCAGAGCGTGTGCTAAGCCAACCCAGTATCATTGGCAGGGTGTGGAAAGGGTACTCAGGTACCTAAAGGGTTCCCTTGATTATGGCCTAAGCATTTGTCCTGATCAGATGCCAAACCTTGTCTGTTCATCAGACAGTGATTTCGCTGAGGATACTGTGGACCGCAAAAGCACAACTGGTTTTCTTGTCAAATACAGTGATGTAGCAATCGACTGGAAGGCTAAAAAACAGTCTTGTCTTGCTTTATCAACTGCAGAGGCAGAGTTTGTGAGCCTATCTGCGCTCTGTACTGAGTTGGTTTGGTTCTTGCAGTTGCTACAAGACCTGCATGTGTCTGTGCCATTACCAATACAAATATGTTGTGATTCACAAGCCTGCATTCAAATGGCAGTGTCTGACCGGGTGTCTTCACGATCAAAACACATTGACATCAAATTTCACAATGTGAAACAATATGTGCAAGAAGGAAAAGTGTCCCTTACCTATGTGTCTTCAGAAGAAAACGTGGCTGATGTGTTTACCAAGCCACTTCCTGCTAATGCATTTGGTCAGCACGTTAGCAAACTGGGGTTGATGGAGTCTCCAAAGCAAGGTAGCTGAAAATATTTCGCAAGGAGTAGGGGAGTGTCACAGGTTGAGAAGCATGATGGGACCTGTTGTTACTCCTGGCTTCATATTTTCCCACCACTAGAGGGTGAGAACGCAAAGCTGCTTGTAGTTGTTTAGTCTACCTTTCTGTGAACGCTTCCCATGTGAAACCAAACGTATTCAAGGTCTTCTGCTGCCAGTAGCCGCAACATTGTTATGGTTAAGGGAATGCCTTGTTATTGAATATGTATACTTCAAAACATGGCTTTTGAACAGGCTGTGCCTTCTTCTTGTTTCCTTTCCCTTTCTGCTCTGGACGAGGAGATGGCTCGCTGCGCTGTAACTTAATAGTCTGCTACTTGATCTATTGCCCGCAATAAAGACTGTTAGCCTGCTGCCTCGTGTTGGCTGTGATGTTTTTCCTATTGATGGTAATGCCCCTGGCGGGTTTTTCAACATGGTGAAGGAGGACTGGAGAAACACAAAGACAGATTTTCAGAGATGAGATGCAGCAGCATGTCTGCAGTAAACAGGGTAATAATTCATCAGGTTCCTCTGGAAGTATGGGATTCTGCTCTAGCTGATGATCCTGTACCTGTGTGTGCCTCCCTACAACAAGCAAGGTAAATAGCAGCTTCTTCCAGAATCACTTACTGAGCATCACTGAACAGCAAAACAGAGAAAACGGGGAGGCAGATGAGCCTGTCTTTACAGCTACTCCAAGCATGTTAAAGAAACGTAGATCCATGAACGTGGACGTTATTAGAAAATTGGAATCCAGTGAAAGAAAAAAAAAATACGTGGATGCATTTTGGAAGAAGTTTCCAAGCTGATCTCCTATACAAGACTTACCTGGCCTGGTTATTTTATTTCACATACATACATTCTTTAGTCTTGAGTAAAAAGTTTGCTGACACAAGTTGATTTGCTCTCCTTTTTTGTGTGTGGTAAAAAAAAAATCCTTCTTCTTTCCCTGTTATTTCTGGCTCTGCTACCAAATTTTCTGTTAGGGACACATCTGTTTCGTTAACTCAGATATAACTGTACTTTTCAACTGTTTTCAAATACTCATAAAAAATAGTTGAAGGTTCCACATTATTTGACTGTCCAGTTGACTGTGCACAGACTTGGACCTGAGTTTTGTTCAGTTCTTCACTGCCTCTAGCCTTTTCTGTTTAATGATTAAAAGAACACTCTTCAGCATATCCACTCCTAGTAAATGTTTCTATAATCTTTCAGATTTTCTTCCAAGTAAACATGCAATGGTTTGGACTTCATATTTAGTGCCACAAAAGGATTAGATCTTGGAATATTGTAGTGCCTTTTCAGGTTTCAAGATATCCAATTGCATTAAAACATTTGTGATTAAACTCTTATCGTCTTAATGCGTTTTAATGCACAATAGCACTTTTAGTAAGTATTAAAGTTTTAAGCTGCACAATAGTACTACAAGGCCTGACCTTATTATGCCAATAAATAAGTATTAGAAGGAAATGAACTTATATAGTCATATTCTGTGGTGGTGTCAACTGACCAGAAAGGCTGCTAACACATAATGCTGCTATGTGTTACCTTAAAAAAAAAATCTATGCAGTATGTAAATTTTAGAACAGTCAACTCAACAAAGAAACAATTTATTGGTTAAAAAAACCCAGATGCTGATTACTGATCTCGTTGGCAAAGAAACAGGAAGGAGAACAACATTCTTACAGAGCTTAGAGGCATTTTTGGGTACTATTTAAAAACATTTGGATTCTGCTTGATTTCCAAGGATTTCTAGATGGCCAACTGCAATGTTAGTTCTGTTGCCACAACCCTAGTTACCCCATGTTTAGAAGAGTTACTTCTCATGATGAGAGTCGGCATGGTGTAATGGTTTGAGCATTGGACTGTGACTCTGGAAAGATTCAAGATTCGAATTGCCACTTTTCTATGGAAATGCACTGGGTGACCTGGGACAAGACATATTCTCTCAGTCTCAGAGGAAGGCAGTGGCAAACCCCCCTTCGGAACAAATCTTGCCAAGAAAACCCTGTTGTAGGTTCACCTTAGGGTCATCATCCATTTCTGCACTAGACTGTTATAGTGCTATTATTCCACTTTCAACATCCTGTGGAATTCTGGAGTTTGTAGTTTACTGAGGCCAAAGAGCTCTCTGACTGAGAATTCTAAATGCCTCACCCTAAACTGCAAATCCCAGGATTCCACAGGATGTTGAAAGTGAAATAATAACACTATAACAGTGTAGTATGGAAATGGCCCATGTCTAGTGCACCAAGGTGACAAATGATGATGTAATATACAAGTATGTCTGTATGTCTGTGGGTGGTGGAATTAGCTGTAAGATGCTTTTTGCATGTTTTCCTCAGAGATCACCCTGCCACCCCTTCCGTTTTTTAGTAATGCTTTGACTTGAATCATACTATTTGTCTCTGCAAGGCTAGAATAATTGAATCAGTGAGATTTATTTGGGTTTTGAGTACGATTCAACAGTTGAATAAATAGCTCCACATTAACTGGTACTACCATCTAGACCCAGGTCTTTATGTCCTGGATACATAGGAATCTGGACTTATACTGTGCTAGCCTGCTACTAAACGTATGATACACCGTTATGGAGAAGGATAGGTCCCGTTTCAGATCTTACTTGAAACTCCTTACTAGCCACGTTAACATGAAGGCAAGGGTATGCAAAAGAGTCAGATCAACTTCATTTTCATTTTTTTTTTAAAAAACCAGAAGTATTCCAAAGTGGGTAGGCAGGCAGGAGGCTTCCGGGGAGGAGAATTCAAACCAATAAATCAATAGCTTGGTTGAATACATCTTAATAAGTTATATCAATTCAGATGTTAGTGTCTCTAGAAGCATGACATTTCTAGGAAGGATTGTTTGTCTAGGTATTTGCCTTTGAGTAGTGGGAGAAAGGTCAGATTCATCGTAGGTAATCAGTAACACCTAAAATGTAATTGTCATGTTTCCTGGTTTAGGTCATAGCAAAGTGTAGTCTGTTCTATATGATAACAACTAGAGGTTGGGAAGTTGCTGTAGAATTGGAAGGATGTCCATTTTCCTCATCAGCCACTTTCGGATGTCACTTCTCCATTGCAGTCTATCACAGTTTGGGGCACCAGACAAACTCCAGGTTTTGTTACTAGTTTAGAGTCCCCAGATCCTTAATTGTTAGAAGTACTTTACCTGCTAGTTTATTGATTGGTTGGATAATTCTTTCAGCCTTATGTTTATGTTGATTTCAATTAATCATGGTGCAGGTAGTCCTAAAACCCAACTCATCCTTTCTTCTTCACTCCTGATGGCTTTCCGTTCAGATTGTATAGACTAATAGGAATGTTTCTTTTTTTCCTCTCAACATAATAGCAACATTGTTAAATAAGAGGAAAAACAAGGCACTTTTAACACTGGAAGAACTCATAATTCAAAGCAAAAGAAGGCCCATTCCCGTGCTGAAGACCAAACTACAAGCTTGGATAGCCAATTTAGAGCACAAAAAACTGTTTGTGATCTGGTGAGCTGGGACAGGTGTTTTCAGATTTGGGACATTTACCAGTACCACCCATTTCTCAGCTTCAATATGCCATTTTACCATGTTCCGTTTCACACATGCTCTTGCTGTCACTAGATGACTATTCATAGGCCAGTATTAATAATATTACAGCTATATCACACCTAGGCCTTGTAGTATATTCCATCAGTGTTTATGGTGGCATTATTATGATGATTATTTTTATGATGATGATGATGATGATGATGATGATGATGATTACTATTCAGCTTGTCTTCCAGCCTTAATAATCAGTGTCTCAACTGTAGTCCTTTTTGGCCTTAATTTGCTACTGGAGAATGCATGCTAAACCAACGACAAGGCAAAATAACTCTTTTCACCTAATTCAGGAAGCATGTGTCCATCTGATTCATACAGCTAAAACCTCTACCAGGTTATCATGAGCAATGAAGCTCTGTTTGATGGGAAGCTATGAGCAGAGTGTGGTCTTGATGTGCAAGGATTTATGTGTATATGGTCTGGTGATCCAGTCAGCCCTCAGCCAGTACCTGGCACTGTGTACTTGAAAGAGGACAAGAATTCTGTGGATATACTACATCCCCTGCTGTGTTGTAACAGTCTCCCTGCCTGAACTGCTACAGCTAGTTTCACATGTGGCTTTATGAGGAGTTCGTAGCCTGTTTTATTCAGTATACACACTCAGTGCCCCTGGGCTGGGATGGCCCAGGATTTTATGGTCACTATGATAATTGAGCTGATTCAGCATCTGGCCTATGACATACATTATGTTTGGTTTTCTGTTCTGGCTGGGGATAATGATTCTTGGGTAGAGAAACTAGAACTAACTCTGTTGTCATGAATGTGCTATTTTCTGATCAAATGTGGTTTCTGGCAACCTTTTGAGGAGAGTCTTTTAGGCTGTGATTTTACCAAGTTTCTCACGTAGTGTTTTGAGCATTGGACTATGACCCTGAAGACCAGAGTTTGATTCCCCACTTGGCCATGGAAACCCACAGGGTGACCTTGAGTGCATCACACACTCTCATCCCCAGAAAACCCCATGATACGTTTGCCTTGAGGTTGCCATAAGCTGGAAGCAAGGGCACACAGCAACAACCTGGTGTCTACTAATAATAGAGAGATGATGTGATTGGTTTTAAGCATCCCAATCTTTCCTTGCCACCGTAGTAAATGCATAATGAGAGCCAGTTTTGGGGTTAGTGGTGAAAAGCCTCTTTCATATAGGATTGGATGGATGGGACCCTGGAAGATTCAGTTTGCATTACCATTTTCAGACAAAATGGCTTGGATTCATTCCAGGTTGGATGCTATCAGTTTAACAGAAACAAAGACACACTCAGGATTCTAATCATAGTCATGCTTCTTTGGGTAGTTATCAGTTTGTGCGGACTGATGATATAAATAGGTGGTTTGGCCTTTGGGGCCTGACACCTACTCCAGTTCATCCATTCATTCATGCTTCTCATGGATATTAAAAACTTCCAGGACTGGGCTGACCATCGTGTAATTGGCAGTTAATGTCTCTCTGAAGGAGGATGTGATTTCTGCTGCAGCTAAGGTGGCAATGGTTACAACCATCAATATTAAAAAAAGAGAGAGAAAGAGAGAGAAGTCATGCTGGATAATTGTCACCCAGCATCTGATACACCATTCTGAGATAATGGAGAAAGTAATGGCTTCTGAACTCCAGGTGGTCTTGCATCATCCTGTAGATCTTCCTTCCGTGAGAAGGCTAGGTTAACTCCCTTTCTATATTCTTCTGCTAGAAGGCAAGGGCATTTTTATTTTGACAGGTTTTTGGTGATTAAATTATCACTGCAAGAGAATTTTTTTAAAGGTAGATTTTAAAGGTAGATTAATGTTTTCTTCATCTGTTATTCTTTCAATGGTTTTAAATTATTCTTAATTCAGTGCTGTTTTTTAATATGATAGTTTCCTTAATTTTAAATAGATTTTTGCCCAAAGCTAACACTGAAAGACACTTCTAAATTTAAACAAATGCAATATAGCTAAAACATAAAAAGGTTAGTAAGAAAATGTAATTAAACCCTGTAACTATGTTCTGTTTAATCGGTACTATAAACTACCTTGGGTCCCATACCTGAAAGATGAGACATCAGACGAACAAGTAATACTGGTTATTTGGATCTGGTTTCCAACTGGTTTTTGGATTGTTTTGGAATATGCCTTTGTTGCATTGCTAAGATGGTGGGAATTCAGCCATGTTCGTTCCCTTGGACTGCTTAGTTGACCATGTTACATTTCTGAGTTATATTCATTGACCATGTTATATTTCTGTGTTGGCTAGTCAAGATAGGACTGGGGAGGTCGGTGTTATGGTGGCTCTATTCTACTCCTTTCTGAAGGGATGTACCCCAATATAGTTTCTAGTTGATTCCTGTTCCACCAAAGGGCATTACCCTATTGGTACTTCAGAGTTTTGTCTTGACCCTCATACTTTTCGATCATCCCCATGAAGCAATTGAAAGAAGTAATCAGGAGTCATGGACTAAAGTAAATATGAGGATGACACATTTCCATCTCAGAGAGATTGTGGAAATCTTAAACAGGTGTGTGGTGGCAAGTTTTAGATGGATGCGGGTAAACAAATGGAGTGTAGCTGAACCTGAAAGGCCTGGACAGACACAGCAATGGTGGGGAAAGAAAAAGATAGGTTATTGGGGGCCAATTCACAATATAGAATTATAATGCTAGTACTGTATTCCATTTTAACTGCCATGGTCGTGTCCTATGGAATCCTGGGTTTTGTAGTCTGTTGCGCTACTAGAACACCCAGGCTGGGAATTCTTGATACCCTTCCCTAAACTACAAAACTCAGGATTCCATAGGATGGCACCATGACAGTTAAGGCAGAATAATAGTGCCATAATTATGTAATGTGAATGGGCACCTGGGCAATAGAAAAAGATCTTGGTAGTCTGTTTGTTGGGCAGGTGGAGAGCTAAACTCAGAGAGACATGGCTAAAAGGACAGAATTTCTTCAGGACACCAAGGGAAAAGCAGTGAACACATCACAGGCATACAGAGAATACAGTAGAACAAGAGCAAGAGATTTTCATATTGAAAAGGGGGGTGGAAAATTATTCTTAATGGAATTTCTAAGACTGTTTTATCTTGAGCATTTGTGTGCTAATGCCAACTTGGTCGGATGCACAGATACACAACTGTTTATGCTAAATTCAATTGGTTAGTCTTAAAGGAGCCACAAGACTACTTTTCCCTCTTCTTTTTATAATGAAAGAGACAGGCATGGTTACCTGTCTGAAAAATGGATAGAAGTTGTTTGTGTCTGGTCCTGGAAGAATGAGATGTTTTTCTATGTGTTTCAGGTCTGACTGAAACAGAAAGAGTTACCTAAAGTGGTTGTGCTTAAAAAAAGAACATCTTGAGGTGGGAGGAAGGAATTGAGAAAAGTACTGTATTACTGAGAAATACATGTTATTGCTTAAGTTAAGCTATTTTTACATGTTGGAAACATTTATTCTGCTGCTATTGTTATCTGTATACAACTCACATTTTTATTGTCTGAAATCTGTCATTGAATATTCTTCATTTATAAACTTTTTGTAAATATTGCCCTTTTGGTCAGGACTAGTTAGATATCTAGGGCCATTTCAGCACTAGACTGTTATATTGCTATTATTCCACTTTCTAAACTGCAAACCCCAGGATTCCATAGAATGTTGAAAGTGGAATAATAGCACTGTAAGAGTCTAGTGTGGAAATGGCCTAGTCTTTGCTTCAAAAAGCTTAATCCAAGGCCCTTTCTGCAACGCATCTTTTATGGAGCTGGGATGCAGGGATTGCGTGAGCAGCCTCCAGCGAGAGGCTTTCGTGTCCTCGCTGCTTCAGCTCCACACGAGCTGCCTGCTTCCGAGCAGGCAGTGCAAGAACTCTGCTTCTTCCTTCCGCAGTGCAGCCTGGGACTTTCCCAGGCTGCACTGGGGCAGGAATTGCGACTGCTATGGCTTTGGAGGCTCCGCACACACGGCAAGTACGCACGGGGCCCTGGAGCAATGCACGATTGCACACCATTTTCAGCTGAAAGCCGAAAATGAAAAAGCGCGCAAGTGGCACCTGCCCTAACCTGGAGCATTGTGCGATTGTGAGTGCATCGTGCAGATCGCTCCTCACAATCGTGCAACACTCCAGGCGCCCTTTCGCATGGCAATTGCCGTGCGAAAAGGGCCCAAGTCAAGTAGAAGTACTGCAGATAGGAAGCCTGCTGACCTAAAGGGTGGTGTGAGATTGAGGTTTGATGGGGTTGGGTTCTCTTGAAGGACCAAAGTGCTTAGGGGTTCTGAGATTGCCGCTGTCTGTGAAAGTGCGGGTCAAGTTAGTTAACCTGGGTGATATTTATCAGCTTTGGCTTATTGACCGCTTGTGTTCCTATCTGGAGAAAACGGACTTTGCTAAAGCCGTTTGTGCTCTAGTTATGTCCAGAGTAGACTACGGTAATATACTCTACAGGGGCTGCTATTAGAAGTAGTTCAATAGCTTTAGCTTTTCTGAAGTGGAGCTGCTCAGTTGCTTGTAGGGGCTATATGATGAAACATGTAACACCAGTTCTGTTCAAGCTGCATTGCTTGTCACTGTGCTACTTGCCTCAATTAAAAGTGTTCATGGTCACCCTGGAAGCTCTAAATAGCTTTTTGCAAAGTTATTTGAAGGACTCACATGGTCCCTATTAGTTCTACTTGCTCTTGAGTTCAAGAGATAGTACTCTTTCTGTTGTGTTGCTGTTTTTTGGCATAGCCTCTCATGAGCAATCTGCCTGGCTCCCTCTTTATTTTCCAATAGTCCTTAAAGACCTAGAAGTTGTTGTTTGCTTTTAAATGGGTAGATGTTCATCTTTATGATATTGACCGGAATTTCTTTTTTTTTCCCACTTAGGCAGCTATTTTAAGAAATGTTTTGTTCTGTACTTATAGCATTCAATATGTATTGCTGTATAATTTTATATTGTAAACTCCTTTGAGAAGGCCTTGTTAAGTGACAATGGGCAGGTTTCCCTGGAGTGCAACACAGCCAAAAGTTACACACCAGTGGGAGATTCAAAAAATCTTTTATTCAACCCAGGCTGAAAGCAAGAGACGTCTGGGGACACCCCAAATCAGACGTGTAGAACGAAGAAAGGTATACACATTTATACTTCCCACTAGTGTATTACCTGGGGTGCCCAGGATTTTATTTTCTCATAGGTAACACTTGTTAGAAATACCTTAGAAATTACCTTACCTTACTTCAGGAGTTAGATGTGGTTGAAATACACAGATTTGAGATCGTGTGTCTCTAATTCCCCAAACTGTCTTGTCCAGTACGTGTAACTTTTCCCCATATTTCCCAATGTAATCTGTATTCAGAGTTATCAACATTGGGTTCCTGAGAGAATACACTGCCCTCCTCTTTGCTTCTAGGCTTCATCTCCATAGCAACCAGCCTGGGCTCTCTGGCTGAGAATTCTAAAGGCCTCTCTCTGAATTGCAAACCCCAGGATTCCATAGAATCTTCACAGCCAGCCAATCATATGAGGCCTTTGCCTGCCTGACACAGACAAACAGACAAACTCACTCACAAACTGACTTTTATATAGAAAATAAGAAATGAAATTAGCATACTAAGTTACATCACCTCTATGTAAGGCTTGGGGACCTCAGAGTCTGCACCTTGGCCCTGTCACATAGTGCCCCTCATACATCTGTCAGTTGTCACTTATCTGTTTATTCAAAGTGGGGCCTCCTTACATTCCTTAACCAAAAGCGAGGCACTTGGCACTACTGGCCCCTTCTTTGTTATCAATAGTTTGCATTCCATTCCCAATGTCCATATATTTTCCAAGTCAGGCTTCCTCTTCCTATGTACCAGTCTTCACCACTTGTCAATAACAAAACAGGCTAGTAACTCAGAGATCATCAGGAAGGGGCAAGGTCTGTAGAAGCCTGCAGAGGCCAAGTTAATTGATTTCTGTACTATTCTATGCTACTCTAAATCCCATCATTTTCAGGCTTCCAGGCTTCTCTTGTCAACCTCAAGGCTTGCAAGGTGGTACATTTTTTAAAAAAGTAATAAAGACATTATTAATTTGGCTAAGATTCAAAGCAGTCATTTATGTGCAGTCAAGGGAATCACATGCGAGACAGTTTTTTCCATTTTTCACTGTTGCCTCACTCCCAATGGTTGATGGAAGCAGCTGTGCAGTACATAAAGACAGGGGAAGATGGAGGACATGACACAATGGCTGTGGGAGAGACCATGCCAAGACAGACAAAGTAAAGCCGATATACATGCAGTTATCTTCTCTGCAAGTGGATGACTCCTATGAAGCATTAGCATTTTTTAGTTTGCAACATTTTGGCATAATCCAGGCAACCTCATCACTTTAATGTTCCATGAATTTAAAAGGGGGAATTCCAAAATCTTTATTAGAGTAAATTTCTACTGCTCTTTAAGTCATAAAGATGCAAGCTTTTAATGTCTCTAGACCTCTGTTACATACAATATAGGGACATTTAAAAAAAAGTTTGAGGAATGAGAGAAGAAAAAGTCTGGCTTGGTGTTCAGATCATTAACTTTGCATGGTCAGAGCACTGAGATGGAAAAGGTTGAGGATGGGGGTTCCTGCCACTGAAAGACAGCCCCACCAGTTGATATGATGAGAGATTGCCTCTAGGTCTTCTGGGAAGAAGAAACAAATAAATGTATGATCGATGTCAGTGGAACCGCAGTGCTTAACTTTGTCTGAATGTTGCTACTTGTTTACATAATTATCACAATATTCTTTTGAGGCAGGTCACTGTTATTGCCATTTCACTGATGGGAAAGTGAGGCTGAAAGAGAATTCTCAAGGATGGTCCATTAATTTATTCCAAGAGAGATTTAGCTCCTGGAATCTCACTTGAAAATCCATAGCTCAAAACTGAACACATGTTCTTAGGATGTGTGCATGCAAAAATTGCTTTGCAGGGCTGGATCACTAACCCAGCATTCTGTTTCCAACCACAGGCAGCCAAATGCCTTTAGTAATTCACAAGGAGGGCATGGAGGTGATGGCCATCCCCTTTTATTTTCCTTGGCACCTGGACATCAAAGATATATTGCTTTATACAGGAGAGGTTCTGTTTAGCCACAGATAGACCTAGGACAGCTGGCTGACCGAGAAATATGAACTGGCTGGGATCTGGGGAGTATTTAGAGTGAACTTTATCATAAAGCTTGGGAGCCAGTGTTAGAAATTGCAATTGAACATGGAAGACGTGCTGCCACGGTGTGTGATAGATGGCACGCAGGATCCTGAACAACTTTTTGAAGTGTAAGGCCAGCCTGTCTTTGGGCACTGAAAACCACTGGTAACTACATTTTCTGCATTGTTGGAGATTGGTACACTGCTTAGAACACAGAAACTGAGATAACAGATTTTGCATTTCTTGTTAGTTTCTAGTCATTGTAAGGTTATGAAACACTCTAGAGATACCACTGTGTCCTCCACAATCAAATATGTAAAAGCTTGATCTAATGCCTCTGACTAAATTCTACTAATGTGTTTAAAACTGCTTGGCTTGTTTTAAGTGAATAGGTACAGAAATTATAGGCCAGTTGAAAAAAATGAGGAATGTTGGGAAAAAAATAATTATGGATTAAAAGGACCAAATGTTCATCTAGACTAGTTTTCCTAGTCTCCAACCAGAACTGATAGGCTGGGCTGTTGGGAGTTGTAGTCCATCATGTCTAGAGTGTTTTGGCTCAAGCACAGTTAATCTAACCCAGCTCCTTTCAAACTTGGATCTAGTTAAATAGGATCTCAAGAAACTGGGCAAGTATACATCTAAAATACAAGCCACTAATTTGCCCCGGAGAGCAAATATCTCCAGATGTTTCAAGCAAGCTCAATTGAACATTGCACCTTTTAAATAGGGGTATAAGAAGAGAATGCAAGAGCTGTCATGCTTTTGGTTTCTTGCTGTTGAATTAAGCCAGCTCAGCCATTTACTGTGCCAGCTCTGCTTATCTGGCTCCCATCCAAAATTGGTTCTGGGCACAATTTTCTTGCTTTCCCTCTGCAGCCCTGTCACGCTTCCTAACCTATCTGGGACTGCCAGCCCCATATATATCCTTCTGTCACTCTGCATGCGTTTCCTCCAGTCACAAGGTCTTTTTCAACTTGCTCTTGCTGTTGATTCCAGTGCCACAATAATTATCAATAGCCTCTCTGCCAAATTTGTGCCGAACTACAGTACTCAAGATTCTGGGACTGCTGGAGGGAGTGAAGCTCTCTGACCTTGTGCTAGATGACAAGAAAGTAGAAGTGACATGCTTGAAACTGGTTGTTGAAATGGGGACAGGGTTGAGAGAACATTGCTTGGCATTGAGACTTCTAGGTTAAACTGTGCTCTCTTGTTTTGTCTTCCTATTGTTCTGCCTTTCCTTAACTTTCACCCCATTTAACTTTCAGTTTGGCCCTAATGTGATGTTTCTTTAAGATCACAAAAATATAGCTCTCAGGCATTTGGGACAAGCCATACCTCAGTGGCAGAAAACATATGTTGCACACAAAAGGCCCCAGGTTCAATCCCCACGTAGGGCTGGGAAAAAGTCTTATCTGAAATCTTGGGCAGTCCCAGCCAGTCAGTGCAAATAGTACTCAGCCAGATTAAACCAGTAGTTTTGACTTGGTGTAAGGCTATTTTTAGGACTGTGGCACCCTGGGAGTATACAACTGACTTGGGTTTTCACTCTAATTCTATCTCCCCAACCCCCAGCAGATTTTGACAGAGCCTTGCTGTCTCTCATATTGTCTTGAGTCCATGATCCATTTTCAGCCACAGTGTTTCTCTTTTGGTGGACCAACACTCTTAGAGATAGGATTAACTGTTCATTCAGCAGAAGTCACATAGCACATCCACGTTGGCAGTCAGATGTTCCCATTTGCATGTCAGCACCTGATTTTGGCAGTGATTTACAACCCTATTAATGTTTAACAACTGGGGATCCAGGGAGTAATAGCTGGACATCTGCATTTGCCCCTGTGAGGCTGTCATAGATGTTCCATCCTCACCCAACCAGATGGTAGTGAACTGTTCAGTGTGAGTTTGGCTGTTTTGCTTTACTGTCTCATGATTTTCTTTGAACAAATGCACTGTCAGTCAACACTTCAGAGATGGTGGGCTTGATGATGATGTGGCATATATCTAAAACTCCATGGTACTGAAGCAACTTTAAAATGACAAGACACCAGCTGCTTGAATTAGAATTTTGTGTACATTCTTCTGTAAGAAGACCTTATTAAACACATTGAGATTGTTTCCAGCGTTAGACTCCACTGAGCACATTGAAAGTGTAGATTGCATTGTCTTGAGACTAAGAGATGTCATAATTTCTTTATTTAGCCAAAACCCAAAGAAGGAATGTGAGCATGTGAGAGAAAACCACTCTCACATCCACCATAGGTTTTATATCCTGCAATTGTTTTATGATTTCCCGGTGTTGAGCAGAAAACTGCTTTTTAAATTGACTAGCATGTTTGGCAATGAGAACAATAAAAAAATGTTAATGTAAACCGTTGGTTGGGTGGATGATTCCTTCTCTCACATAGTCAGTACTTTTGATGTGTTTGGCAATATTTCTTCCTCTTGGCTTTTTTAGGAGATAAAAGAGATGCTACAGCCTCTGAGCTACTTGTTCTTCCCCTATGCTAGAAACCAGGTTTGTTCCAAATCTCTCCCTTTTGAGTCTAGAGCCATTTCCACACTAGACTGTTATAGTGCTATTATTCCACTTTCAACATCCTATGGAATCTTGGGGTTTGCAATTTCAAGAGGAGCCAGCCATAGCGCTATAACAGTCTAGTGCAGAAATGGCCTAGAACCAGTATTGGAGGATTGGATCAAAATGTACACATTTACACAGCTTGCTGCTGCCATTTTCTGCTTGGCCATTCCCTTCCTACTGAGTGTTGCTTCAGGAGTGGTTGCACTCATTCCTGGCCTTGTCTGGCTAGTTGACTTCTCCCAAACTGTCCCTGATGGTGAGATTGGGAAAGTCCTCCTCATTGTGTGAGCAGGCAGAAGTCTAGTGTCCTCTGCTGATGGCCAGGTCACAGCTCTCCAATTAGAGCCTCTTATCAGCAGCCACAAGCAAAGATTGTAACAATTTGTTAGCAAATTACTGGTCATTATTTTGCAGTCCGGGTCCACAGTAAATCCAGAGCAACAGTAACGATATCCATACAGAAGGTGAAGGTCAATATTTCTAGGAGCACTAGCAAGGAATCCAAATGTAAGTGGGGTTGCTTCCACCAATAGAAAAGGTTGCCTGCAGCAGCTTCTTCTCATTCCTGTGCCTGTTTATATAGGCTGAGAGCCTCCCATGGCTATTTGCCTAAATGACGAGTCCTTATTATAAAAACACTCTGCGCCTCATGAGCTCTCTTTTTTTCACCTACACCAGCTGTCATAAGAACTGCCCATTCATTTCTTCATGTTGCAGCTGCTGGGAAGGGTCCTGTCTGGGTCCTGGGATGGGGGCACTGACACCTAGCTAGCCTAGGTGAGACATTTCAGTGAACATATTTGCATCTTTTGCTCTGCTCACATGTCACAAGATGGTGCTCCGGAGGCTACATTGTAGCATGTGCGTAAGCAGGCATTAAACAGGCAACAGTAAAAATTCAGTGAGCAAGCAGCAGTTAGGCATTGGAGGACAGAGGTATGCACATGGCACAGCCTACCTTTTGCCCAGTGAAACTAGATTGCTGTCTACACATATGGTGAAGATTGTTACTACCAGTCTTGAAAGAAAAGTTCATTTCTAGTTCAAGCCAGACTCTCCTGTTAGTGGTTTATACTGACATTGTGTAAGGACTACATTGTGTAATCCAGTACTCCCTTGCACAATGCCCTGCTCTGGATATGCAAGGGCAATTGGATGGCTCCTTGGTGTAGTTATGCCCACCCAGCCACTGATTTTCCATGGAGGGGCCATCCCTGAGCATTGTTTAGCTACCCTTGTATTCCTAGAGAAGAAAATAGCTTCATCTTTTTCCCCTATTGTATAAGGGCAGCCAGCCAGGGCCCAGTCAGTGGTCAAAGAAGGAGCTACACCTAGGAACCGCTAGCTGCCTTTGAATACCTGACAAAGGAGAATCCAAGGTCACCTTTAAAGCACTGTCATAAGTGCACTGTCAGAGATATGGACTTCACCAATGGTCCTGCTGGATCTTGACCTGAAGTGGCTTCTTGATGTGGAAGAAGGGAGACATTGTCTTGTCCTTCACTCAGGCAGCAAAATGTCTAGGATTGTCCTTGCTGCTTCTGGATCATGTGAGCTAGACAAATGCTAACTATATGAATACAGCATGGCAAGGTCTGAGTTCTAATTTATCCACCCAGCTGCTTCCTCATTTCTCTGTCATGGCTGAAGTTGTCACCTATCCCATTTCAGATGAATGCAGCCCTAGATTGTTTTAGACCCCTTGTCCTCTTACTTTGTGTTGGAGTGGTCCAAAAATCACATGCAAAAGCCTCTCTCCACAGTAACTTCTGTCATGCTAATCAAAATGCTCAATTTCCTTTAAATTTTCCCTATGTGTATCCATTGCCTTGACTGTTCCATTCCTTCCTCATCTAACACTCTGCTGCTTATTTTCAATCATTTATCCCTTTTTCCTGTCTTGGTTATCTGTAATAGATTGTAAGCCTTCTGGGAAATGATTGCACCAAGTATGTGGCTTGTACTATGTCTCCAACATACATGGTGCTAAATAAATGTAACGTAATCCATGAAAGCTGAAATTCTCAGAAAGACAAATTTTGTGCCTGCTTTCCAAGTAGTGCATATGAGAGTGTGACAGACTTGCTCCAGGATGAAAAGGGGTAAGAGTATCTAATGGTGGGGAGAAAGGAAAAGGTGCAAAACAGTCTTGGGGTTGTGGCTGTATATCTGTGGTTGGAGTAACATTCATGTAATCTACCATCTTCAATTATTCATTATGTTAAAAAGATTTACAGTAACTGAAGAAAGACAGGAGCCAGAATGGAGTACGTGGAACCACTGTGAGCTGCAGTATACAGGAATTGAACTCCTTGTGGGGACAATTATGCTTTCCTGCTTAATGGAGATCTTATCAAAAGCGCTGTGGCTATGATCTGTGTGTAACCCATAGATGCTTCTCCATGATCTTCCTCCTGTTTATATGTTAAGGATATGAAGAATAAGGGAAACAAATATTTAAGAAAGCAGAACAAGGCACTTTTTGAAAACAACACACATGTTGGTCTTGTATATAAACACAGAAGAGGTTGTATAAGAGGTTGTATGCCACAAAATATGCAAGAATTAAGAAATATTTTATTGATGTCCTTGTTTGACAGGAAAAGATTACTTTGGTCCCAGTGATTAGCTTCAGCACTGCCTGTACTACCACTGCTGAGAAACTATCAAGGCTCCCCTCCCTTAGTCTTGATAATATTCTATATAGATTTGCACAGGTATTTGTGGCTCTCACAGGCCAGGGAAGGAAGGAAGGGAAGCAGGCAAGCAAACAAGCAGTAAGCAAGCCAGGAATCTTTCAGAGAAGAAGAGTCAGAAAGAAACCTTTCCTGTCAAGCGAAAGTGTTACAAAGCTTTTGGACAGCATAGCTGTGCCACAAGGGGGCTCAGGTGGATGGCAGAGGAAAATTGTTCCCTAGCATCAGCAGGAGAGTTCTCAGCTTGTACAGTCAAGCTATAAAACGAATTTTGTTTCTGGTCTGCTTCTATATCTAGGTAATTTTAGCCCACCCAGTCTTTAGAGCTCAGAGTGGACCACAGTAGACATATTGATTATGTTTGCTGCTATAAGATGAAAGTACAAAACAAAATCCTTTTCTCAAATCTTCCGTCTTTTCTGCAGTTGCCCTTTTAAAATCTATCTTACTTTGACTTAAATATAAAACCTCAAAGATTTGAGTGCCAAAGACTGGTGGGGAAGAGAAGATAGATTTGGATCTATTGGTAAATATCTAGATTAGCAGTTCTTAATCTTTTCTTTACCATAGATCTCTTTTAAATATATTTTGTTGCCATGGACCACCAAGACTTAACTCAAGATCTAAACCCCTAAAGTGCATCAAATATTTATTTACAGTAAAGTTTCTCATTCAAGGGTCTTCAGATTTGGAGAGAAGGGAGAAATAAGTAAATGCACACTCTCCTGTTATAATATTTTTACTGGAATGATCCCGTGCTACTGACTGACTGACTGACTGACTGACTGACTGACTGACTGTCTGTCTGTCTGTCTGTCTGTCTGTCTGTCTGTCTGTCTGTCTGTCTTTCTTTCTTTCTTTCTTTCTTTCTTTCTTTCTTTCTTTCTTTCTTTCTTTCTTTTCTTTCTTCCCTCCCTCCCTCCCTCCCTCCCTCCCCCTTGGGTTCAGAAACAGCAAAATGACCCCCCCATACTACTTTATCCAAGGCATTTGTGCTCCATTATATTACTAAAATGAAGAAATCTTGCATTAATGAATGGATTTGTGTGTTGAAGGAACAAAACCTAGAGTAGCCTCTTATGCCTCACCCCCTCCCCAAAAGAGGGAAATGCATAATCAGAAAAAAGGATGTAAGAGTGGCATGTAAAGTGATGTGTCACTGATGCACCACGTTTGTAACTTTTTCATGGTCGTATAAAAGAAAAAGAATGCCCAAAGTAGTAGCCATTTTAGTCTGTTGCAGCAAGAACAAGCTTGAAGGCACCTCAGCCATACTGTTTTTAGCAGCTAGAGGAAAAGGAAATGAACTACTTTTCATTGATATGACTGTTGTTTAAAAGACTGGGGGTGGGGGATTTTCGCATGAGATAAGACCCAAGTTAGAAAGTTCATGAAGTCTGGTCATTGCTGATAGCCAAAACAGGCCCACTGCTGCCCAGTCACTTGTAGGTTAAAGTCCTTTGTTTCTAAATGGTTTTCTATGGGACAGCAGTCATTTGTCTATTGAGGAAGACTAGAAGTCATCACCAAAATCAAACAGGAAGCTCCTTCTCCAAACAATGGCCGGTTCATCATTCTCAACTTTCTTCTAGTCTGTTTCCCTAAATGTCTGTCACATCTATGATTTCATTCATTGGCTAAAAAACAGAAACATAGGAGCAGACTCTTCACAAAATGAATTGACAGAATCTCATTGGTACTTTTTTGGGCACTGGGTAACACAACTAGTATTCAGGTAAAGCCCAAATAAACAGGCAGAATGTCAGCTCTTCTTATGCTAGGGCAGTCTAGTTTGGCCTGTATAAACTGCTGAAAGAAAGTTTTGTTAAACACTGCATCAGGACATAAGCATTTAAAAGAGGCCTTAATACATTTGGTATATCTGCACTAGAAACCATTGCATTAATTTTGTACTGCTTTAATTGTCATGGCTACATCCTATATAATACTGGGATTTGTAGTTTAGTGAGACTTTACAGTTCTTTGCTAGCTCTTTTGCTTGTCTGCAGAGAATTGTAAGCACCTCACCAAGCTGCAAATCACAGGCTTCTGTAGGATTGAATCATAACAATTAAAGTGGGATAAAATGGATATAACTGTATAATGAAGATAGATCCTGTAATACCTAACATCATAATATGCAGTAATATGTTACTAACGTAGCTGGAGGGGCCAAACCAACAATGGAGTTTCCTGTGAAGTATTGTTTATTGAGCCTAGTTTGATGGTCCATTGCTGAGTACAAAAGTAGTCCTGAGTGTATGAACCAAGCAATGTTTTGTTTCCAGTATCCCAGGTGTTCCCTCTTGTTAGGTATACACGGCGAAGTCTCTTCTTGTAATTCTGTGCTGCCTTTAGCATCATTGACTCCATTAATCCCCATTTGTGACATTGCCAATCGTTCCCCACAGCAACAGACACTGATGCCAAATCCAGGAGATTGTTGCCTCTAAGTAGAAATCTGAAGGCTAGAAAGGAAGAGAGGGAGGAGGGATTTTTCATTAGCACATAAGCATTAATTTTTAATTGGTTGGCTGGCTGAGGTAAAAGATAAACTACAGTGACAGGCAGAACTACCTGTTTAAGATGCAGTTTTTGTTCTTGTTTTCTAAAATTGACAGCCAACATGGTGTAGTGGTTTGAGCATTGGACTATGATCCTGGAGACCAGGGTTCGGTTCCCCCATTCAGCCATGGAAACCCACTGGATGACCTTGGGCACATCACACACTCCCAGCCCCAGAAAACCCCATGAAAGGTTTGCCTTAGCATTGCTGTAAACTGAAAATGACTTGAAGGAACACAACAACAACAAATTACCTGTCATTTCCATTTATATCCATTCATTTTAAGGGATCTTGAATATTGTGACCCTTATGAAGCCAAGGGATCCTACAAATTTATGTTCATACCATATGGATTTGTGCAAAGCTAGGATGATGAGCCTTTCATACGAAAGAGGAAAAACATTTCAACATATTAATATCCTTGTTGCAATCTTAGCCATCTATGTACACATTGGCCATTTCTGCTCTAGACTGTTACAGTGTTGTTATCCCACTTTCAACATCCTATGATGTTGAATACATATGTTCATACATATTCATGTATGAAATGAAACAGCCAGGTTGGGTAAGCCTTGTGTAAATAAACAAAAATATTTTGAGCCTTCTACAGACTGCTTGAAGACTTTTTCTAAAAATCCAAGGGTATCTTCCTTGTCTTTTTTTTTTTTTTTTTTTTAAAGGTAATCGTGGTATTTCAATGTAGCAATCTAAAGCTTTGGGCATAGTTCTCCAAAGATTATTTTGAGGAGTTCAGTTGATTCATTACAAACTGAGCACAAAGTATTAATCTACCTTACTGAATTGAGAGGGGACTTTGGGAATCCTCTACTAGGATATCTTCACAAATTTTCTTCTCAAAAGAAGCAATGAGTAGCTTTAGCTATTTACTTCCTCTTGCAATTCTGATGAAATTTTTGAATATTTTCAAATATTCTTTCCATCTCTGTCCTCTACAGCCACTTTCTGTCTCTGTGTCTCTCCCTCCTCTGATGAAGTTAATCTTCTGTATGCTGCAAGTTTGTTTTTGTTCCAGTTAACCTTTATGAACGACCTAGAGTTAGTAAGGAGATGATTCACATCTACAGTCTTCCCTCCACATTTGTGGGTTTGACGTTCATGAATTTGATTATTTGTGAGTGTGCGTGTCTCCCCCACAATTCTCCTCCTCCCATTCCCAATCTTTTTGCCCCGGTGGTGTGGAGAACTTGTGGCAAGGCCTTCCTTTCCCTCTCTGGAGGTCTCTCCTTCCCCTTCCCATGCAAAACAGAAAGGAATGCGGGGAGGGGGTAGGGGAAACCTTGTGTGAGCCTTCCTTTCCCCTTCTGGAGACTCCCTTCCCCTATCCAGACAAAATGGAAAGGAATGGGAGATGGGAGAAAGCTTGCATGAGCCTTCCTTCACCCTTCCAGAGCTCCCCTGTTCCCTTTTCCATGCAAAATAAAAGGGACTTTTAGGGCAGGGGAGGGCTCAAGTTCTCCATGGTGTGACAAAATACGTAGGTTAACAGTTGAGTGGCAGCACTGTGCAAGAGCACAGTTTTCAGACTGTTTCACAGGAAGTCCTATATAATTTCAGTAATTAAATATAAGATGTCAACACGGCATGAATAACAGTATTATATCCTCCAGCTATCCCGGTTTGACAGGGACAGTCCCAGTTAATCCTCTGTCATGCCACTTTTTGAGCTGCTTTTAAAATGTCCTAGTTTCTCCTCCTCCCACTTTCCCCCTTTGTCCTTGACTTATTTCAGTTGATATAAACGGAGTTCAAAGTGTAACAGTAGGCTGCGCTCAATTCACTTCTCGGCGTGGGGGAGGGAGAAGGAAGAGAAGAAGAGTGGAAAGCAAAAGCAAACTTCTACAGCTTCTCCTAGTTTGTGAGTTCTTCCTCATTAATAACTTTGGCCATCTTGACAACACTCTGATGTTCCTTAGCCACATATGTCTCAATTTTCACCTGTGAGATGTTGGGAAGTTTGTAGTATCTGGGTCTCCATCAGGTAATAACAAAGATATAAACCCAAACTGACAAAAAGGAGCATAGGCACACTCAGAGTGTAAGACTCTGAGGTGATCTAGGTACACGTCTGTACAGTGTGCTTTTTGTATATAGGAGGGTTGTGTTCCAGAAACCCCCTGTGAATACCAGAATTCACAAATGTTCACCTCCCATTATATTCAGTGGTAGTGATGTGCATACAAGGTGTCAGCATGTGCATCACCACCTGTTTAGGTATAGGGACACAAGGCTTCAGATGAACTGGAAATCACAAACATGGAGATTGTGGGTAAGGAGAAATGCATTGTATGCATTTCTGTTGGAGTATGAGAGAAAGAGTCAGCAAGGATGCCAATGCCTGCCAGAGGAGACTGGCTAATCCTTTTGTTAGTGAATGTTCAAGATAAATGACAAATTTCTAGTAAATCTAGATTGATGTATTGACACTGCAACATGTGACATGCATTTGTTTTCCCAGTGACTGATGACATTCTCCTGTAAGGTATAGTGGTGTTCCAAACAGAGGGGCAGGAATCAAATGCTTTTGCTCAAATTTCCTTTTCTTCCTTCTTATTTTAGCTCTGTTTCCCAGCAGTCTGTAGCTAACTAATGTGCTGGTGTGGAGTTGTTGTTGCTTTTTTTGACAGTATCTGTAGAAAATAGTGATGATGGAGCTATCCATCTGTCAATTAGTTCTTATCACTCAGGGTATGCAATGATTACCACATTATGTTGCATGTCTGCTTTGTAACTAGCACAACCTTCACTTGGCCGGGGGGAGAAGCTGAATGTTTTCTCAAAGCCTTCACAGCATGAAAACATTTTATGTAACACCCTTAGTGAGTATACATTCATGTGGTGTCGGAAGTTCAAAAGCATGAATCATGCTGAGTCATGATTTTGGGTGAAATCCAGAGAAATATAGACAGGCACATACATCCCTGTGGAATCAGTGGCAGACTTAACTATGCAGGCAAGTACTTCAGTGATGCTCAGTGCAAATCGGACATACCTGGTCTCTTAAAAATTCCACCCACTGATGTTAAAGCTTTAGAGCACCTATGGCTTAGGACCCAACTACCTGAAGGAACAGCTACTCCCATATCAACCTGCCTGTATATTTTGAGGTCATCTCTGATTAACTCTACTAGGTGTCTCTGCCATCAGGGGAAAAACAGGTGATAACCAGAAAAAGAGAACCATCTCAGGGGTGCTGCTTCTTCCCAAGAGAGACCTGCCTTTCACCAACATTGCTGTCCTTTTGCACTGGATATTTTTATTCTCCTAGGATTTTTTTTTAGAGGCCTGCTTCTTTTTAACACACTATTGTCATATATCACCATCACCTATGCATTTTGTCTTACTTTTGTAATCAAAGTGTGATATATAAATATTTCGAATTAAATAAATAAATGTTAATTGATTTCTTTTTGTCCTGGTCTTCCATTTCCATCACAGTGTGCACACACAAACACACACAAAAATCTTAAGCATTTCAGTAATGGAAGCTCTAAGAGAAAATTGAAATGTAGCACCAGCTTTTAAATATGGTACAGATAGAAAAAAGTGGCAGAACACACATGTACATTGCATGTACTAGATCTCTACAAAGAAGCAGAAGCTGCTCAGTTTAGATGCCTTCAGCACTTTGGTCCAGTAATAAGCCTTCCTTTTCACTTAGGGAATTCCAACAGCTATGGGATTTGCATGAGGAAAATGCTTGTATGTG
Organism: Iguana delicatissima; assembly: GCA_948472985.1. Classification (NCBI taxonomy): domain Eukaryota; kingdom Metazoa; phylum Chordata; class Lepidosauria; order Squamata; family Iguanidae; genus Iguana; species Iguana delicatissima. Next base: position 314,120 of record CAOKZL010002241.1, read on the forward strand.
AGCAAATGATCATGGAAGTTGCTGGCAGCAATTCCCCTGTGTGCAGTCTCTAGAAAATGACCACCATCATGGGAATTTGCACTGGCTGTGTAAGTGATTGCCTAGTTTACAATTTGATTCCTGCAAGTATGAGCACAAAGATGGCTAGGACGACATATATAGGGGGAAAAAACTGTATGTACCTTAGGAATAATTATTTTTAGAGTACAACTGTCAGAATAACCCACCTGGGAGCTTTTGGGTATTGTAGTCCAGAGAAGGAACATTAGCAGTCTCTGAAAATGTGTTATGTGTAAAATGTCCTTGCGTAATTGCATTCAATTGTTCTCTTGTGTTTTAAAAAACAGGGCCATGATCTTGATTCCAGAAGACAGTTGAGAGTATCTGCCACATAGTTGCTATATGCTTCCTCTTCAAATGTCCTTCTCCGTTAGATCTCATGACATAACATCTTTGAACTAATTTTCTTCTCTTTCACTGAGAACTTTGCTCGAGAAACCTCCGTTTGATGTGGCCCCAGAAAAGACTTGCTGGGTTGACTGTATACAGCTTTCTTAATGATATAGCACTGCAGCTCTTATATTCACATTATTTTACTCCCTCAGTTTTCTTTCTTTTGTTAATTGTACCCACTGTTTGGATGTTGTTTTTGTTATAGCGATGACTTGTTCTGTATCTAAAAGAAATAAAGGAATGCAGTGTCAACGATGAGATTGAGTGGTGTAAGGCCCCGCGTTGGGGATCCCTGATATTAGTATGGTTTGGATGGGCACCATACCTAATTGGCATCATATGGCAACACATTTTATTGGCTCTGATATCAAATTCAAGCCTGAGAGGTGACGGAGAGGTCAAACTGAGCGAGGGAAAGAATTTGACTGTAAATATGAGAAGGACAGGTCAACTCAAAACTTCCTCCAGGTAAGATGTCATTCCTGTGGATAATAGGCTTAAATAGAAGCTGGAATTTTCCAGGGAATCCAACTGTGAGGAGCCCACCAGGACACTGATTGACAGATATCCATCCCTTGTGCACCTGGATTCTTTCCTCTTTCCTCATAGCACCCACAATAGACAGTTATTACAACGCCCATCATGTCTTTGTCATTCAAAGCACTAAGCCCATCAACAGGCGAAAGACCCATTGTCCACAACAGATTCCCTTTGTTTTGCATGTGGAACCTTCATGGCCACAGGCCATTTACAAGGTACAAATACCCCTGATTTCGGGATGCCCAGTGCAGTCTCTTGCCTTTCTGAGCGTCACTCTGTCTGTTTGATTCCTGTACTGAGAGCTGCCCTTGGGTCCAGTACCTGCGTCACTTCATCTCACTTCTCTGCTTCTCATCGGATCTGGTAAATACCGTATGCACCCTTCACAGTCTCTACCTGTTTTGCTCCCTCTCTTTCGGTTAGCTCTTGTGTAAATGTGCGATTGTGTGTATCTTGTGTGCATGCATGAGTGAATTCCCCTCAATAAAACACATTTTTATCTTACTTTTGAATCTTTGGCTGGTTCTTTTCCTGCGTGTGCCCGTAAACACTGGTAGGAAAGATCTTGCTAAGTTGCCCCCTTCTCGCAAGCCTCCTCTTTGAGCTAATTGATTCCCCACCTTTGCAAGGAGGCACTGGCATCACAGGGTGGCCCTTGTGGCACCTACATTTAGGGGTAACAGTGGGAAGAAGAAATTTTTGGCATAAGCTCTTGAGGACTCAGTGCACTTTGTCACACAGCGCATCTGAAAATGTGGACTGAGTCCACAGAAGCTTGCATCGTCATAAATTTCTTCTTCCCATTTAGTCTGAAAGTTGGATTTTTAATGTCTTTTTTTTTCCACACTAAAACACAATTCTCTTTTTGGATTCCGCTTTACATCTGTAAATAGTAAGTCTTAGTTACGATTGAAATCTGGAAGCCCAGTTGTATAGACACACTGTTGCATTATTATATTCAGAAGTATTGGCATAACCTACAGGTTGCATGTCCTGGGAGTTTGAACATACTTTGGATAATAAAAATAAGTTAACCTGATGACTGGAATAACCCCAGTCTGGATGGTCTGTTTATAATTCAAGTGTGGCTTAACTCAGCTCATGTTCATGCTTATCTAAATCAAATCCCTAAGCTAACTAATATTAAGCCACTTTTAAAGAGAAATAAAGCTCTCTATGGGGAGACTTTGAGTTGTTATACTAACTTCCTTTAATTATACTAGATTGATTATCAGACCCAAGTTCTTGTGCATCATGTGTTCTGTGGATGCCGCTGAAGCAGTTCAGTGAGCTATATGATTACTTCTCTCCAGAGCCATGAGGACAGATCCTTAGAAAGCGGCACATCTCAGCAGAGGTGCAGTATGACAAAGATAACAAATCTTTCCCACTCCCTTTACATGGCAACTTAAAAATGTTTTCCCTATCTTATATTTGATATAACTGATTGCCTAGTTAATGAATGAAAAATGATTGATTGAATTACTACCATTGTTTTATGAATACCAACTGATTGCAAATATTTGACATGTCTAAAACAGTCTCTGGGGGAGGGCAAGGGGAGATAGGACGTCTTACTGAGTGAACCAGAAGAAAAGTGCGCATGAAGGATTGCATGGCTATGGATGTACAGCTTATACTATCGTCTGGCATGTCCTCATGCAGGTGGTGGATGTGTACCACAGATTATAAGGAACACTACTAGTATGTATTCCACTCTCATGATGCTGATATGTGCCTCTTTCTTGTTAACAGGAGATACTTTTTCCCTTTCCATTTATTCTAAAGCATCCAAGAGCATGCCTGTAGATTCTGATTCGGATTCTGTCCCAAGCAAAGCACCAAACCATCATTCCCTCTAGAAATCTGGCATGACTAGTCAAAGCGCAGGGGCAGAGGATAGAGCAGTTATGAAAAGTACAATTCAACAGACCTGTTTTCTTGACAGCAAATGTTCAGATGGAAAGACACAGTTCTTTGTAGGACATTATTTGTTGTGACTCTCACTGTGCTCTCCGTATGTATGAGGCTGAAGTTCTGTGTTCTTAGGATTAGTGGTTTTAACAAACATGGTCTCCCTAGAGGTCTATTATCTTATACAAGCAGCTTGCTGTCTGCTTTTTGTGGCTGCATGAAATCCATCCTTTGCAGCAATGCAACCCCTTTCTTTTTTTAAAAAAAAATGTTAGAAGCCCCTTAGTCATGAAAAGAGAGCAGAAACAGACCAGTAGAAAAGTTGTGGAGGAAGGGGGAGTGGAAATAGTCTCATATATAATCCACTCAGATTAGTAATAGCCATCACCTTTGTGCCATTTCGCTATTTTGTCTTATCCTTAGAGGTCTGGTGGCAGCGTTGGATAAACTGGCACTACCCCTTTACAGTGGATGAATCAGAATTGGTCTGAGCCTCTTAACATTCTGAAAACCATTTTCATCTAAATTATTTTTCCTGGGCTCCAAACCACACAAACCTGTTTTGACTTCCTCAATCTGTGAGCAATGAAAAGGTTAAAAATGGAAACGAGCTAAAAGCTCTGTGTTTTTTTTTCTTTGCCTGAAAAATCCACTGATGCAGGGTGAAATTAAAGGCTATAAATAGTGCCTGTCCCTTCAGCTTCATCGTGCAAGCCTCGGCTGTGTGCTAGGATTAGAAGAAGACAGAATGGATTTCTGTGTGGCGTCAACAAGAGCCAAGGATTATGCCCACTGTGCACATTGTATTGTTCATTTCTCTCGGGCCCTTGCGGGGAAATTAAATCCTTTCTGATGCCAAAGGTGCTAGTGGCAGAGGCAGCTTTGAGCAGGACACGTGCCCAGCAAAGCAATTTGGCACAGTGGCCCTTAGCATCTCACAGTGCATGTTCAGCCCTGGCCTGAGCATCACTGTTTCAGAGGCAGACAGCAACGCAGCTTGGGTCACAGGAGGGTTTTAGGCTTTCCTTGCTCTGAGCTGTGGCTGGTATCATCAGCGATGTTTGTTCTGAAGTCACTGTGGTGCTGGAGGGGAAACAATGCTTTTTCTCCCTAAGTAGCTCTTTGTATAATAGCAATCATGGACATCAGTGCTGAGACATCTTCATCAAGTTAACAGCCCCACCGTGTTAACCGCAGGCAGAAACTTGTGATCTCTAGGATTCAGCTAGAGAGGAGTCCTCTGCCTACATAAGGAAATATTCAAGGTTGATATGACTTTACCTGTTAAGATTTGTCCACAGGTGCATGCTTCCTACCCCCGAACATCTCCATAGCAGCAGCTGTATCTCTTTCATCCTTAAGAGCATCTTTCTCAGTGAATTGAGAACTAGGGTCACTGTATCATCCCTCTGACTGCCTGCTGACGAGGGACTTTTTTTTCAAACTATTGATTGTTGGCTGCCATCTTATGAAGTGCCACCTTATGTAGTGGCAATTTGATGGATAAATAGAAAATAAAATGTATGTGCATGTGTGTGTGTGTGTGTGTGCACACGCATGTGCACGTGTGTGTGCTCTGTGTCATAATGACTAGTAACAGAGTTTGGAAGTAATGTGTTTGGGCTCATTGGGTGACCTCAGAAGCTAGCTAATTCTTGCAGCCCCAAGCTGGAATGGTGTTACTTTTTTGATCGTAATGGCTAGGGCTATATTTCAGTTTTGAGTGTACTGGAAAAAGGCTTCTGCCTGTTAACTCATTACAAGGTGTGTCAGGACTTCAAGTGTACCCTAACTGGCCCAAAGCCCCAGTCAAGGCTAGTCTATGTCTAGAGTGCATGACTCAGTGTGTCTGTTGCTGCTCTCACATGCAGTCATGCCTCAAATATACTGAGGGTTGTTGCTTTGATTAATGTGTGAGGTAAGTGGTGTTCTTCTCCTTCCCAGATGTTTACTGAGGAAAGGTGAGAAAGGGAATACCTCTGTCTGTGTCTTCAGTCAGTTTGGGTTGCTCAGGACTATGGGAGTAAATGAGACAGGGAAGCCAGATGGAGAATTTACCCTATTTCCTCCTGTTTGAGGTACGAAAAAGCTACCATTGGATCTTCAAAATCACCCAGGACCAGAAGAACATTGTCTCCATCTTCACAAAAACCATGGCTGATACAGAGATGAGATATTTGAGAAGATAAGTCACACCAAATTCTAGGGCTTTTCACTGTGTCTGAATGAGGCCTTAGTCTGAGGAGGAGGAGAAGGAGGGGCCACATGAGAGCTTATGCATTTGGCCTTTCTTCATTGTGTATTGTGTGCTGTGAATAAAGAACTATCAACGAGGATGGAGAGAAGGAAAGACAGAGACAGAGAAACTGGGAGAAAGAGGGGAGGAAATACATTGAAAACAATGAGCTGCACTAGAGTCTCAGATTAGCCGAGTTTTTTTAAAAAAAAAAATCTTAAAAAGTTAGCCTGCCTTTTCTGCCTTCCTCTATTCCACCCCAAATGAATACTTTCCTGACTTGTGCAATGAATGTTGCTGCAGGGGAGGGTAAGTGTTGATGGTCTCTATGAGATCAGAGTGTTATATTTGATTGGTGCTAAGAGCCAAATCAAGACACATGGTGGGGCAAAGGAGACAGTGAATCAGTTCGCCCCCTATATTTGTCATTATTTAGGCGGCCAGAGCTCTACTGAGCAGATGGGGTGCACTTGTCTGATGATGGGAATCAGTTGTTCCTGGAAGAATCAAGAGCGGGGATGAGGGCCGTGTGGTCTGGCCTAGTGGGGAAAAGGACTAAGCGGACGCTTGTTCCTTTCTGTGACAGGGGATAATATATGGGGGATAATAAAACTTTGCTGATCACCTATTGATGCCCCTTTGGTATAGGATAGGGTTCCGGAACCAGCTCTTTAGGGCCCTGCATCCCAGGAGGTTGGAGAAGGAGGCTACCGTTGAGGTTAACCCAGGAATAAGGCTCTCACTTTCAGAGCCCTGCAGCTTGGGTGGGAGTCCTGGGTGCTGGACTGGGTAGCAACCAAAGCAATTTGGATTGCCACTGGGGCTCAGGTGTTATTGCCTATGGGTAGGCTGAGCAGGTTGTCATGTTGTGACCCTGGCATCAGCTGGACCCGTATCATGTTGCTCCCCCGCCCTTGTATCTTTCAGGCTAATGCAATTCAATCAAAACAGGTCAAAATAAAGTGGCCCTTAGTTAACCCAGCTTTGTGTCTGGTCTCTTTATTCCATGGTTGAGCATCAAAGAGGTTGCTGTAGCTGCCAGAAAGAAAGAGTCCATATGAGAATGTGGATTGTGGCAGTGGGGAGAGAGAGCTGCCTTGACAGGCTAGCTGGTCCAAGCTGTAGCACAGAGTGTATATTTTAATTGGCTGGCTTGGTCTGAGATGTCTGTCTCCGTTTTGAAGGGGGAAGGGGTGTTTCTATGCACATCTGATGATGGCCTGAGATTCAGAGCTTTTCTTTGTAGGAGAGGTAGATAGGAAGGAAGAGACATTGTGTGACTGTTTTGGCACACCTACCCAAAGCATTTCTATGAGGTGCACATGGCAGCTTCCAGATCTGCTGCACTGTGCCTGTATGGGTTGGTGGGACAGTGTATAATGGCAGTGTATAATGATAATCAGAGATGGAAGGAACAAAAGAGCATTTCTCTGTGTTTTTGATTAGTGCAGTAGTAATAGTAACAGGGTCGTGTTAATCATGGTTAATCCAGCAAGGTATTTTCTAGACTGCAATAACAGTTACAAATATTGACCTGCTGGGTAATCAGAATAATGAATAGTGTAACTAGTTTTTGAAAGTAACTTTCCAAGCTCCAACATATAGTTCTCCTTAGAGCAAATTAATATCTTATCAAGACTGGAAACATGCTGGGAACAGAAAGAGTTCATCATGTTTTTATGGAACATATGCGTCATTGAATAAAAAGGCCTCAATAAAAATGTAAAATTCCCTTTGAAATGTATCTTTAATAGCATTGTATATTTGTATATTCTGCAAAGTACAGCTCCAGCATTTAAGCACAATGGATTAAAAATAGAGGAGCCGTTGTTCAGTAGATGCATGTTTTGCATATAAAGGCTCAAGATTTGCTCCCTGGAGCCTTCCAAATACCTCACCTGCACAAATCATATTGAAACAAACAGGGTGTACAGAGGAGGAGTACAACCCAAAGGCTTAATTTATTTCAGCAAGGCTTGCCCAAAACGAGTCTACCAGGAATTCCAATATGTTTTTACACTGTGTGTGCAGTATACAAAGATGACCATGGCACTTGTGTGTATTTTGATTTTATTTAAAGAGCTTTTTTTTGGTGGGGAAAGAAATGTCTTTCTGAAATCCACCAATCTGGCATCCGAAAGAAAATGCAGAAATAAGCAACTTAAAAATGTAACAAAACAATTTTTAAAATGAAAAGTATAAAAATGTTTTTGAAAGCCAGGTTAAAATAAAATAAGTGTCCTGATACTATTTTTGAAGACAAAGATTGGATGGAGGCCAATCATAGCTTCAAAGAGAATACATTCCAGAGAGTGAAGCTCCACAGGAGAAAGTCCTTACCTAGGTGACTAACAAACAGGACTTTGCAAGTGTGGGCCTCTTCAGATACAACATTTAGAAGTAACATATTACATAATGACATTCCCTGTAATATGTTTCTTTTTGGGAAAACAAAGGCATAGTGATTTTTTTTTAAAAAAAATAACATCACAACTTATAAGGCATTAATTTTGGTCTGAAAAGTAACATTTCATTGAGAAACATTACTTGGGAGAAACATTTTGTATTTTTAAGTGAATTTGTAACACATTAGAATCTTACTGATACATTAGTAAATTGATTAATAGCAAATAGACCATATGTTGTTTGAGTGCTTTCAAGTTGTTTCCAACTTATGACAACCCTAAGGTGAACCTATCATGAGGTTTTATGGGGCTGAGAGTGTGTGATGTGCCCAAGGTTTGTTTCTATGGCTGAGTGGGGAATTCTCCAGGGTCGTAGTCCAACGTTCACACCACTACATCATGCTGGCTCTCTAACTAGAACACTGCTGGTCTTTAAAAATAATACTAGTGACAATGCAATAACTTTTTAAAGAATGTTCCCAGCTCTGTTTAAAAGTGGCTCTTCTGGTGATCAGATTAACTGGGCAGGTTCATACCAAGACAGGCATAAATACTTCAGATAGCTGAGTCCTAAACAGTTAGATCTTTAAAAAGTAAAGTCAGCATCTTGAACTGAGTCCAGGAAAGCAACAGACAACCAGTGCCAATCTTTTAATGGCACAATTCCACAAACATGATAGTGTTTACTGATTAGCTATCTAAATACTAGACTTTGCAACTCACACTTGAGGAATAACCCCCCACAGCGTGCATTGCATAAGTCTAAATGTGGCTTAAGCATGGCACAGATAACTTATAGAATGGTAGGTAGTGATAAAATTGACTATCCACAGAACAGGGCAGATAGCTTTATGCATAAGAAAAGACATTTCTCTTTGGATCACGGACTTCCTAAAATCAAAAGTGGGATTGACTGATTCATGGAATATTAACTTAAGCTACTCTTATAAGATCTGATTGGGTTTAATAACTTAATGCCAGACTGTTTGACTTGCAAATTATTGTTTACCAGTTGAAGACATTTTGAAAGATTGGAAACCATTTATGGATTTTTTTGAACAATAAGACATCTAACAATGTAATAATCTGTGTTATGGTTTTTGGTAATTTTAATAGGATTATTTAGTTACATCTGTAATGGTAAACTGTCTGTCTGTCTATCCATCCATCCATCCATCCATCCATCCATTTATATTACAGTCAGGAAAGGGGGAGCAGAGACCCATTGTGTATTAGCTGTGTAACTTCCTCCTACTCTTCTCCTTCTTCTTCTTGCTCCTATCTTCCTCTTTCTGTTTCTATATTTTTGATTGCATATTACTTTGATTGTAAATCAGCTTATTCATGTTAAAAATTAATTTTAAAAATTAATAAAAACACCCAATTGTTTATATCTGCACGGAAAAGCTCTTTCATTGATTTAGTAGCTTTAATTGAATGTCTGTTGTATGTTTGTATTTGCATACTGTGTTAAAGAGACAGGCTTAGATTAAATTTGTGTATCTTATCAGATCAAACATCAGCATGACTGTGGACACACTTTATCTTTGTATTATATGTGATATTGTTCTAAAGGTAGTTATGAGAATAAGGTAGGATATGGCATATTGATGTGCTGCTGATAGAAAAAGTAAAAACCTCACTGAATATTCAGAGGTCTTAAGATTCATCCGAAATTAGTCTTTACAATCTGCTATAGTATTTCTTGAAAGGCTACGAAAATATAATGCCTCTAATTGCAAAGTAAGCAGGAGTTTGTCGACAAAAAAAAAAGTATAATCTTTGTCCCCTGTGCTTAAACTATTAAAAAGCAAGTCCTAAACTTGGTTCATTGTTGCTGTGCTCCATGAAGCTCATCGAACATAGAGAGTGCTAAATGAAATACATCTATTGCATGATTAATTCTTTTAGCCATGTCTTGTACAGAAGCACCCAGAGCAAAAGACACATGTATTAGTTTTCTATAAACAGAGAGCAGGGATATGGATCCTCAAGGAAAGCCAAGGCAAAGGACTAATTTTTAGGTGGTATTTTATGTCAAAGAAATAAAATTGAGAGGACCCTCAACACATTCATGCAGGTTCAGCCAGTTGAGAGCTTCCTGATTCCGTTTTAAGAGAGCCTGTAAGAATATCTCTGAGACATGAAGTACTCCATTCAGTTCAAAACATCTGCAGGTGGTAAAGCAAACTGTGTATCGCTACTCATAAAAATCCCTACTTTCCTAGGTATTGTGGATGCTCAGCAAGATTCTGTGCTACAAATGCAAACACAAATACAAACTTAATGTGACAGTAACATGAGAACTGGTCTGAGTCTCTCTGAGGGACTGAGTGGGCTTTTGGTGATTTGGGGGAGCAGGGTCCTAAAGCTTAGGTGATGAACTGGATATGTTGTTTTCCTACCGAATATTTTTTTTTAAAAGATTTTAGTGCTTCTTACTGTCTTCTGTGTTGCCAACAGTGTTGTTGTTACTATTGTGGTGTGCTTTCAAGTTATTTCCGACTTACGGCAAGCCTAAAGGATATCTTGGCAAGATTTGTCCAGAGAAGGTTTGCCTTTCCCTTCCTCTAAGGCTGAGAGAGTGTGATTTGCCCAGGACCATCCAACAAGTTTCCATGGCCAAGCAGGGATTTGAATCTTGGTCTCCAGAGTTGTAGTCCAACACTCAAGCCACTACACTTAAGCTGGATCTTTGGTTTTCCTTTTTCCTTGTTTTCCTTTTGTTTTATCATCCATCCTTGAGTTAATATTCCTGAGTCAACTCATAGTGCCTCTTCCAGTCACCAGAGTTCAGCTGGATTTTTGATAACAGAATAACAGTTGCTTTGTGGATTTCTAATCTCCTAAATATTTCCCTTAGGAAGTTACTTTTTGGAGTACAACATAATAAAGAATATCTCAGTCAGCAAGGCCTGAGTGGTTAGGAGGTTCTAGGAGATATAATCCACAAGAATAATGTTCTCAGAGTCTGTCCCCAGGCACTATAATTTACTGGATTTGGTGGGAATGGACTGTTTCCCAACTGATTGTCCTAAATAGATTATAATTTATTCTGCTCTTTTCCTCCTTTTGCTGAAACTTTTGTGGGTTTGGTTCAGAATCCCCTTTTACTCATTTTAATAAGCTGAAGCCAAAAAGTGTGGATACTTTGCTGGCCATATATGGATTATGAGGGTTGTGTGTGTGTGTGTGTGTGTGTGTGTGTGTGTCTCAGTGCTTATTTTTCTTTATATACACAGAGAGTAGACTTCCATTTAAACTCTGAATAATTTCTTACTAACCCAAGGTAATTTAACAGGAAAAGAGAAGGTAGGAGAAAGACAAAATCATGACTAAGCATGCAAAAGCTGTATTGCTATATTGGCTCTGTGTATGGGTTTTGAAAGGAATATTAATTATTAAAGAAAAGTTGCTACTTTTTGGAGAGGTCAGTATAGTACCTCTATAAGGCTAGAGAGATAGGTGAGCATCCTTTGTTGGCAGCCTGCTAATCCATATCAGAGGTGGTCAACTGATATTCTCTCAGTGGGCACTAAGGACTGGTAATTTTTCCTCTCAGAGAGTGATATGCATACTGGAGTTTGAGACCATTGCTGTACAGAAGTTGTGTGTAAGGAAAGGGCTGTGTGTGTATGTGTTTCTGTGTGTGTGTGCACATGCGTGTATATGTATGCACACATTTTAATTTGATGACTGAGGCAGGGAGAGGTTATGAGTTTAGTTGGCTGGGTTGGAAACAAGCTGCGGACTCTGCGCGCGCGCGCACGCGCGCGTGTGTGTGTGTTTCACAGGCCTTTCGAATCTGGTGGAGAAGTGGCAATGTGAGAGGGAGAATTAGTAGTATTGCTGCCTGATTCATAGGAGCTTGTTTAAGTCTAAAACCCAAAAGGCAGAGCATTTTTATTTGTAAACAACACAGATAGTACAAAGATATCAGAGGTCTTCAGTGTACTCTATTAGAAAAGAAACTAAATCCCACAAATCCAAGAACTTCTTGCTGCTTGAGGAGGCGGGGAGTGTTAACAATATAACCAGTATGACAGGTAGCCGTAAAAGCTGTGTTGCTATGTAAGGGCTGCAATAAAACTAGAAGACCATAAAGTGCTTATATCATTAGTACATCATCCTACTGATCCCTTTTCTATACAGACAGCAAGGCCTAGCAAAATAAAACAATGTGCTTTAGCCAAAGGTATCAAGCAAAATGAATTAAATACTTGTTTAGAAGTCCTGGCTTTCCAGAGAGAAAAGAGAGACAAAAATGACCCTGCTAATTAAGAGAACAGCAAAGAACAGAAGAGGGACAGGAATTGTCTTGTTGTTATTGTGTGCCTGCAAGTCATTTCTGAGGTGAAGCTATCACGGGGTTTTCTTGACAGAACGTGTTCAGAGGGGGCTTGCCTGTGCCTTCTTCTGAGTCCAGAGGGTGAGACTTGCTCAAGATCACCCTTTCTAGGCTGAGCAGGGTTTCAAACCCTGATCTCCTGGTGTCCTAGTCCAATATTGAAACTGCTACACCAGACTGGATCTCACAGGAATCATGCAGCCCTCTCAATGCTTTTGGACTGCAACTTCCTAGCTGGGACAGCCAATGGTAAGGAATGCTGGGAGCCAAAGATAAGGTTGCAGCCCACAACCACCCATCACTGCCCAAGGAAAAGTTGAGAGGCAAGTCCGCATACTTGTTTTCCTCAGACTCTGGGGTGAGGATGACCTACTCCAGGTGTTGCAGCACTGAAACTCCCATGATCCCTCACCACTGCCTGTGCTAGCAAGGAATGATTAGTATTGTAGTCAGACAACATCTGGAGGGCTGTGCACTCCTCAAAGAGGTATTTAGTAAAAAAGAAAAAAAGATTTAACAGTAAGTTATTTGTTAGTGAGTTGTTATTGAATGAGGCACTGAGCTCACTTTAGTTAAACTGTTAATTCTGACTTCCCACCTGAACTCACTCCTAGCTAATCATATACTGGCATGGCCATATCACATTTGGTGGTGGTGCACATGCATTGTGTGTATCAGGCCTCAAGTCTGGCTCTGTATTTCCACTTGGGGCAGAATCAGTACTGTGCAGCTTTAGAGGCAGACCTTTAAGGAGTATCTGACATCTCCCTTCTCCAGCTGTCCTACTCTGGAACTCATGCTATCTGATTAGCAAATGAGGACAATGTCTGTGTCACTGCGGAAAGTGCAGTTTCTCTATCTTTTGACTGTGTGGAGTTACAAATGGAGGGGTTTTTTTTCATGCTGTTATTACTGGCTACACATATTAGGGGCTTGATTGGTTTATGGGCCTTTCTGCACTATAGTTATAATGCTATTATTCCACTTTCAACCTCCTGTGGAATCCTGGGGTTTGCAGTTTAGGGAGGGGCATTTAGAATTCTCAGCCAGAGAGCTCTTTGGCCTCAGGAAACTACAAACCCCAGAATTCCACAGGATGTTGAAATTGGAATAACAGCACTATAACAGTGTAGGCCAGAAAGGCCCTAAACACTTGTGCTGTACTTTATGGCAACCTTATTTTTCCTGCATGGAAATCATTGGCAGCTGTCTGGAGTCTCGGGGAAGCAGGCACTGCCCGTCTGCTAGTCTTTCATAACTTTATTTCTGTAGATTATTTATGTAGAGCTGCCCGGGACTGAGTGTGTTGGAACTTCTAAAGGCAGAACATGCATTTCACCCTTGCAGTGGAGCCTGTCCCTGCAACCCCAGCCTATGCTGTGAAGCCTGTCTGCTGCCCGCAAATAATGAATCCCATACTCTTCAGGCAGAGACTTTCACTAGTCCTGCTGACATTGAGATCCTTTGTGGATGTGTCTGTAATTCAGTACTCTTCCTGCTGCTGTTGTGAACAGTATAGTCTGCTGCAGGAGTTTATGATAAACTCTTTTTTTTTCATGCAAAAATTCCATGCCAATAATTTCCCCCAGATGGGAGTGGTGAGAAATGTGTGACATATTCTTCACTATAAAACAGTTCTGTTTGGATATATATTGACAGAGTTCAGAAAAGATGCATTTTGGACTAAAACTTCCAGAATTCCTTAACCATCTTGGCCATTATCAGAGAAGTGGCTATAGGCTTGGCCAGGTGGACCTCACTGTTATCATAACAAACAGGCAACCCCTCTGCTCTTTCTGCCACAGGAACATCCTTAATGAGGAGGCAAATGATATCTATAAGGGCAAATTATCATTTATATTCAGTATTTGATGAATGTTGTGTTGATGTTACATACCTTTGTTTCCAACTTATGGCAACCCTAAGGTGAACCCATTGTGGGGTTTTCTAAGGCTGGGAGTGTGTGACACACTCAAAGTCATCCCATGGCTGAGCAGGAAATCAAACTCTGGTCTCCAGGGTCATAGTCCAATGTTCAAACTACTACATCACAGTGGCTCTCATTTGATGAATACACAGGAGAAAATGTCTAAGTAAGCTCATGTGAAAATTAAAGAGAAATTTCTATTTGCATCTTTCCCTTCTTCTGCTGTGAATTGTAAAGAGGATTAAGACACCACCAAATAGTATGTTACAAGAGGCTGCAGTAGTAAAAGCATGAATCATAAGTCAGATGCCCTCTGTTCAAATCTAGTTCAGCCATGACCTTGCTATGTAGTCCTCACCTCTATCTGCAGCAAAGGACTGATCAGGCTGATCAATTGTGCATTTTGTTGTTACAGCTAAAAAGACTGAGAAAAATGTATATAGTGTATGTAAATTGGGAGGTTGATCTTATGTGAGATTTTCAAAGGGGCACAAGGGGAGTAGAAGGAGATACTACTACTGTCACTAGACATCTATTCATTCAGACGAACAGATGGAGAAGTACAAACAGTTCTCAAAGAGCAGGAAGCATGGACTTTTGCCTACTGCTTGATTTGAGTGCCAAAGGAATGATGTGAAATAAGCCATTGAGGAGAACCCAGTGTAACAAATTTGTAGAATACCAGAAGATTAAAAAAAATATACTGCATGATTAATATAAAACAATTCTGTTCCTTAAGAGTATGGTCATTTACAAAAGTGCTTTTGTTTTTGTTTTGAACAAGAGAGAGCAGAACGTAGGGAGCTGCCTTATGCTCAATCAGACTGCTGATCTACCAAGCCCAGTACTGTGATCACTGACTAGTTAGTAGACAAGAGTCTTTCATTACGTACTTGGAGTTAGGCCGTTTGTGCACTAGCCTGTTATAGTGCTATTATTCCACTTTCAACATCCTATGGAATCCTGGGGTTTGCAGTTTAGGGAGGGGGCTCTATGATTCTATGAATCATAGAGTTGGAAGAGATCATAAGGGCCATCGAGTCCAACTGCCAAAGCACTAAGGAATGTCACTTTCTCATGGTGCTTTTTTGGCATTCATGCAGTGGAAGTTCAAAGCAAGAAAATAAGAAGACACTTGACCCTTGATAAGTACAACAAATCAGAGAGGCTGTGGGTGTACCTCTATAGGGTTTTCATCCTTTATGCCAGAGATGTGATCATGATGTTGTTGGACTGCAGCTCCCAGCAGCCTTACTCAGCATAACGAACAATGAGGCATTCTGGAAGTTGCATTCCAATATCATCTAGAAAGCTGCGCGATTCCCATCCCTGCTCTAAACAAATGAAGAGTGTTCTATTTGGACTTTGGGTGAAGAAATGATAAATATATATATGTGTGTGTGTGTATGTATATGTATATGTATATATATTTATTTAATAGACTCTTCCTTTCCTTCTGCTAGTTGCTCATCATCTTTCATCATCTATTTCTAGCAGACTAAGTAAATATGTTTGACTCAGAGATGGAGTACTGCTGACTTGGCCTATTGATTAATGAGATTTTGAATAATTAACAACAAAATACTTGCCATTACGCTTGCAATGTAATGCAGTGTAATGTAGTAATGCAGAATAATTTGACTGTCTTTCTAAAATCTAAAATGAAATGCATTGGGCTCCTCCAAACAAGATAAATGTGGCAGGAGGTAGAAGTATTTGTTGATGTCCAACAATGTAGCAGCAGCAGCAGCAGCAGCAGCAGCAGCAGTAGTTATTGTTCTGTGCCTTCAAGTCATTTCTGACTTTGGCAATGCTATCATGGTGTTTTCTTGGCAAGGGCTCTTCGGAGGAGGTTTGCCATTGCTTTTTTCTGAGGTTGAGAGAGTATGACTTGCCCAAGGCCACCCAGTGGTTTTCCATGGCCAAGCAGGGATTTGAACCCTGGTCTTCATAGCTGTCCAATTATCAAACTACTATATCTCACTGGCTCTCGAAACAGCCAGACATTTCTGTTGTCTTGGGCTGTTTTGGCACCAGTTGCAACATTTCACCCTCACTCTCAAGTGAATTTCTTTTTAATTCTGATAAGTATGTTCCTTCATCTTCCCTTCTCTTCTCTTCTTCTCTTTATTTCTTTTTTTCCTTTTTTGGAGTTATAGCACTGTAGTGCACTGGTGAAATGACCTTCTGTACTATAATGCTAAAAAAAAAAATCAGTAGGAGAAAATTTGCCCTTCAGACTATAGGATCACCTCAGGAAATCTTGCCCCATTAAAAAAAAACAAAAAACTTGCAGAGCCCTTGTAAAGACCCCAAATACCTTTTAACACCTTACAAGAAGAATGAAACAAGTGACCATGAAGGCAGCAACAACCAGGAGAACCCAGCAAAGCCCAAGAAGTTGTATAGCGAGAGCTTTGGTTTGTTTAGAGCCCACCTTCAGTTATCACAATTCACGCTGAGATTTCTTCAGAGGCTCATGGAATTATTAGCATTATCATTGTGCACCGCACACAGATTAAAAATCGTTACTGCATGTGGTCTAATAGATATAACACAAAACAATTCAACCTTGACATCAATTCTTAAAATGTCACATTGTTCTTACAGTGCCCAACTGGAATAGAAACAGTTCTGCAGGAGAAGAGAACCAAAATCATAGTTGGTCTCTTATTTGAAACAACAGAATGAACCTCATTGGTTCATCTTTCCTTTGTTTCAGCCAGATGGAACGAGTACTGAATGACTACTAACAAAATAAATATCAAATGGTAGATATTTTTTGCTCTTCCATCTCTACCTTTGATGCACTAAGTGCAAAATTGTAAAATTTCTATTAATTCAAAGGTTTGGGGGAGAAGGATTTCTCAGTTCACTCTTCCCACCATCATTCCTCTTTTACTTCTCCAACAATACCATATATTGCAGGAGTGGGGAGCATGTGGTTCTCTAGAAATTTGATTCTCCTCACAGCAGCTCATTATAGCATTCAAAATAGCTTTTTTTTGTCACTCACTACAATGTGGGAGAAAAAGTAACTTGAATGTTATGACCACTTCATTGGGGGGACTAATAAAAGCATGACACGTGGAAGGAAATCATGTCAAAAAGTCTATTAAAAAGCTGTAAAGGCAATTTTTTAAAATAACTATAAAATGTTACTGTTGACACTTAGGTGGGGAATTGTGGTGGTGCCAAGTTCCAGTTTTCTGCTCCTGGGATCTCTAGCAGCCAGGCGGACAGCCAAACATAAAAAGTTTACAAAACTGGAGGTGTTCATTATGAGTTGTAAAAAATGGTATATTTTACAAAGGTTATACGTTAAAAGGTCCTCTTGCAGCCTGTTCAGAGTTTTTTGGAGCCAGAAAAAGGGTAGTCATAGAAGTCTGAAGATACTGAGGACAGTCCACTGCTGTGTTACACCTATAAAATAACTTCATCTCCACTAGTTATATTTGAAAGCTTAACCTAGGCCATTTCCGCACTAGATTACTATAGTGCTATTATTGCACTTTCAACATCCTACAGAATCCTGGGGTTTGCAGTTTAGGAAGGGGCTTTTCCTAAACTGCAAACCCCAGGGTTCCATAGGATGTTGAAAGTGCAATAATAGCACTATAACAATCTAGTGTGGAAATTGCCCTAGTTAGGCCCCTAGCCCTGGTTACTACAATCAGTGCTTTTGCTTTTTAAAAAATTATTTTAATCTTTAACAAAATTATGAAAAAAAGAAGCCAAAAAAAAATCTAATATACATTAACAACATAACATTCAACTTAATTGTAAGATCTATGCATCAGTGTCCGCAGGTCAAAATATACTACTTATTTGTCTGTTTTCTATGGTTAAAATGGGTTAATCCAAAAGTTCTGAGGTTCGAATGATGTGGTTTAAAATCTCATATATTGTTGAGGGAAAATGAGTGTTGTAGTTCACCAATATCTTGGAGGAGCACAAGGTATCCACCTGTAATCTGTTGCATCTGCCTTTCTCCCTTTAAATGCTTACCCCCTCCCCCTTTGAGAATATTGATGATTTGCTGAGGACCATTATTGTGTCATTCGTTCTACCAGCTGGGACTGGGTGGTGCTTGATCTCTATGGAATTATGGAACAAATCACCATTCTGACCTTGGGCTAAAATTCTCCACAAGATCTCATACAGAGCATTGGCTTGTGTGTTAGTGGCCAGGATACATTTAGAGACAAAGACCCCAAACCAATTTTACACCCTGCCAATTTGAGTTTGCTTCTCCTGTGGTGGTTTAATTTGCAGCCATGAGAGCTCAAAATCACTGGAACAGATCCACAGTATATTCATATAATTAGCAGAAGCATCTTGTGCAAAATGCAGAGTAGCTGATGAAAAATGTGTATAGCTTGCAAGTGTGTGCGTGTGTGTGCGTGTGGTCCTTGGGCACAGTCCAGCCAAAGTTAAAATGTGGGTTTGTGTTGCCTTGTCAGTGCTGTCACACATACCGAGGCCTCTCTGTTTCACACATTTCTGTGATGTGTAACCTAAATTCAGGGAGAATGGGGAGGAAGCAGCTGCGATAACATGTTGTCATTGCCTTTACTAATAGAACACGATGCTTCCTATCTTTTCCCATCTGCATATGGGGGAAGTGGTGCAGATAGGGCCCTGGGATTGGTTACAATCTAGAGAAATCACAAAGCAGATGGATATTGAGCAGATAAGCATTAATCTGCTCTGGGAGAGGATTAATCAGGTGAAAGATGGCTCCGTGTGTGTGTTCGTGCGTGCATGCATATGCATGCACACACATGATTGTCTGTGCATGAAAGTGGGTGGGTGGGTGGGGGAGATGATGGTGGGCAGCTGGTTCTCCTGTCATCTCTTCGCATTGTGATTTTCTAGTCCCTGTTCATCTGACAGTTTAGTCCCCTATGTTCTATTGATCACCAAAAGAGGAATGTATTACAGTTTTGTTTTTACATAGTTTACTCTTTACTCTGTTTTGTAAAAGTCAGTTTGCGTGCTCTCCCCAGTGAACCAAGCATTCCCATTTCTCTTTCTTCCCTGCTTTTGGCCCTAAGAGACTTTTCTCTATAGTTTGCAGCTCAATGTTGTTGTTTTTTAACTTCCTTCAGATAAACACTGCAGTTGTGGAGCTCAACAAATCTAAATCATGTTTAGCTATGTCTCAACATTTGCTGGCATTCATTAATTATCCTTGTAATTTAAGACAGCGGAAGAAGACACGGTCAGTACAGTACAGCAAACATTAACCAGTACATTGAAGTCTCTCGGAAATAGATGGGGCTCATTTCAGTGCATCTTTGTCCCTCCAAATCTGGAATGAGAAAAAAAAGAGGAAAAGAGGGTTTCCCCATTCATATAGTCACATAAACTGTGAGATGCCATGTGCCAGTCATGGGTGGAACCAGAGCAATCAGCAGATAGGTCCAGAGACAAAAGTGAAGTGGAATGGGGGGGACACCTCTCTTCCTATTTCCCCATCTTCTCTCTTACTCTTTCTACGGCCATTTCCGCACTAGACTGTTATAGCGCTATTATTCGACTTGCAACATCCTATGGATCCTGGGGTTTGCAGTTTCAGGAGGGGTGGGCTGGCCCCTCCCGAAACTGCAAACCCCAGGATTCCATAGGATGTTGCAAGTGGAATAATAGCGCTATAACAGTCTAGTGCGGAAATGTCCTACATTGTTCTATTTACCCTGCTACCTAAAAGGCTATGAGGGAGGAACAGACAGCTTCTGTTCTAGGTCCGAATTGATCTTTTCTAAAGGGCTTTTGGGACTGGGGAATCCATGCTGATGTGCGTTATCCGTGTTTTTAGGTAAGCAAATGTGCCTTTAAAATATTCACCCCTATGCATGTTCACTGGCCAAGGAGGTTATCTCAGAGATGAATAGGGAGGTTGTCCTGCAGGAATCTATCCCCTTTTTCAACGTGGCTGAAGCTAAACCAAGCTGTTTTAAGAGGTTTGGGGTATTTTGTTATGTTAAAGTTATCTCTTGCCTCTCTGACAAAAATAGCACTTAAAAGGTTAAAAGCAGGAAACTCAAATTAAAAAAAAGTACAAGTAAAACATGAAAAGAAATTAAAACAAAATAAATAATTGGTCAATGAAAAGAAATAAGAACACCCAGCCAGCATATATGCCTTTGTATAATCTGGTTTTGATTGTGTGTCCTTTCTGTTTATTTTGTGCCCCATTCAGTGCTCAGCATATGTTTAGAATGCTGGATGCTGTCCTTCGTTATCAAATGTCTCCATACAATGAGTTGCAATTGCTTTTTGGCTGTGTGTCAGTAGAGTCAGAATGCCTAGTGATGTCTTGATGTAAACATAGAAGTTTAGAGAGTATTGAACCCAGCAGTATTGGGGAAAGCCCTGCTTTTCTGTACTGCTTGAGGCCTTAGCTCTGGCTGCCTTATTGGGTCAACCCTAGCAAGATTAGTAGGAGGCTTTTGCTCTGTTCCTCATATGCTATGGGCCAGATTCTCAAAGAAGCCATATTGTAGCCTCTCCTTGCATGCACTAAATATTATTCTTTGTTCATATAGGGACATTTTAGGAACAAACTGCACAGAATCCACTGATTAAGCTGTTGTTTAAAGAAATACTTATGTTATTCTCCAGACTTTCATAGCAGATGTATATTTCTGTCACATTAGTTAGTAGGGTTGCTGTTCCTTTTTATTTTATATCATGTTAAAATTTTTATTATATTTTGTATACCAGCATGATAATGTAAATTGAAGGGTGGTATACAAATATTTTTAATAAATAAAATAGAGGAATCCTTAGAATTTGAATCCCACTGATGACTTCTGCCAAATTACGCCCTGAGTCTCTGAGATTTGACCAAAGTTGTTAGTAATAGTATTCTCTTAGAGGACTGTCATTCATAGAGTCACCATAACTCAAAACTAACTGGATGGCACATAATAACAAAACAACCATCTGTCTTTGGCCTTCTTATTGCATATTCGTTAAGCTTTTTCAGAACCTTCCATGGAAATATAGGCAGCAGTTACAGCTCATGTATGGAATTCACCAGCATTCATAAAATGACATAAGCTTTTAATAGCTGTCTTTCTTGGTCAGGCAAATCTGTATGTTTTAATTGCTCATAATTTTACAATGATTCCTCTGTCTACATAAACTGAATAAATATATTGACGAGAACAACTGTATTTATCCTTGCTGCTGAGATTTAATTACTTTCCACTCTACTTGATGGTTTCTCTCTAAAGGTTGTATATATAGCTGTTGAAGCTGTGATGTTGTGACAGGCTTTTTGGAAAGAATGCAGATGCGCTTTTACTAGTTAACCTAACATG
Source organism: Iguana delicatissima (assembly GCA_948472985.1). Lineage (NCBI taxonomy): Eukaryota > Metazoa > Chordata > Lepidosauria > Squamata > Iguanidae > Iguana > Iguana delicatissima. Next base: position 335,274 of record CAOKZL010002241.1, read on the forward strand.
AAACAATAGTCATTTCACTTTGTTGTTGTATATATTGTCATCTTAAGCCAACGTGATCTATTTGTTAATTTATGTTAATCCATTCCTTTGTTCTGTATTCAGTTTCATTTTGTATCTTGTTGAATCAAGCAGTAAAAAAAGTATATTATTTTTTAAAGCCTGCCTTATTATCAACACTCCTAGGAGACTACATCAGAAAAAGATACCCTTTTATCCAAATTTACCTTTTCATATACTTCTGACGAAATTCAGAAGAAGTCCAATGAGATTATTTTTTTTCCTCTTAATCCTGTTCCAACTAAGGTAGAACCAAAATGGGCCAGTTAACCATCCAAGTTTGTGAATGGAGGACAGCCGTTTTGATGCCCAGTTTCAAGTGAAGCAGGGAGGGTAGATCTCCATGGTTACAACCTGTCCTTTTCTTTCTTTTCTTTTTTTTCAGGGCACTTGGTAAAAGAAGGAAAGTGGTAGCAGCCCAAATTTATTTATCCCAAATGTGACTCAGCTTACAATATAAATTAGAACAGAGCATCTAAAATAGAACTTTCCAGACTTTTCATGTTGGTGGCACACTTTTTAGACATGCATCATTTCGTGACACAGTAATTTCAGTTTTAGTGACAAACTGGAGGTTAAACTAACCCGTTATAAGAGATACAGACACACATATAAATAGTAGTAACAAAATGTATGGGGACACAACATATCTCATGAAAACCTTTCATATATTTTTTAAAATATATGATTTATAAATAATAACATACATTTCCAAGATTGTAGGTGACACACCTACTCACTTCAGGCAACATGCTAACGTGTCGTGGCACACCATTGTGAAAAGCCCTGATCTAAAACAACATAGAGTACAACAGTTTAAGAACATTAAGCACTTAATTGAAATGTTGTTTTTAATGATTAAAATAGTTAAAATATACATTCATAAAAGTTGATGATGCCTTGCTGCCAAAGCTGTCAGCAGGGTCTCCAGCTGTTCAGGTATAAATGGCAAAGTTTCAGCTACCAAGTCCTATCGTGGCATGGATCTAGCATTAGGAGAACAGTGACACCTGGGTTACAACTATGGATCTGGTTCACACTATCTTTTAACAAGTCAGGCTCAGTTGGATACTGGCAGAGCTGAAGTTGGTTTTTCCAGAGGCAGAAACAGAGAATAGGGCCTTGGAGAGCTCCAAGTGATGCTGAGGCTAGAAGCTAACTGTGCTTCTCTTTAACAAGCAGCAAATAGTGGCTGAACTTAAATTATGGTTTTGTCTTCCTTTTGGGAGGCTTACAGTGCCTGCATACTGACCAAAGTCGTCTCTTATAAAAGGGCTCCATCTGTTCCATCACCCTTAGGCCACACTGACATAAAAGTACCTCCAGCTTTGTGGCCCTTCTTTATGGAATCTTCCAAATCTTCAGTGAAACTTGTTCCAAAGAAAAGTGGCTAGTTCTGGGGCATTCCTGGGAACTGTGTCCTGAGGAGGTGAAAGAGTTCTCTGACCAAGGCCTCTTTTTGCTCCTTTAATTTGGGAGGCTCTCTCTATGAAGATGAGATCTCAGGGTCCTGGACCTATATACCTGAAATTGTGGGCATGACTCCATCTATCTGCAGTTCATCAAAAGCTGATGCTGCTATGCATTCAAGAAAGGTACTAATGGAACTTTTGTTGTTTCTGCTGCTGAAACATATTAACATAGTTGCCCACCCCTGGAGAAAAGAGGGAAAGGAGGAAGCTCTGGTACTGCTATGGCAAGCCATTTCTGTTCCCCTAGAAATAGTACATGCTTCTTCGCAGTGCTTTAGTCCTCTTGCAGCACTGAGCTAAAATGCCCTTTCCAAATTCTGCACTCTCTGGAACAGGGAAGAACTCAGTTGCACTATAGTTCAGAATGTATTCATCATATTATCCCATATTGTTTCATCTGGTAAAACCTGACTTGTGCTGTTTCTTATCTTTTTCAGTATTTTATCCAAACCATTAACATGCTGAAAGAGGTTAATATATTGTTACCTACAGACTCCCTTCCCCATTTGATGGAGTAAAAAGACATTAAAGTGACTCGCCTATCATTCTTCTTTTGAGTTAGCCTGATTGTTGATATTGATGTTTTTTTTCTTGTTGGCTTCACTCATGATCTTAAATTCAGTTCCATTATTATAATCTTATCAATTTTCTGTGAGAGGTCTATGGTGGTGGTGAGGATACATATGAAAAGTACATATTTTCCCCTTCATGTTTTGAGTGGCCAAATGTTCTTTTACAGGTTTCCTGTGGTCAAACAGTTTGCCATGGTTTGAAGTGACACATGGGATGGAGAAATAAATGCTTCTGAGACATCAGGTTATTAAAACTAAGGGATCATGCTGGGAAAATAAATTGCCACCAGCATGTATTCAAGTAGAAATATTTATTAACTTGCCTACCACTATGGATTTCCCCCCTTTACAAATAAGAAATACTTGCTTTTCCTTTTCTCTGTGATCACTTTTTTATTTTTGTCAGTAATTCAGAAAACATTTCTTCTGCTTCTGTATTTTTGACCTTTGGCACATAGGAGGAGTCTGTTTATATGTGCAGAAGTGGTGTGAACTATATGAGCTGTATTTAATCACAACCGTGAATTCAAAGAAAGTAATTCCAGGAAACATTGATGGTTAGACAAAATGTTCTCTTGCCTTGGGAAAGGTTTAAACTAAAGCCTTGAAAACCATAGTCTCCTAGTTGGAAATTTAATGTGTCATCTAGGTTGCTGGTGGCGGCTAGGCTTTCTGGCCACTTTGTGCTTATTCTAAATTGAGTTGCACCGGCTGCTGGATTCTTTCCATGCTCAAATCAAGGCATTGTTGTTATTCCTTATAATTCACCACATTTTCTGGAGATGAGGCATTCAGGCTTCACACTGGAAACCAAAATCAGATCTGCTACCCAGATCTGAGATTTCTCCACTGTTTTCTACAGGCAGCTCTCACTTCTGCTTTGGGGGAGAGAAGAAGGGTGGGGTTCTAAGGGAACTAGAAGTTAGCAAGGCTTTCTGAATCTTTGAATTAACTTAATGCAATGCAACAGAAAAACAGGATGTTAAGACATGAAATGTTACATGGAAAGGGTACAAAGGAGAGAATGAATGGGCCTCCTGAAGCAACTTGTGTAGGTTATAGTAAGTAAAATGGACAGATAAGGATTGGGCATTAGAGAATGCATGTTAAAGGTATCAGAGTCATTCTCTGCATGATGCAGGAGCAGAAAGCAGGAAAGGATGGTTTTATATTTCCTGCTGTGTATTCTTCATGTGGATTGCATGAGGATACAGTGCTCCATTTTTGCTGATTTTGTTATAGGGCCCGTCGCTTGTCGCTTCCAAGTCTTAACTTTTCTCCTTGATGGTTGTCTCTTTTTCCATATCACACTTTTTATCTCACATTTGATAAACAATTGTCTATTTAGCAAGAAAAATATTTGCAAAAGTTGCAAAAGTTGACCTGCCAGATGATACTGGAAAAATACAAGCCATATTTGCTTTATGATGCATTAATTTGTCTTTTTAGTGGCCCATGGTATCCCTAGAACTCTTCTACAGTGCCACATTTCAAATTAGTTGATTTTCCTCCTATCAGCTTTCTTATAACCATGCATAGTAATTAGAAATGCGTGGCAGGGATGATTCTCACTTTGCTATGCCATGATCTATCTTAGTACTTGAGGATCTGATTTAGTTTCTTCATAGCTGCTCTTCCAAATTTTATCTTCTATAAGTTCTTGATCACAGTTTGTTTTAACTAATGACTGAGCCAATGTATAGAAAATCTTTAGTTATTTTGATGTCTTCACCACATGCCTTAAAGTTATATATATATTCTGTGTTCATTTAGTTGTTACCCTGCCTTTGTACTGCCTTCCCCAACTTTCATTAGTAGTCTTTCCAAGTCTTTACTATTCGCTGCTGTTGATATGGTGTCATCTACATATCTTAAATTATTGATGCCTCCCTCAATTTTCATGCTTCATTCCTCTGAATCTAATACTACTTTCTGTGTGATATGTGCTGTGTATAAATTAAATAAGGTGATAAAATGCAGCCTTGTCTGACTCCCTTGCCAGTTGGAAATCATTCTGTTTCTCCATAATCTGTCCTCAGTGGCATTTAGTCCAGAGTATAGGTTGTGTAAAGGGCAATCAAATGTTGTGGCACTCATGTTCCTTTCAGGATGATCCATGATTTCTCATGATCTACACAATCAGAGGCTTTGCTATAGTTTATAAAGTGTATGTTGATTTTCTTCTAAAACTATTTTGGTGTATTCCATTATCCAATTTGCAATATAATCTCTAATACCTCTTCCCCTTCTGCTTGGATGCCTGGCATTTCTCACTCTGTGTATGGTAGAAGTCATTGTTGTAACATCTTAAATATCGCTTTGCTTGCATGGGAGATTAATGCAATGTTTTAATGGTTGTAACAATCTTGAGTGTATCCTTTCTTGGAGACTGGAATTTGTATTAAGTGGTTCCTATCTGTGAGACATTCTTTTGTTCCAATATTAGTTGTCAAATTTTACTTAGAATTTGGATGGATTCTATCTCTATAGCTTGAAACATTCCTATTGGTATGACATGTCTTCCTGATGATTTATGTATTCCTAATGCTTTGAGAGTGTCTTCCATTTTACTTTCTGAAGTTCAGAGTTCTTTCCTAATGGCTCCTTCTTGAAGGATTCCATTATCCTTTAGGCTGTCCTTATATAATTCTTCAATATATTCCTTCCACTATGTTTTTATTTTATCCTGATCATATACTTACCAGGTATTTTAGTAGTAGTAGTAGTAGTAGTAGTAGTAGTTAGATCCAAACGATATTTTGCTAATTGTGGGATCCTATGCATTGCTTCCCTTCCTTCACAGACTTTTTAAATTCCTAAAAGTAACTTTAAAAAAAATAATATTAAATTTGTACATTTTGAGGCATTTGTGGGCACACTTGTGACTTGGGTTGTGACCATATATACTGGATGTGTCTAATCCCTTTGATCCCTCCCCATTTTGTCCCAAGCTGCATTTCCACTTGTAGTCTTCACATTTCTCCTTTTCTCCTGACGCCTCTTTATCATTTTTATTATCATTTCCAGTCTTTTCTTTAGTGCTGAAATGCTTTCAAGCTGTAATTTGAGCAGTGTTGGAATCCAGAGGCAAGCCAGGGAGGAAGGACAGTGAGAGCCATTTTCTTTCCCAGCCTGACAGCAAAACAAAACAGGTCCATAGACACATGCCCAAGATGACGAGTAAGGAGGGTGGGCAAGAAGGGAAACTGTGGTCTTCTTCACAGCCAGAGAAGAGGTGGGGGAGTCAGTGACAGAGGTCTCATCCATGTGATGGTGGTCGTGGCAGGCTGACTAATTCTCCCAGGAGGGAGAGTGAAAGAGGACAAATTGCTGGCTGAACTGGCTCTTTCACTCATTGATTGTTCTTTCCCACCTGGCTACCATCTCTCTTTACAATTTGGAAATTAAAACTTTGCAGAAAATGAGAAGTGGGCTTTTTTTTTTTAAACTATGCCAGTATTCATGACTTTAGGACAGTTTTGGAAACTTCTGACATTCAGTAGCAACTTCAGGTTTTGACGTGCACTCAGTTTTAATGTTTGGTAGTGGTAGTTTATCCTCCACCATGGGAAGGGATTCAAGAGGAGGAAGAAAGGAGATTGCCAGCTGCCAAGATGACCCAGAAATGAGAGAAGGAGGGAATTGTTCTTTCTTCTGTTCCTGTGCAGCTTTCATCTGGAGTCCAGTGCTGCTGAGTTTACAGCTCTAAAGTGCTTTAAGCACTAAAGTTCTTGAGAATTTTTTTTTAATATAAGGATCCATTGGGCAGGAAAGAGGACTGGATGAATGCTGGAGAGTAGAAACCCATCAGAGGGCAGAATGGGCAGGGAGATTAGAGACACCCACATGTGCCATCATAATCCTTGTCACAAGTGTGCCTGACAGTGACCTGTGTGCTGCATTTAAAATCAGTTTAAAGAAAACCAGGAAGAAAATTATAGCAGCTTTTGGACCGGGAGGTGTCAAGAAACAACATTAAATGATGCAGGCCAAATTGGCACAGATTTTAGTCTGGATGAAGCTTTGAACACCCTGTAAGAACTGAGATGTTCTGCAAGCTTGTTAAAGTGAAGCAACTGGAATTTTTGTGGGTTCAATCACTAGTCAGTTAAGCTGACTGTTTATAGAGCAGATAAGGTAATTGTTGAAACCTTCATAATTGGCACTCTTCTAACATAGATTTGGGAATAATTTGAAGGACTGCAAATATTCTATTACCTGTAGGCAAGTAGGCACTATCTGACACCAAAGAGCAAGAGGGCAGGTTGCCTTCCATGATTTGTTCCCTATAGTTGCCTGCTGGCACAAAATCTCTTGCACTGTCAAACATCATTTTTTAGTTTCAAATACATATGGATGCACAGCTATTAAATTCTCGGGGAAAGATGAGCTGAAGCTATGTCCCTACTTCAATCAGATAGCTTCTAACATGCTGGGTGGGATGTTTTATCAAATGGATGTTGGGTTTAATGTAATTTGAAAGGAAGAAGTGTAGCAGTGCCAGTGAATATTTACATTTGTATTAAGACGTGGAGAATATTCACAAGTGAATCCCCTGCACAAGAAACTGTGTATATTATCCAATAAACAAGGAATATAGAGATCTGCAGGCGAAAGGTTTCTCTCTGTCCCGCCACCTTCCCAAGCATGTCTGATGAAGATATGAGAGAGAACCTTCTCCATGGCCACTCCCAAGTTGTGTAACTCTCTCTCCCAGCAGGTCCAGTTGGTCCCCACACTGCTGTCTTTCTGCCAGTGGGTAAAGACCTCTTTTAAAGTTTAGAGAAGCTTTTGGTTTTTGGTGTTTTGTGGCTGATAAAGCTTTTAATGGGGGGTATAGTGCTTTTATTTTATTATGTTTTAAGCATCCTTTGATGCTGTTACTGTGTTTTTAAAATTCATATTTGGTTTAATTGTCTTCTAACTTTTGTGCTAAGTGCTTTTAAATTTTATTGTACGTTTAAAACATAGTACGCTGCCTTGAATCTCATGCTGAGAGAAAAGCAGGGTATAAGCTAGATTCATAGATAGATAGATAGATAGATAGACAGATAGATAGATAATAGCAATAGGTATTGTCCAGGTTAAAGATGGAAAAGCTCTGCTTATCCTGTAAATAATCTTTAATACGACTGTGAAGGAATAAAACTCTTCAGGCTTTTTGTGTTTTTTCTTTGTTATAATTAGTTGCTTTACATTTAGAAAATTGACTATTTTGGAATACAGGGCTGTTATTACCAGGAAGTTCAGAAGATCATGGAAGGTTAAAAGGAGGTAGATAAACCTAGCTACTGTGGGTGCCAGTCATCTGAGTGCCCTTGTGAATGGCTAGGAGATTGGGTACTATGTTAAAGCAGTTTATATAAATTAAGTTGGCAGAAAGACAGTTTGTTCAGTAGCAGAGGACACAGACTCCAGAGATTTTTTTAAAAAAGTTGTACTGAAAACAAGAAGATTGGAAGTTGTATTGCCAAGGTACCAGACATTTCTTTATTATTTAGCTTACGTAGGTGAATAGTCTGTAAAAAGTTTATTATGGTTCTCTCACCCCCATTACATTTCTAAACCTTAATTGCTCTTATGGTTAACTTTTAAAATAGTTTTAAAACTGCAGTCTGTAGGAAACATTGCAAATACAGGACTATTTTGATGGAAGCTCCCCCCCAAAAAAAAGAAGAAGAAGAAGAAGAAGAAGAAGAAGAAGAAGAAGAAGAAGAAGAAGACGACGTGTATGTCTTTATTGCCAGTGGGTGGAAACTAGAGGAGAGAAGGGGCACAGAGCAGGATAAGTTGGTTTTCTAGCCTTTCCTCTCTCATGCAGTGTAAACTATGGCTTGTACTGTCCCTGGGACATGAGGAAACTCCATGTTCCATTCTGAGAGTATGCTGCAACCAAAGCCAGGCTCTCCTCTCCCTCTCTTGTCATTTTCACATGAGCCAAAGAATGTTAAAGCTTGCATTTAGTATTTGGAACAAAGCAGAATTTTCCTGATGCATCCTGATTCACGAAACTGGTTTATATCAACCACAAATCGGGATCTGAAATCACATTCAGTCCTAATGTGTCATAACTAACTGTGATTTGAACAAACCAATTTCTCATATTCAAACATTTTAACAATTGTTTTAATTATCATTTTTTAAAACTTTCTCCCCTTCACTCACAAAGGAGTAAGAATACAAACCTGAACTTTGCGAGTAAAAATTATTTTAACAAAACTCACGTTTTCCCTTTATGTTTGCACGAGGCTGCTACCCGCACATTGAACTAAGGAGAACATTTTAGCATGACCATTTGAAGTCAGTCTTGTAACATATTGACAGGATGAACACTCTAACATTCAAATCTTAAACACTTGTTTTATTCATTTTTATCTTTTTGAAGTTATGATGACACTTCAGTTTCATCACATACGTCTTCTAATCTTTCTTTCTCCCTTCTCTCTTTCCCCACTTTGGGGTGGCTGGTAAATAAGCTATAAACAAAGTTACAGAAAAACAAACAAACAAACAAATAGATTTCAAAGTTTGCCACAGAAGAGGGTTAACTTGAAAAGCATACTAAAGTTGTATACCATGAAAAAAGTTATCTCCTTTTTTTGTGCAAAATCTTTCTGGATGTGTCCGTGTATGTGTGTAGACTTAATCTCCTCTGTACTACCTCATTTTGACTTGGGAGAAATGTTTTCACTCTTACGTGGTTAAAAAAAAAATCCTGGGTAGGGACGTATGTCATGCAGATCACAGTAGCTTGGTAGCAAACCTATTTTTTAATTCTTTGTAGTTACTGGTAGAGCTATTTCCATTCACCTGTTAATTGCCCCAGCTAAAAAGAAAAAAAAATCATGAAAGAACAGTACAGTAACATGCCTAATTATATCTCAGAGGATACTTGCTCCTTTAAATACGATGGTGATTTTCTTTCTGAAAATAGCTAGGTATGGCTGAATGGTCTTGAGGACAAACCTTCTGCTCCGACACCTTCTTGCTTTGTTCAGCTTGTGTAATAATGTCAGGGTGAGGTTAGCAGAAAGGGAAGTACAAACTTGACACAAGGGCATAGAAAGGCTGGAGGGGATCTGTTTTCTCATAGATGTCCTTGACTGGAACTTGAAAAGACTTTCCTCAGAACGAGAGCTCTCCATAAGTCTCTTTGTGTGTGTTTTCTCCTCCTTGATTTTTTTTTAAATGTAATTATTTCTGGGTTTCTGTCTTCTCACTGTTGGAAATGTCACATTGTTTAGTTATCAGCATGCTCACTTGGAGAAGTTTATTAAATGTGACGTGGAGTTTCTGACATAACAGTGGCTGAAAAGTAAAATGAATTTCATGGCTGGCTTGGTAAAATGTGCCTTTTTGTGTGGGTGGATTTAATTGGATAGTTTCTTATTTAGGAAAAATTGCTCCCCAAAAGGCATAGTGTGGGTGGGCAGATGGTGACAGTCAAAGAACAGAGGGAGAAGAAGATCTGGTTGAGTGACTATATGGGCTAAGAGCAAACCAAGAAGAGGGCACTCTGCTTTGCTTGAAATTGCTTACCCATCCCTAGGTGCATCCATCCAGCATGTGTGTGGTGTGCAAATGTTTTTAGTTGTGATATGGTGTTTCAGAATGAGAGTTATTAAATTACCTTCCCGCATGTGGACACAGCTTGTGTTTCCTACAAGGCTGTGATTTAGATTTCTTGCCTGAATTATTTACAGCCCCTGTTCAGCAGTACTTCTTTGTTGGACTATGCGGTTTCTCTGTTTGCAACATGTTGGTACCTTGATCGCATAGACTGATCTGGAGAAAGAATTTGAGAACAAACTGTGTTGCCTTACTGTGTTTATCTTTGGATACTTTTCTAACTTTGTAGTCCTACAGTGGTACAAAATCCAAATAACACATGTTGATGATACATTTATTAAGCTAGCCAAAAGATGCAGAATTCATCATGTCAGCTTTCAGAGACCACTGGCATCTTCATCTGGCAAGGATATTGTTGTTTTTTAGAAAAACAAAAACGTACAGGGGCAGAAAAGTGAGTGTTAGAATGACAGGTCTGCATTTCTCTTGAATTGAATTGAATTGAATTGAGGGAGCACCTGTGCAGAGGGAAAGTTTGGGTCACACACTGCATACCTGTGAGGTGATGGGGAACAAAAATAGTAAAAGAAAAACAATATATTATTTCTTCTCCATTTGCTGCCACAAAGCACCTCCTTTTGGGATCTAGGTCTGTCTCTACTTTGTATGAGGCCCTAGGCAAGATCCAATGCAGAAGGAAACTTCCCTACTATCAGGGCTGGACTTAAATTTAGGTGTTGTAACAGTTAAAACATGTTAGTAGAATCCAGGTTAGATTGCTTTACCTCGTTTTGAAAGGAATAGACCCTAAGAAAGTTGAGCTATAATGTAAGATGCTGTAAAGTGCACTCCCTTAAAGTCACCATTCCTCTATCTATTTGGTGATATTTCATGCTTGTGCTTCTTGTGTCTTGGTCAGTATCCTGACAGATAAACTAAAGCATTTGACACAGCATAGAGTCTACTTGAGGCTTGCAAGTATTTATTTTTTTTTAATCACTGCCAAATTGACAAAGTGCTAACAGCATTTAGTGAACTTTAGTCTAATTTTATGTCAGCCTCAGAGGACTTTTTCCTCCAAATCACAAAAGACCAAAACCAATAAAATAAAATAAAATCCCCAAGCTGTAAGGTTTTAAAGATCTGTGCTGTATCTAAGAGGCAGGTTCTATTTGCTTGTTGTAGAGAAAGATTGTTATTATAACCTTATTATATGAATACGTATTTGTAGAACCGTAGAGTTGGGAGAGACCACAATGGCTGTTGAGTCCAACCCCTTGTCATGCAGGGACACACACTCAAAACACCCTCAGCAAATCACCATTCAGCCTATGTTTAAAAACCTCCAAAGAAGACGACTCCACCACGTTCTGAGGCAGCATATTCCACTATTGAATGTCTCTTACCATCAGGAAGTTCTTCCTGATGTTTAAGTGAAATTTCTTTTCCTGTAGTTTGAATCCATTGCTCTGTGTCCTAGTCTCTAGAGCAGTAGAAAACAAGCTTACTCCATCTACAACATGATATCCCTTCAAATATGTAAACATGGCTGTCATGTCACCTCTTAACCTTCTGTTCGTCAAGCTAAACATACCTAGCTTTATATATTAATGCATATATACATATTTTAAATCATTGATTTTATCTCTGCTGAACTGTTAAGAAGAACTGGCACTGTGGGAAGTATTCATTTATTTAAAACATTTGTGTGCCACCTTTACAGAGCTCTAGCTAGCTTATATAAAAATGCAATATTTTACATACTCACATTTCACACTGAGGTCGCAAACTGGGATCAACAGTTCTCACAGTAATAAAAGTTCATCAGCGAAATGTCCTCAGAAACAAAATGCTTAACAAACTGAATGGGTTTTATTTCTTCCATTCAGGCAAGAAAAGCAAAGAGGTAAGATAACCCTTGGGGACATTCAGACTAGATATAACTGTATCTGGTGTAATTCTAATGTTGATTTATCAATATATAAGGGTTTAAATAAATGCATGTTCCAGCTTGCCACCAAGAAATACTTTTAAATTTTTTTACACTAATCCTTGTCCTTTTCACACACACACATATAAGAGGAGCAGAAAGTAATGGCAAAAGTAATGAATGCTATTTCTAGTATCACTGAGTTACTTTTGAGTAACAAGTACCAGAAACAGGTTACTTTTCAATCATTGTAGTGAGTCGTGGAGATCCAGCATGATATAATGGTTTGAGCATTTGGACTACAGGCCTGGAGACCAGGGTTTGATTCCCCACACAGCCATGGAAACTCACTGGGTGACCTTGGGTGTGTCACATACTCTCAGCCCCAGAAAACTGCATCATAGAGTCACCTTAGTGTTACTATAAGTCAGAAATGACTTGAAAGCACACAACTGAACAACAACTGAAACCACACCACCACAGTAAGTAATGGAACAAAACACTTTTGAAAAGTAAGTCCAGGCAGCATGGATATTGGTAGTGCTGACAACCTCTGGATGAAAGAGGTAAAGTCACAATATTAGGGAGAAGGATTTTTTTCTCTCTAGAATTTGCTGAGGATACCATTATTTGGTGGAACTTTCACCAACAGACGGAGATTTTTTAGGGACAAAATTTAGTTGATGGTGCCTTGTTGCCCAGTGAGTCTTCCCATGGTAAATTTGGTAGGCAAGAGATTCCTAATATGGTATTTGTCTGGGGTAACAGAGTTCAAGAGGGAAACATGTAAAGAGTGTTTATTTTTAATCAGATTTTTTTCTTCTTTTTGCTTGATAGTAGTTCAGGGAGGCCATTTCTCCCTTCTGTCCCTCTGATGCGATGCTGTGTTACAAAGGAAAAAGAAAGAACTCGATGCAAAGAGTGGTTTTCACTTTAATGGAGAGGCCAGCCCTGTCAAGATTAGACTGGAGCATGAAAGACATGACTGCTGTGGATTTGGATCAATGGCATGCTGAGGCCTGTGTCTACTTATGTGCATGTCTGAACTTTCCAGTCAGGAATCATTTCTCTCAAGAAGCTGCACACTGAACCGTGCTGAAAAAAAGATTTGATAATGGCAAAGTTCTCTACAGCTCAAACGGTTGATTGAATTGCCGTTGCTATGGAATGCCCTCAAACGGCCATCCTTATTGGACAGAAAAATTACACTTCCTTCTGTGGCAGTTTGTAAAATGTTTGAATTGAGTGAAGATCGGTACTATGGAAGGTTAAACTATGTAAAAATTGTACCTTAAAAATATGGCTTGATGATAGACATTGTAATTAATTTCACTCATTTTAAATAATGGAAATTTCCAGGGACAGGTTGCACATTAGTTTCAGTGGCCATTGGTACAAATGTTCAGTCTGAGGATGCACACAACAATTTGAAAAGGCCAAACAATGCCCAAATAACAGTTTGGCCTATATACAAAATTTCACAGTGTTTTATTACTGATACTTCTTTTGGGGATTGAATTTCACAATATGGCTAGAACCCTGTTGGCTAGTCTCGACTAGAGTAGACCCACTGAATCCATTGTTGAGTGGTGAGTCAACGCATAGGTATATCTCATTTATTCAGTGGTTTTACTCTAGTAGGTATGAAGAAAATGTATGACAATGGCAGATGCACTTGTACAGTCTACCACAATCAAGGATGAAGCACATGGGAATGAGACACTTGTGCTGGAATCCTGCTGATGTGCTATATTAGTGGTTACACTTTTTCTGGGGTCACACTGTGGTGCTGATGAAAAGCATATAAAGCCTGTCAGCTTCAAGGAGTCTATTTCTTCAATGCCTTATTCCTATCATGGTTGCTGTGCCAGTCGCCTTATGCCTCCAGCCACCACAGTGTATGCCAGCATAGTTATGCCGGCATTGTCCACCAACAAGATTCTGGCCCTAAAGAACAAGGCATGTGTGGGAGGTGTATGTGGTGAAGGGTGCTTATTCCTTCTCCCTTCTACGGATCACCTCCTTTTAGGGTATTAGGGAAAGAAATGATATTTGAAAAATGGTTTGAGTATAGGTTTCTCAAGTTTTGGCAACCCTGAGAAGGAGATGTGTGAGATCTTCACAGTTGGGGGAGCATTTAAGATGTGTGTGTGTGTGTGTACAGAAAATGGCAATTTCTGCATATAAAATAACATTTCTGTACAGAAATAGCAGGTTGGAGTTCTTTTTCAGCAGTTATAAGATCATAAGCTGGATTTACAATCTCATAACTGCTGGGGATTCATGTTTATGCTTGTGAATGACTGAACATGATCCCACCCCCAAACCTAATTTTGCAGTCTGGCAGCACCATGACTGGGTGCTATGGATCAGACACCCGGGGAATGAACTCAGTTGTTGCCTGTTGAAAATCTACTGACAGGAACTGACTAAATGTGTGTGTGTGTGTAGATTCTACCTGGCAGACACCTGTTCTGAGGCCCACCCTACTTATGAGAGATTGAGCAAGATTAGACTTTAGAGCAGCAGATCTGCCACCAAGCTTGAAAGTGGTTTTCCATAGAAGAAGTGACTTTGCATTTCATTTGATTTCCTGGAATCCCAGAGCTTCATCAAACTTATACTGTTTTTTGGAAGTAGCCATTTTTCAGTTGCTCAAATGTGTTAGTTCTAGACACAAAAGTTCTTTGCCCCCCCAAAAAAAAATTGTCTGTGAATGGCAATATATGCCAGACTACATGAAAACATTGGAAAGCTGAAATGGAAATCAGTAGTGGAAAGGAACTGCATGTTTTATTAGTGATGAATGCAGGTTCTGTTGTTTTGTCTGGTGCTGAGAGCATCACTTATGTTATAGAAACAAAAATACTTTTGCTCTAATTCAAGAGTGAAAAACTGGAGTGCTTTAATCTGACCTTGAGAGACAGTGTGATATAGTGGTTTGAGCGCTAGACTAGAGGTCTCCCTCTAGTCTAGGGTTCAAAGCCATGTTCAGCCATGGAAACCCACTGGGTAACCTTGGGCAATTCACAGTCTCTCAGCCTCAGAGGAAGGCAAGAGCCATTTCCGCACTAGACTGTTATAGTGCTATTATTCCAGTTTCAACATCTTATGGAGTCCTGGGGTTTGCAGTTTAGGGAGGGGCCTCAAAGGCAAACCCCAAATTCCATAGGATGTCGAAAGTGGAATAATAACGCTATAACAGTCTAGTGCAGAAACAGCCAAGGGCAAACTCTGAACAAATTCCAGCAAGAACACCCCATGACAGGTTTGCCTTAGGGTCTCTGTAAGTCAGAAATGACATGAAGACACACAACAACAACACAACAACAACAACAACAACAACAACAACAACATGTCCTTTGGATTTTGGGGCCCATGTTCCATCTGACAGCAAAGTTAACATACTCCAGGGATTGTTCCCCAAAATATAATCAGACCCCATTATCTTCAAAGTCATGGCCATCAATTACACAGTCAAGTTAAAACTCACAACAAAAACCAAGGTTGAGTTCCGTATTTCAGTGTAGGACTATGACCAAAGTTTGTTTCTGAAGCAGATGTAATAAAGGGTTTCTGAAGCAAATGTTAGATTGTCTTAAGAAGAAGACTTAAGACAAAGCAAGTGATGAGAGTTTCACTGTTAAAAGACAGTAATGTACAGTCAGACAGGATGGATGGCAGGAAGGTTCGTGAGATGTGCTAGCTTGCTGGTTTGTCTGGCCAAACAATTCATGGGGTGAGGTTAGATAGATTAGCAGGAGAACTCAGAATACGTAAGGAAGAGTGCTGGAAATAAGAGAACCAGTGAGTTTCTCAGTTGCTGAAGACAAAAGGATGTAGACTAACTCTGAGCATAATGTGATATGAGCATAATGTGATATCAGATTTCAATCAGTGGCTGAAGGTGGACCAATCCTTCCCTAGCAGCATTAAGGGCGAAATTAGAAGTGATGTGGAATATCGTTGAAAAGGATCTCTAACACTGTTTTCTAAAGAGTTAATGGTAGCAATTTGAATGTCAGTCCTCTAAGAAAAGATTGTACCTTTCAGCATCTTAATTCTAAAAGCAAATATAAAGAGCATTCAGAAATTCAGATTTTATTTTCGGTAACAGAGTCAGAGCTGTGGTGCTGCTGGTGGTGGTGGTACTGGGGTAAAGAAATGAGAGATCTGATAAAGGAACGAAGGCTGCATTCCTAGGCATATTACTCTTGAAGTAAGACTAGCAGAGCCATGGAACTGCTTGTAAGCAAACCTGTTTAAGGACTGTAAGAAAAAGTGGACTGGTGAGAGCAAAAAAGGGATGTCTGGGGTGAAGTGTGAATGTGAAGAAGAGTTCTTTCATGGAGGATTATTTGAAAGATTTAAGCTAACCAAAAGCAAACTGAAAATTAGCCCGTTCCCCCCCAGCCTGTTCTGTGTAACAATCTCATTGGCTGCTGATGGATCAGCCAAGCTGCTAAGCCAGCATTTGACTCTAGGGGGAAAAGTTGGTTCCTCCAGAGTTACTGCATAAGCTTCTTAAGAGCCCTAGGAAATGAGGATTCTGAATATTTCCAGGAAGCAAATATTAAGACCCAAGGGATATAGTTCGGATTTTTAAAGGGATGTAACCAGTATTAAATTAACACTTATATCAGCTTCAGACCACAAGTACAATACTATGCTTAATTCAAGAACACTTTTGAAAATGTGAGTGCCAGTGTTTTCCTGGTGTTCTGTTTTTGGCGGGGGGGGCATTCTTTAAAAGTAAATACCTTTGCAACAGTTGAGCAGCTCTCTCCCTCAAATCTTGAAGTTGGAAATGCATGTGTATGTGTATCTGTGTGTGAAACTGTTAGTTTGTGGCCATACTGGAATTCTGGAAATTGTAATCTAAAACAGCAACTTTTCCAACCACTTCTTCAACACACCACCAGTAGTACAGTGCATCCAGGGGCTCACAAGATTGGAGCATCAGGAGTTTTTCATTGGTAGGATGCTGGCATCATCTGCAGCCCTCTCAAACTCCCCTTTTCCTCTGAGCTTAGCTTCAATCCTCACAGTAGGTGAGAAAGGAGTGGATTTTCTCAGCAACAGTATATGCTTATAAGCTACCCTTGTTGTAATGGAAAGTATTTTGGGGTGATTCAGTCTCAAGTGAGAAATTAAGACTGATCAAATTGAAAAAATATCTCCTCCTGTTGACAATGAAAAGCAGTACAGCCAGTTCTTCAATATTGGCCAACACAGCTCCATTCATTTTTTTGATTCTCTAGTGTGTGTGTGTGTGCATGTGTGTGCTTGCCCATGGTTGTGGGTACTGTCAATGATGAATACATATACTTCAGAATCAATTACTACACCGCTACGTTCCACGCTTATGTATTGGTTCTGACATGACTGGGCCATATCCATATTGTTTTTATTCAATAGTCCAGGTGAATTTACAGTTGAGTAAGTAAGGTTTGACGAGAGGCAGCTCTACCTCCTTATAATGAAATTCCTGTGACTTGCCAGCGCTTTCTGACAGTCTTCTCTTGCATGGCTTTCATCTGTTGTTGCACATAGACTCATCATTACCTTTGAAGTGCTTTGGTCTTATTCCCTCCATATTCATGTTTGGTTTGGTTTCATTTTTAACATCCTCATGCTCAACACTAGTCCGCTTCTGCTTTAATAAATACTCCATACCACCACACAAGTTATGTTTTGTCTCATGGCTGAGCTGTCCCTTGTTTATGTCTTTTTCTGAGGCAGTCCTAGAAGACATTTTTAGGATGCATTTGGCCTCCTTCAGACATCAAATTTTCTAGTGAATCTAGAACTTTCCATCTGGAATTATCTCTGTCTTATCAAAAGCACATAAACAAAACCTAAATGTAAATGGAAAAAGTTAGAGAAGAATCATAACAACATCAGGTTTCCTTCTTTTGGTTCACCATGATGAGCATATGCTGCTTTCTGGTCAGTATGATAAACAGTTAGCCTTCCCAAACCTGGAGTTGCAGGAGTGGTTGGATATTTTCATGACAGTTATGTAGTGATCCCCAGCTTCATGGTTGAGGGGCAGTTTGGTTAACTTTATTCACTCAGGATGCAAAAATACCTTTAGCTATGGAGTGTCCAGAGCACCTCCCACCAATCTTTCTTTAGGGAAAGTTGACAAAGAGCTTGCTTGTTTGGACACACTGAGGTTGAAAAGATTCCTTGGTCGCCTCATATGTGGATAGTCAAATTATGGAGTATCTCTGCCAGCTTTTTCTTCACAGAAGGCAGGCAAGATGTCCCTTTGATTGTTTTGAGGCAAAGTTTAAACCTGCCATGCCAAACCTTAACCTCAGGTGACCAAACCAGAGAGTGTTCTGGCAGTTCTTTCTGCAGAGGATGATGACAGGGAACAGGGTCCTACTAGTCACAATTTTGGCATCTTTAACAAGATCAGCAAAAGATTTGGACATTCATTAATGCCCAAAAGTATCTTTCAAAGTCTAAAAGCTTGTAGTAAATGTAAGAAGAAAGAAGGTAGTTCACACAGCAAAACTTTGTGTAAGCTTTGTATTGCCAATAGAATAAATGCTTTTATAAGAGTCTAAATAGATAAATATGAGGTTATACACTGCAGGAGTGGGTACTGAAAGACATATACAGTTGTCTCTCCACTTTTGCAGGGGTTAGGGGCTCAGGATGCCTGCAAAAATGGAAATACTGTGAATATCATAAGCCCTCCAAACCATATTTAACACACATAAAAAAGCACCCATACTGGCATGGTGGCTGGGCCTGCCTGCACATGCGTTCCCTCACTTTTTCACTAGGTGGGAAGGAGAAGGGGATTGGATTGGATGGCGGAGTGGGAGGAGGGAGAAAGTGGACGCTTGTCCCACCCCCTTCTCCCCTGCACGAATGAGCAAGTAAGCAAACATGAACACCCTCCCTCCTTCCATGACATTCCCTTCCCCCTCCCGCCCACATGAGTGATAAAGTGAGCAACTGCGCATGCTCCCATCCCATCGCCTTCCCCCATGTGAATGAACAAATAAACATGTGCACCCTCTTCCTGTCCCATTCTCTGCCCCTCCTGCCCACATGAGTGAGCAAATGCACACCTTTCTCTCCTCTCTTCTTCCCTCCACCCATGTGACAGAATGAACACATGTGCATGTCCTCTTCCTGTGCTATTCCCCTCCTCTCAGTAATGCTTGCATGATCAAATTCATGAATGCTTAACCAACAAATGTGGAGGGTGATTGTATAGCCAAAGATACTCATATAGTTGGAATGTATCATCTATTGCAATGCTCTGCCAGTGCAAGAAGCCATAACTAAAGCACTTTTGAGAGGTTTAAAAATTGCAAACGATGGAGAATCCACTGTATTCTTAGCTAGTACTAGGGAATTTATCCAGTGTTGCCCGGGGAATTTATTTTCCTCGTAAGAACTCACCAAGCTGACTTCTCTAGTATCTGTAACTTTTCCCCATATTTCCCAATGCAATCTGTGTTCAGAGTTGCATACACAGTTTGGGTCCCTGAGGGAGTACGCTGTCCTCCTCCTTGCTTCTAGGCCTCGTGTCCATAGCAACCGGCCTATAAAACCTGTAAATTTTCCCTGTATTCCTCAATCCAATCTTTATTCAGAGTTGTTAACATTCAGAGGTTGGGTTCCTGAGAGAATGCACTGTCCTCCTCCTTGCTGCTAGGCCTCATCTCCATAGCAACGAGCCTATTCCAGTACCTGTAACTTATTCTCATATTCCCCAATCCAATCTCTATTCATAGTTGTTAACATACAGAGGTTGGGTTCCTGAGGGAATCCACTGTCCTCCGCCTTGCTGCTAGGCATGTTCTCCATAGCAGTCAGCCTATTGCACTACTTGTAACTTTTCCCCATAGTCGCCAATCCAGTCTGTGTTCTCTGGTGACGTCGATGTACTGGCTTTTGATTTTTTTTTGCTTTCTGTTGAATTTGTGCAATGGCTTTATGTTTTTCTGGAAGTATTTTTTTTATTTTGAATTTCAAATTTAAGATTCCTCACATATGGGACCCATACAATCTACTGTGTGAGGCAAGAAGACCTTGTAACTATGGCCCTTTTTGCATGGCATTCGCCATGCGAAAGGGCGCCTGTAGCGTCATGCGATTGTGAGGAGCGATCTGCATGACGCACAATCGCGCGACACTCCAGGGTAGGTCAGGCGCTGCTCATGCACTTTTTCATTTCCGCCTTTCATCCGAAAATGGTGCGTGATCGTGCATCGTGCATTGCTCCAGGGCCCTGCGCACACTTGCCATGTGTGCGGAGCCTCCGGAGCCGCGGCGGTTGCACTTCCGGCCCCAGCACAGCCTGGCAAACTCTCAGGCTGCGCGGTGGAAGGAAGAGGTGGGGCTCTCGCGCTGCCTGCTCGGGATCAGACAGCTCGTGCGGAGCTGAAGCAGCGGGGACACGAGAGCCTCTTGCTCGAGGCTGCTCTTGCAATCCCCCCACCCCAGCTCCGAAAAAGGTAGGCTGCGGAAAGGTCCTGTGTTGTGTATGTCACTTTAATTTTTCTCACATATGCCTCCCAAATGTTTTCTGGCATCCTTACTGATGGTAGGCCTCATCTCCATAGCAACTGGCCTGAGGCTCAAGAGCTCTGTGGCTGAGAATCATAAAGGTCCCTCCCTAAACTGTCATCCCCAGGATTCCATAGAATCTTCACAGCCAGCCAATCATATGAGGTCTTCTCACCTCACACAGCCAATCGTATGAAGTCTTCGCCTGCCTGATGCAGACAGACAGACAACTCACAAAGAGACAAACGTTGACTTTTATATAATAGGTAGTCTGCTCTTGAGCAGCACTTGTCATCAGGAAATTCTCCATAATGTTTAGTCAAAACTTGAATCAATTGGTTTGGTCCTGTCCTCTGAAGCTGGAGAAAATAATCTTGCTTCATCTTATGACTCATTGTCCTTCAGATGTTTAAAAATGGGTGTCATACCATCTCTCATTTTTCTTTTTCCTAGGCTGAACACGCAAAACTCCCTCAGCCATATTGGTGAGAGCATTATGACTCTTTTCAGTAACTTTGTCTCCTCTGTGATTATGTCTTGGACTGGTTCCATCATATATTGTGACATAATTTTACATACACACACACACACACACACACACACATTATTACTATTATTTGGGCACTTTCAGATGGTCTTTTGGATCTGAAGTTCCCACAGGGTGAATAGACAGCTGTTTTTCCATGTGTCCGTATAAATGGAAAGCATTTGGAGTTTTTCAGAGAGGAGCATTATGACTTTTCAGCAACTACTCCCACTTTAATGATTATATTCTAGATCAATTCCTAGTGTATATTATTGCTTAATATACAGTTATTATATAATATTATTTGATGTGAGTTGAAATGAACTCCTTTGCAATTATTTAGTGTATTATTCACAGAGGGCTCACTTTGGATAATTAAGTGAAAAGTTTTCCACAAACGTATGCTCCATTTCTTTCTCTTGTTGGCTCCACTCCTCTCTCTTACTGCCCTTCCCATTTTGCTTTTTATGTCCTCATCCTCTTTCTTACCCACGCTTTTTCCACTATACAGTTAAGATAGGTGCAAAGAAGAGTGGGCTTCTGGTCATTAAAGTGTTGTGTGCCACAGATAGTATTTGGGACCTTTGACTTCTCCTGCAAATTCTGTGTTCCAACAGTGACCTTGGCACACCATACTTCTTGACTGGAGCCATTTCTACACTAGATTGTGTGCTTTGAGGCCCCTCCCAAAACTGCAAAATCCAGGATTCCATAGGAAGTTGAAAGTAGAATAATAGCACTATAACAGTCTAGTGTGGAAATGATCTCAGCGTGGAGAGACAGAAAAGATGCCGTGATTCAGTTATGCAGAAAAGTGTTCCTTATATGCTCAGACATTCTCAAAAATTGTATATTAAGAATTCTCTCCACTTGATTCACTGACTGATCTTTGCAGCTATTCACTTATTGTTGTACTTGTGGTGGGTCAGTGCCTCTAACTGAAATGAATCACTCCTTATTAGTCTTTAAACAACAAGGCATCTGAAGAGTCAGTAAAGTGTATGTGTTAGTGGGTGTGGAAAGAAAACAGAGAGTCAAGGGTATGACAAATTGAATTGAAGAAGTTGTTACGATGAGATACCTATGCTTGGAAGGGCTTTTCCCAATTCCACAGTTCTCAGATGTTTTAGACTCCCATCATGTCTGGGAAACAATTGTATTATGGACTTGGTAGTCCATATATGGAAAAATTCCGGGTTGGAGTTAGACAATTTTAAAAGACAAAAAAGAACTCTTTTGAAGAAGCCAGTAAAAATATATGCTTCCCCAAAGTCAACAGTGCCAGACTCCATTCCATTCTCTGTAAATTTCATGGGCTGTTTCTGCACTGCACTTGTAGAGTGCTATTATTCTACTTTCAACATCCTGTGGAATTTTGGAGTTTTGTTGTTTACTGAGGCCAAAGAGCTTGTTACCCTGATTTCTGGGGTCCCTTTGGGAGACACCTCAACGTGCTCCATGTGATGGGGAATGGAAACTAGCCAGAGCACGAGCAATAGCAATGCAAGAGGCAGGGTAACCTACCGGGGTCTTTTTACGCAGTTTTTACGGGGTCAGGTGAAGCCAAAAACCAAACGAAGATGTCCAATAAAATGATTTTATTGAAGGAAAGTCTCACGCACCAATGCACTCACACACTCACTCAAGACCTATTAAGAAGTAAGAGGAAACTGGATAGGGAGACTATTGAAGGGATTGTAGCTGGGGTAATACTGCACCTTTTCCTGAAGTCCTTGGCCTGGGAAAAACAGTGGAGAAGTGGAGCTCAGCATGGAGAGGGCTGAGGGGATTACTCAACTGACAGAGAAACGGTCTGCTGGGATGACCAGGAGTGATCCAAAGAACCGCTCAAAAACTGGGACTATCTGTAGGGGGAAAAGTACCTGGAGGGTTAATCCTTTCCCGGGTAGAACAATGAGTGTCGCATCGAGAAAGAAGCTCTACAATAACTTCATTTGTGTGATGAGATTACAAGGTGTTGTCAAAGTCTCAAGATCTTTGGCTGCATTGGGTTGTGGTGTGACTTTATGTAAATAGTCCTTGCCTGATAGGATTTTGCTCAACTTGGGGCAAAGACACTAATCCCCTCAAGTCGGCTTCTCAGGGACTGAGGACCCTTTGTCTACTGTGGGTTTGTACAGCTTGAGGTCTCCCGGGGCTGTGTGACAGGGGATTTTACTGGCCTGACCTGGTTTTCGATCGTTCGACCATTGCTGCCTACATGCTCATCCGGGCGACCTCTTGGGCACGTGGAATTATATTTTAATATCAAAATTGTAGACCCCAGGACAGGGTTTTCTAGTGGGGTAACAAGCTCTCTGGCTGAAAATTCTTAAATGCCCCTCCTTATACTACAAATCCCAGGATTCCATAGGATGCTGAAAGTGGAATAATAGCATTACATAACTATGTAGTGTGGAAAGGCCCATAGTCTGGCCTAATGTTAATGTTTTAACCAACAAATTAAGTAATGAACAATTAAATGATTTTACTTATTGGTGTTTATGATAGTAAATTCTCTAATTCCTAATGGTCAGCATTATTGATATAATCAAACCTAATGTTCAAAGCTCTGGAGCTAGATTGTCAAAAACCACAGCCTCCAAGTTTAGACAAAATATTAAGAGTTTAGGACCAGCAGGATACTTTTAAAAAAATAATTTCCAAGTATCATCCTGATGGCCATATTGTGGACTAATATGCAGCATAATTAATCATTACTCTGCCCCTAGTGTGGATTGTAGAACATTGCTTATGTTCTTAGGTGATGACAGGCATGATATTCTGCTGAATGATCAAACAGTGCAACTCTGCTGGAATCTTATATCCAATAGCATGCCTTGTGACAGGCTCACAGTTCCTCATTTCAAAGCCCAGTGCAAATGTTCTATGCTTACTTTGGTTGTCTGTTGGAAGAGAACTTAAACCTATTACTACTTGGAAGAAATGTTGAGGGCATCAAATACACTAGAGTCAACTCTCCAGAATGCTTAGGAGAAAGTAACACCTTAGAGATAGACAAATGGCTAGTGCTTTTATTAAGAAAGTCTAGCATGATTTTGGCTAATTAAAGGATCACCCAGAAGAAAGAAAAAAAAGAAACTAGAAAAGAAAGTTTCCAGTCCTTTTTGTTTTGATTTTACTTACATGTTTCCATATATTTGCACCTAAAATCTTTCTTTATATCCCAAGTTTCTCTCACTCCTCTCTCCCTGGCGTTCTTCCTCTTCTCCCTCCCACTGATCACTTCTTACATCTAAAAGTCATGCATGATTTTAGAAATTGATTTTCACCAGTTTCTACTGATCCTTTGTTATTATTATTCAGGAGTTACAGTCAGAGTGCTAAAGTGCTTTAGCACTGTTACACAAGTTAAACATTAGAATCATTTTGTTTTGGTGCAAACATTCTTCTTCCCCTTGCTTTATCTCTGATGAACCAGTGTCCTGGAAACCTTAGCCGTGTTTACTAGCCATGGCCATTTTAGCTAGTTCCAAGGTAATACAGACAGACAACCATGTAGAGATACATTTCATTTTGCAAAATACTGGGTTAATTTAAACTGACCGGAGAAGTAGAGATGAAAAGACCTTGGTAATACCGGGAGTTCCCAGGAATGAAGAGTGAAGAAAATGGAATAAAGAAATGCCATGTGAATCTCCAAACTAAAATAAGTTTGTACAAGAACAAAACCTAGGGCTTTCAGAAACATTTTCCTTCTGAGGAAGGGTCATTGTGTGAAAGCAGAACAATTCCTGTTTCCATTCTGCCACTTCCCATTGGTGCTTGGTTATCAGTTTTCAACTACAGGGTTATCCCATAATGTGAAATCAGTGTGGGAAACATAAAGCTATTTCTGATGTTCTGGATTTTTTAACATGTAACATTCATGTCATGTAATATTGAAGGACATAGCAATTGCTGTGTGTCCCAATTGGATTAAGAGAGCAAACCAGCTCTGAACAGTCAAACTAAAGGGAGATGGCTCTTCTATGAGAGTCTTGGGAATGGATCATTTGTTCTCTGAGAAAAAGTTTGGCTCTAGCATGCAGTTCCCAGACTATTCCTAAAATAATCTGATATGGACCCAGGTGGATTAAATCAAGTTTGTTCAGGCACCAGATTTGTGGGACTTGTTTCAAATTTTACTAAAATCCTGGGGTCTACTTACAAGAGCTTTGTCAAAGTGAGTGTATGCTAAGAACTCAGGAACATTCTTGGTCCAAGAATTTGTGATCTGTACCAGAAGATCACAGGTTCTTTCACACAAAAATCAATTCCTGGTTTTCCCCACATTTTCCCCCCTCCCAGGGGAAAGTTTTCTAGTTGTTGTTACTGTTTTACAATTGGAAGTCAACTACTCTTGCTAACTTCTGCAGTTTAAAGATCCCTACCTTGCTTCTGCCAACTCCATGCTTAAATTGCTACTGTATGTAGTACTGTATATAGTACTCTCTCTGATGCAGGTTTCTTTGATGAAACTGATTACTTAGATCTGTATTCTAGTCTCGGTTTGAGAACTAAAATTAGTGGATAATCTGTGCAGGCAGATGTCTACACTTGCATATTTGATTTTGGAAGCATTTTTAGAACTTAAATGCCTGGAATGCGCTAGCCAGGGATTCTAGGATTCTTAGACCAACAAATAAAATTTTCAGTCTCAGATATAGATATCACACACAATTAGTGTAGATATATGGACGTTCACATAGATGTATTAATGGGGTGTGGGTGTGTGTGCATGTTTGATACCATTGACCATGTTACTCTTCTGAATTGCAGGTAGAGCTATGAGGAGTTTTGAGAGGCTCCGGTTGTTTCTGTCCCATGCCTGTGTGAGTGAGAGGGAGAAAGAGTAATGAGTTTCCCAGCAGGTCTCCATGCACAACTTCACATGCTAGATGGGGCTGATGGGAGTTGTAGTCCAGTATATTTGGAGAGTAGCAGATTGGGGAAGACTTGATCTACATAAAACTTCTAGGTGAATTGGAACTGGTAAGGAGTTCATTTTACTGCTGCAAGTTGCCTCTAAAGAAGGAGTAGTGCTCCCAGCTTGCACAAATAAACAGGCACTTTGTAACTTCATGTCACTGTTCTTCTTCAGTTGGTTGTCTATGCCTTACTGTATTCCTTCTGTGATGCTCTCTACATTAAAAAATAATTCAGAAACTGAAGTTGGTCCAAAATGCACTTTTCAGAATAGGTGTAGCTGGAAAAATTTCAGCATAAACATTGATTATAAACAAGCTATACTGATTATCTGTTAGTTCCTGGGCTCAGTTGAAGTGATAGAGCCAAACCTTTCAAGCTCCTAACAGTGTAAAAGTTGGGATGAATGAAGGGCTACATCCCATGTAAACTTGTCTGAGCTTTATATTTAGTTACAGATTCCTTGAGAGCCAGGAAAGTATTACAGTTTCAATGTCAGACTATGGCTCTTGAGACCAAGACCATTATCGCACTACACTCTTACAGTGCTATTATTCCACTTTCAACATCTGCTGGAATCCTGGGGTTTGCAGTTTAGAGAGGGGCATTTAGAATTCTCAGCCAGAGAGCTCTTTGGCCTCAGGAAACTACAAACCCCAGAATCCCATTGGATGTTGAAAGTGGAATAATAGCACTCTAACGGTGTAGTGTGGAAATGGCCCAAGGTTCAAATCTCTGCTCAGCTATGGAAACCTGCTGGCTGACCTTGAGCACATTACACTCTCACAGCCTCAGAAGAAGGCAAAGGCAAATATTATCTGAACAAATCTTACAAAAAAGAAATATGATAGGTTTGCCTTAGGGTCATGATAAATCATAAACAACTTGAAGGCAAGCGACAGCAAAACCATCATCACTGGGGAAAACGGGGACAGGATGATGCCAAAACTTTGGAATGGCTGTCCCAGAGAAGTAGATACCTCTTCCTGTGTTTAAATAGGAAATTTATTCAGTTCCACACAGAATGTTTAACCTTATGTTGCTTTTTCTAAAAAATAAAATAAACTTGTATTTAAGATATCACTTAGACTCTACTGTTGCACCTTTGTTTTATTTTATTTTTTTTACTTGTGGTTGGATTTTTTATTTGCTAAATGTTTTATTGATTGCTGTTTGTGGTAATTTGCCTTTTATGTAATTTTATTAAGGAAAGCACAAGTGATGATAATAAAGAAGAAAACCAGAAATGATAACTGTTATTCCTTTGGAGAGAGAGAGAGCCCTGAAGAAAGGAAAATAAGAACCAACGTGGGTTGTCCTGAGGCAATACCTGGCCAGAGTCCTGGATTTGACAAAAGAGTGTTGATGGCCTGTAATATTCTGGTGGTGTGTTTCCGTGGAAACCGAGCATTAGACAATTGCTTTTTGATGCTGGACTATTCTGAATAGGGAAATCTGACCAGTGAAAAAAGACTAAGGGCTATACCTTCCCTCTTCTGAGCTAAAGATGAAGCATCTTTAAAGGAAACAAAGGGCAGATTGCAGCTGAAGTCAGAGGCCTAAATCCAATTGTTAGCGTCCACTGGAATAGCTCCATTGAACCAACTGCATTTACGTGAGAGTCACAGACATAGAGGGCTGACTTGTGGGTGCTATAAACCTTTTGGGGAGCTACCTCTTTCTGGAACATTGTTGTGGGAACACTGGCCTTTGGCTGGATTGGGAATATTTAAGATTTGCTGCCACCTGTGTTCAATCTCAATATTTGTAAATTGGCACAAATATTACAAAATGGTCAACAAACTTCCAACCGTCTTCCTCCAGAGGAACCAATCTTGAGTAAGACTCTTTCCTGCCGTAAAAAATCCCCCTCTCCCACTCAAAGAACTGGAGCACATGGACCTTTCACTATTTTAAAAAGCAGTTTCTACCCCTTTGTAGCACCTTTACAACCTAAATCATTGAACCAGTGTTGGAGCTGTTCCTCAGATAAGGGTCATTTCCACTGAAACTGAGCATAAGGAAGGTACTTATCTGTTGTTAAGGTCAGCCCACATGATGGAGCTGGGGGGTGGGAATGTGTAAAGGCAGCTTGTGCTTGTAGGTCAGACGTTTGCTATAGGTTCATTATGTCTTCCACTGAAGTTTGTTTTGAAGATCTCATTTTTCCACTGTGTCAATAAGTTCTAAAGTATGACTAAATTCCATCAGATAGTTCTATAGATTTTCAGTGGGGCTTTGTAGGATGAGTAGTTGAACACTCACTCCTAGCATTTGAACTCATTTACCTCTTTGACCAGAACAGATGTCAAGTGTAATACCTGTCATTTCTGTCTATACTCATTTTAGGCTTCCCTATCTTACTTTTGTACCTCAACTTAAGGAGCAGTTTGTTGCAGTAGGTTTGAAAACTAACCATTGATTTGTGAGTCTTTCAAGCTAGAATGTTTGCTCAACCTGTAAGATCAATAAGAAGAGGTCACAGGCACTCAGTAAATATCATTCTTTATCCCCTTGCAGACAAAATAATTTAAGCCATAAAAAAAATCTCATTACTGTGTGTATTCCACAGTGGAGAAAGGAAGACACCCCCCCCCCGGGAATTGACCATAGCCAGTATTAGCTGGCTGGATATCAAATGTTAGAGAAAACAGAATATTATTGTGTGTATGCCTTCAATCTTTGTATGTGTAGGCACATGTGTGTGCATGAATATATGGGTGCTCCACATATATCATCTTTTCTTTCTTTAAACTTCTCATATTTAGCTTCAATACAGAATTAAACATGCAAGCTATTGAATCAACATGATTAAAGTATGCTTAGATCTGTGGTGGAATGTCACTCCAAAATATTCTTTTCCTGATCCTCAATATCAGGTCATGAGCTTCCGTATAATGCTGTATTTCCCACTATAGGATTTTACATTTTAATGCCTGAACATCTTGATACATTCCAGCTTCACAAGTAACCATACACTTAACTACAGTCAGCCCTCCATATTTGCAGGTTTCACTTTGATTTGATTATTCATGGATTATTTGCTATTGTCTCTGCTGCCTCTCTATGCCATTTTTAATAGGAACTGCAAGCCTTGTGAGACTGAGAAACTGCAAACAAGGCTAGTAAGTCCCTATTAAAAATGGTATGGGGCAGCAGTGGAGGTGGCAGTAAGCCCCACGAGCCACCCAGTTCTGCCTTGTGAAGGAACCCTGACACCCCAAAGGAATCCACAGTAGGTTGAATATGGTGACCATACTTTTTGTGTGTTAAATATGGTTTGGGAGGGCCTAGAGTTATTCACGGTTTTTCCACTTCCACAGGGGTCCTATGCCCCTAACCCTAGTGAATGTGGAGGGATGACTGTATTCAGAAATTATGTTTGTTGCTTCCTCTGTGTCTTATGAGTTGGCTCTAATTAATTTTTTAAAAGTATTTTCTTGTTCTTCTCCATATGAGGCGATTAGTTTAAATATATCCAAAATGTTTCTACTCACCTCTGCTGCATCCTCACAGCATGTTTTACAAATACCCATGCACGCATGCACATACATGCCCATAAAGATGCATGTTAAAAACCATATAAGACACACACAGTAAAGGCATCATAGGAAAACCCCATTATAAACCAAATAATTGGTCATAAATGCCCCTCAAAACAAGAGCAACAACCAAAGAAAGGTTTATTGACCTTAAGAAAAATCCTTGTGTGTCCATGCCTAATAAAGCTGTTACATTAGTAAGGACTTCTGAGTTTCTGTCTTTAAAATTTTAGCAGAATATTTCTGCAAATCTTAATGACAGTGAGTTTAGAATAAAATAAAATAGATAAATAAATAGTTAAAAAAGTGTGGCACTGCAATTATGTTTCAATCTCTGAAGGTTAGCACTTTTGTGAGATACTAACCTCACAATGTCATGTCCACCTTCCTGGATTCCAAATTGATCTGAATGCTTACAGGTTTTTTTAAAAAAAATCTGTTTTCTGACTTCAGAAGCCTCATCAAAATGGTATATGGATTATGCATTATGCCAGGCCTCCCAAAGTGAGTGCATTACATCATAAGCCACACTAGCCATACCATTTGCCTGTAGGTCTGCTAGAAGTAAAAATGTGGTAGTTTCATTGGTTTAATGGTTTAGCAGGAAACATTCCTTACACAAGTAGACAGAAATGTTGCTTGCATAAGAAGACTAGGAGCTGGAAGAAGAGCAAACCTGAAAATTAAGGACAAGAGAAATGTGAAACCAGTGTCTTGCATATCTCCTATGCTTTGTTCCTCTAGCTGATCCCTTCTGTCAGCAGATTCAGCCTCACATCAACATCAAATGGAACCAATGTTACAATTGGATTGAACACAAGGCCAACCATATAGGAAGGCTGCAGAGTCTTTTCTATGAATATCGTTGTGCCAAGGCCTAGTATGTCCTGTGAACATCCCCAAGAGACACCAGACTTCACATTATATGTCTGGTGGGATATCAAAGACACTCACAATCCTAGCTGGTGGCCTTTAACTTCTTTAAGGCAGGGTAGCCATAGTGGGGAAGGACTGAGCATTGTGCAGGAGTTTTCATTGGAACTTCTGTGCATACTCAAAATGGATTACAGAATTCATCCGAAAATCAATAGAAACACTCCACAGTTTGGATGGAGCAGAAGAAATTCATTTCTAATGCTAGCAAAATCTCTAAGAGTAGAACCAAGTGGCTCCATGCCCAAGTGGCTCTGTGCCTGTACTTATTACCTCAAAGTTTCCTTTAATCCTGATCAACCATCTTTCTAATTATTTACCTTTCATTGTCTCCTTCTTTCTTTAGACTTGTCATTACAGCACAGTCTTCTTGTTTCTAGAGCTGAATACTATAAAAACTATAAAAACGTAAACATAGTTGTCCAAGCTTAGTCTGGGCTGGCAGACAGGAGAAACTGATAATAAACACAGGACAGAAAATCAGCAGTAACTTAAGTGGTCAGTTTACTGAAGAAAGGAAACAGCTTTGCACATGAGAAGCAATAAGGGTCCCAACAGTGTCCATACATCAGAGGCAGGCAAAAACAAACACAAGTTAAAGGCAGAATCACAGGCAAGGCAAGCAAACAGAAGCATGCATAGGAGAAATGATCAGTTGATTGCTGACTAAGGCTAGAGGGGAAAGGCTCAGTTCTTATAGGCTCCAGGGTTCAGCGCGGCTGGTGCCTGATTAATTGGTGCTTGGCATAAATTTGCTGGGAGTGATATAGGAGACCCTTTTGATGTCTACGCTAGGCAAAGGTAGGTATGGCTAGATCATTCTCTGTGTCAGAGTGAGCAGGGCTCCCTGCTGGGGCTGATACTTCTGTCCCTTGGGCAAGTGGTGGTATGTTTGCTCTGCAGGTTCTGCTGCAGCAGTCTCTGTGTCAGGGCTCAGAGTAGGTTCTGCTGCCTCAGACTCTAAGTCTGAGTTTAGGTCCTGGAAGCCCATAACACCAGTCTTTAAAGTGCCGTGTGATTGTGAAACCACTAGTTTCTGGGCAGTATGTAGCTTGGTCTTTTTATCCTGTGTTCTAGGGTGGGCCGGTTTTGCTCTGCTCTCCTGCTTCAACTGTCCCAGCTCTACCTCTGTAAAACCAGTTGTTCCCTCCGCTATGTTTGAAGAATGTTATGAAAGATTGGGAAGCCTTGGGGACTGAGGCCACATTCATCCAATGGGCTTGTCTGGATAGCCCCACACGTTTCCCCATAGCACCATCAATGAGTTTTCCCCATTTTAAAAAATAAAATAAAAACACTTCTATTTTTCAGCTAAAATATGCTCCTAGTTTTAGTCTTTGACCCTGTCCAGCACTAGAGTGCAGCCCCTGAGAGTTTCCCTGAAATTAAATCCTGTCTTTTGTATGAAAGAGGTTTCTCACTCTTTGGCATAACATAAGAGCATGCTGTGGTGTCCAGAAATGAGTTTGACCCTTTAATGAAATCACATTTCCATCCTTTCCATTCCTCCTGCCACCATGAACAATTATAAACTTGATAAGGCTTTTGCCAGTCAAGGTTCTCATAACTAATTACATTAATACCCCCACTTAAAAGATGCAGTAGCATCTTTTCACTTTTATTTGGTAATCTTTAGCCATAGGTAGTATTGATTTTTGGCAGTGTTAGCTAACAGTACATGCGACTAATGAACTCAGTCTGTATATATTATTAATATAATAATTTGGGTGTGTAAATCTCAGATTTTTCTTCGAATATAAAAGCGACAACAAAGGATCTGAGATAGAATAAATCAACATTAAGGACACTGATCATTTACATAGTGAAACAGAAAGACTCAACGTTACAGTTCTCTTGTGGATTCTTTGATGCTATGAAAATAAAGAAGAGAAATCCAGAATGTTTGCTGTAGTTCCCTGTTTGTTAGACTCCATCTTTTTAAAGCCATTGGTGAAAACTAATAGCTGATTCAGTCAGGTGCGCGCACATCAAACTGTATATAGTTGCCCCTATAGTATATATTTAGCTTCTTCTGTCTGTAAAGTTTTCCCCAAGTTAATTGCTGTTTGTTTGCTTTGGCACCACATTTGCTGTTCCCTGCCCATTAGCAATGTTTGCGCAGCTTGAAAGGCTAGATCTTGTTTAGATGCAGTAATCCCTTCTGAGAATGGCTCCATACCTTACATAGCAATCATGTTGGCTGCAAGTACACTGG
Source organism: Iguana delicatissima (assembly GCA_948472985.1). NCBI lineage: Eukaryota > Metazoa > Chordata > Lepidosauria > Squamata > Iguanidae > Iguana > Iguana delicatissima. Next base: position 367,557 of record CAOKZL010002241.1, read on the forward strand.
TGTTTTCCCACAGCAAACATGTGATGTGTGAATAACAGACACGTGTCCTTAGACGTCAGAGCGTAACAAAAGAGTGCCAGCTCCAAACATGATCTCTCTTTAAAGTGTGGAGCTACTTCGTGTTTTGGACAGAAGAAGTTTGCCTCATAACCAGCTTGTCCATCCACCTCATAAGATCCAGTGCTTTGTATTCTTGGTTTCCTCTCCTTTCTCTATATTCCCAGAACAAAATTTCCCTCTGATTTCTTTCTCTTTTTTAGGCATGTGTGTTTTGATTACAGCACAGATGTTGTGAATTATTGCAAAGTGGCTTGTAGATTTCCACCAGGCTAATTAAAGGTTTGTTATCCCCCCCCCCACCGCAAACCACTTCAGAAGTAGATGGCTGCTCTGTAGTTTAGAAAGGGTTGTAGCTAATTTTGGCTGCCTCCGGTTCCTCCCTGCTTCTCCTGAGTGGTTAGTGTTGACATAGCAACAGCTTACGTGGTTTGTCCATATATCCGCTTGCAGACATAGCTGAGTGATGGAGACACAGAGACAGAAAATACAGCAAGATGTCAGATGCTGCTACAAGAATCCTTGTATTTCTATGCTTCTTGCCCATGAAAGACTTAACCTTCTAATTAATGGAAGAAGTTTCTGAACTGCACACATACCATGTTTCTACACTGCACACACAGTGAACTGACATTGAGACACATTTAGATTGATTTTCAAGAGAAACACAGCTTTACTCAGATAACTGTAAAATACCATGAGGAAAATCCTTACAAGTGATGTAGTGGTGTTTCAGGAACTGAGTGGTACATACAGTGGGTACAGTCCTGTGTACAGCAATGGAGCTTTACTTCTTTTCTCTCCCTCCCCCTAAACCCTACCAGAGCAAATTTTAAGGGTGTGCAGGAGGCTGCCGGGTTGGAAGGTGGGATTCTACTATCTTCATTTCACTGACAGAAGCTACACTGTTGGGGAAGGGAGATTAACTGGATGCCACCTGGAAGAAATGCTGTTCTGAAAGCCTGAGAATAAGGCCTGTTTGAAAAACACCAGATAACAAGCTGAGTCCCAACTTACTGGGTTTTCATCTGTTTGTGTGGTTGTAATATGTCTCTCTCTCTCTCTTTCTAACATCACTTTATTCTTTCTAACATCACTTTATGTCTGGTAATAAGGGAATGTATATGTGACTTCAAGTTGCCTCTTGACTTATGGCCACCCCATGAATTTCATAGGATTTTCTTAGGCAAGGAATACTCAGAAGTGGTTTTGCCAATTCCTTCCCCTGAAATGTAGCTCACAGCAGCTGGTAGTCATTGCTGGTCTCTCATCCAAGTACTAATCAGAAGTGGCCCTCCTTAGCTTCTATGATCGGATGGGATCTGGTGCCTTTAGGGTATTTAGGCAAGTAATAGGTGTGCATTCACTGTCATTTTCTAAACTGCTGGTTGGCAAGCAGTTTTCTTGAGACAGTCCTGAATGATAGTGTTGTTGTTTAAGGCATGGTTCCTTAAGATGCTGTATGACTTTTTGTTGTATGCCTTCAAGTAGTTTCCAAAGTATGGCAGTCCTAAGGCAAACTTATCACAGGATTTTCTTGGCAAGACTTGTTCGAGAGGGAGGTTGCCCTTGCCTTCCTCTGAGGCTGATGCCTGTGTAGTATTTCACTGTGCTGTATTACCTGCCATTATTGGTTGCAGTTCTGCAATGCAGGAAAAGGAATACATTGGCTGAAGACCATTTCTTCACAGAATAACCTGGAAGTGGAAAATAAAATGCTGCACTCCCACATTTTTAATGAATCCTTTATTAACACCAATATTTTTTTCTCTTGGCTTCTCCTCTTTATTATGCATTCTAACAGTGCAGCTATATCTATGTCTACTCAGAAGAAAGTCCCACTGAATTTAATGAGACATCCAAGTAAGTGTGTATGTGGGATCCACTCTAAAGGCAGTTGCATCTGTAAAATCTGTTGCAGCTTGTCACCCTTTGCACCCTTTTCTTGACAGTGATCATTTCCAAACATTCTTGACATTCTTTTGTTTCTTAGGTACACCTTAAACATTTTAATTGTGTACCTGAATAACTTATATATGCAGGAGAGCCATACAGAAAGGGTATCCAATCAGAGTGAGCCAAAAACAAATTCTACTGTATATGTTTGGATCCAGAGACTGAAGTACCCAGGCTTTTGAGCTTTCGGTCCTTGGGTAAATGCTAAGATTGAGGGATTTCAGCAGGACCTTCAGCTGCTAATGCCCACCTGTGAGCCAGACCAATGTGTTCTGACAGTACATCTGACAGTGAGAACCAAACAGTACAGCTGCAGAAAATGCATAAGCTGCCATCTTACAACCTCTCCAGCATAGCAGGGTGACACTATGCTGGTGGCATGCAGGAACTGGAATAGTATACATCTTGGTGCCGGACAGTAGGGGTAAAACACCCCAAGGGGCCTCAAGCAGCCATGCAGAGAGAGCCTATCTCCACTTGGCCTTTCAATCTTATTTTTAAGAAGCCACAAAACAAATGATAGTGACAACACTGTGTACAGCAGTTTCCTAAAAGTGGAAAAATTGGACCCTCTAGTGATTTTTGAGTGGATAAACAGCATATTGGATATGGTCTCTATGAGGAAAATGGCAAATCTGATAACAATTAGGAAAGATAGGTAGTGAGACATTTATGGAAAAATTGAGTTGATTTCTACATATTGGTATGACAAAGTCCAACACATGGTTGATTCACATGCATTATCGGGCACAAACTTAGAATATAAATGAAACACAGTAGATATTTATTATATATTATAGTGGTTTTATTTATCTAATTTATTTTGAGATTTAATCTGATATTCTGCTAATACAAGCTACTTTAAAAGTTGTTTGAAATGCTAAAATATATCACAAATTTATAACTTTTGTTTTAAAAAATCTTTTTTGTTTGATGTTAAGATATATACCAGCAGCAATGAATGAACTGAACTGTCTTTTTCAGGGCAGCAAGGCACAGTTCCATCCTGCCTAGAAGAGGCTGTGGTTCTGTCTTTACTGCGGGGAGGGGACTTCCTTAACCCAACCACACTAGATAATTACTGGCTAATCTCCAATTTAAGGGGGAAGGCTCTGGAGCACATGGTGGCATCCCAGCTCTCTGGATGAAACAGAAACAGGTTATCTAGATCTATTTCAATCTGGCTTCAGGCCTGAATAAGAGAGGCAGACAGTTTTGGTTGCCTTGATGGATATTCTACACTGAGAAGTGGATGAAGGAGATGTTTCCCTGGTGGTTCTGCTGGACCTCTTGGCAGTTTTTGATACTATCAACCATAGTATCCATCTGAGTTGCATCTCTGGTATGGGGTCTTGGGTACATACTGTTTTACAATGGTTCCAGTCTTTCTTAGAGAGGCAAACTCAGAAGTGGTGCTGGCAGATTACTGTCAATGCCATGACCATTGGCCTGCAGGGTTCCCAAATGCTTGGTTTTGTCTCACATGCTACCCAACATCTACATGATGAGAGAGTTTATCTGGAGGATTGGGTTTCACCAGTATACTGATGACACCAACTCTATCCCTCCTTTCCATCTAATTCCAAAGGAGCTATCTTAGTGGTAAGCCAGTTTCTGCTGTCAGTAATGGACTGGGTGACAGCAAATAGATAGAAGCTTAATCCAAACATGACTGGTCAGTCAAAAGAAAGATCAGGGAATAGGGATAAAACCTATGCTGAATGTGGTTATCCTCCCCCTGCAGTCTCAAGTTTGTAGCTTTCGTGTACTCTTGGAGTTGGTATTGAGCCTGGAGGACCAGCTATCAACAACGGCAGGAGCATTTTTGCACAGTTAAAGGTATTGCACCAACTGCATTCATTCCTTGTGCTACCCCAAATCATGAGGGACTCAGAGGTCCACTCACAATGCTAGTACCTGTGTTGAAAGGTGGGGAACTATCAGCTCAAAATTAGGAGGCCTGTGAGAGGGGGGCAGCTGAGCAAGATCTTCCACCAATGTTTACAGAGTCTTGGCGAGGAAGAACCAGCCAGAGATTTGAAAATAAATATGAAAGTGTTTATTGGGGGAATTAACAAGCATACACTTGTGTGAATACACAAGTATTCACACAATCACACAAGGCTAGCTGAAGGAGAAAGGGAGGAAAATTGCTTGATAGTGAAGTTTAAAGACAATGAGGATGATATTTACCAATCCAGAGAGCAGTGAAGAAATGGTGATGTGGCTTAGATTCTTGCCTAAGGATAGTATTTGTTTGGGAATCAGAGCGAAAGCGTGATGTTCAGCAAGTGAGATACTGCACCTAACTGCTCAAAACTGGGGAGTTTCATACCCAATTTCTGCCTGGAGGGCAGGATGTGAATGGCTTTCTGGCTAAGTGAACAGTGGAGTTTGCAGAGCGGACAATGAGGTCTGACCTGTGTTAATAATCTTAATGTTAGGTGACAAAAAGTTAATGGCTGTCATATGTGGACAATGGAGGAAATGCACAGGTCAGTGGGAAGAAAGTTCTTAAAAAATCAGTGGTTTGGCAAAAACTTCTCCATTGCTATTTTCTAACAGCAGAATCATTACAGTTTAGCTTAAGCCTATTATCTCTGGAGGTACCTGGTGATTTCCTGACTATGACCTGGCTGTGCCTAGAGGGGATCTCTGATCTGCTTTGCAGTGCACACGTTCAACCTCTTGCCATCTTGTCCTTACAGTCACATCAGGTTCCGTTTTATATCAATGCCAATTAATATATCTTGCCAATTAAATCATATTTCACCAATTAAGCCATGTCAAAGTATGAGGGTGTATGGCTTGGTAACACTTAAGATGTCAGATCTCACCACAGTGACACGTGCTTTCATTACATACCGTTTGGATTACTGTCACACACTCTATGTGTGACTGCTCCCTATGTGGGACAAGCTTCTGTACAATATTGTGTTTTTTTTCCCCTTGAATAGAGATATCAGTTTCCTTATTTCCTCAGTCTCTCAGATTCTCAGTCTCTCTTCCGTCTCACATCTCATACACAACGCAAGTGGTGAAGAAATGAGGTGCAAGAGTAAAGAGAGACATGAGGCTGGAAAGAGATGTGAGGCTCTGTGAAATGGTGGAAGGTGTGCATTTGTGCCAAGCACTATGCTTGGGTTCTTGCTATTTCACAGATCCTTGCATCTCTCTTCAGCTACATGCCTAGTTCATTTGCTACTATTGTTCTCTATGAGATACCAGGCCTGAGGGAGACTGAGGATGTGGGAGACAAGTGAGCAGGAGTGCTGCCACTACCACGAAGACAGAAGCAGGCAGTTGATGGCAAAAAGTTTTGGCTTTTGAAGGTTGTTTGGATTTCTGGATTAGAGATGCTCATCGTATACTAACCAGGGCTGACCCTGCTTAGCTTCAATGATCAGACAGGATCTGGTGTCTTTAGGGTATTTAGGCTCTTGTATATACCTAAAAGAGGTATATGATTTTCTTCCATATGCTCTCAGTTTATAGGTGTTTAGCTTCAGTGTTCCTCTAGCGTTTTACATAATCAGTGTTGCTAGTTCCATTTCCTGATGTTTGTCTAGTTCTCAAAAACAAAGATATTTTCAAGGTATATCCAGTTTTATATTAGGAAGTCATTTTACTGTCTCTCAAATGCTGAGGGCATGAAGCCAGTGTTTGAGCTGATCTGTGATACACATAGGTACAGTTGAGCTGTGCCCTCCACATTCACTGAATGTATGCCTGGCCATCATCTGTGTATTCTCTTTTGCCAGCCAAGAGAATATCTGTAAGATGTGTGAAAGATGGCAGGCTTCCAGCTATTTCAGTCCTTTCGGACAATGTACTGTTAAGCTGAGTGCATCTAGTTATCAAAAGAACATACCCCCTAAGGAGAAGAACGCAGAAATGTTATAAAGTAAGCAATTTATATAAGAGAACTCTACCTGGGACCATACAGTGTTTCTGAAACCCAATAATCACTGTTATACTTCTTTCAAGTATGTAGCAGGAAAGAGTTCTGGAGAGAAAATTGCTCACTCTCAGCATTAAACGGTGGCTCCTTTCCACATATTGTGTGTGTATGTGTGTGTGTGTGTTTGTGTGTGTGTTTAAAAAAAGCCAAAGACAATCTATACTGGCCATTGATGTGAAAGTCTTTGCCAGGCTATTGTTTCAGATACATACCTTTCATATTACAGTGCCTGCTTATGTTGTGCTCAGTCTGTCCCTTGTGATCATGCAAAATCAAAGCTTAGAATAGTTATTTCTTTAGACTACAACTCCCAGAAAGCTGATCATGTTGGCTAGGGGCTTTGGCAGCTTCAAACCGAAAATAACATTACTAAGCTCTGTACCAAATACAGAATCATAAGGCTGGGGTGCATGCAAAGATTATCTACTCACCCTTGAGGCAGAAGATTCTACACACTAACCTACATTTCCATCTTCAGTTGCACTGCTATGGATTAACCCTCATGCTCTAAATTAAAATGTTCTGCAAATGAAGGACAGGAATGAGCAGCACAAACAATAGCAAAGTCATCTAGATCCTTGGTATAAGTGAAATGGACTACACATGACAAATGAGAGCATAATGAGGATGAGGATGAAGAGGATGACATAATATTAAAATAATCACTTTTCCCGCCACAATTTAAAAAAACCCATCAGTTCAGCTATTCATATGGAGAAATTTCAGCCTTGTGATCATGTGGGGAGACTCTTTTCTTGGAGTTTATTCACATCACTAATCACAGATGCAGGGAGCAGCTGTGGGTCTCAAAGATCTGGGTTGTCTGTTTATCATGTTACATAGGGTGCTTACATCCACAATTATAGCCCTTCTTTAATGGAGGAAGAATTGGGTGATGATTGTGGAAATCTTCAAAGGATTGTTGGTAGAAAATTCATCATAGATTACTTTTAAAATAATCTGTGTTGTACAGTGGCAATATTTGTGCTTCATACATACAAGCCGTATTTCATATCTTCTTATACTGGGTTTACGTTACAATGGAAAAATGACAACAGTGAGATCTCTTTTGCTGCCATGGGAGATTATCATATGCCATGCGTTTAAAGGAATGGACTTGGACCTGAAATGAGGGGAGATGTGCAAGCCAAAAGGAATGTTGGACATGCTAGAATCATGCATGAAATAGCAAACAAGTTTTCGTTGTGTTAATTGCCCTTCCTCTTCTAGAATGTGCATGTATGCTTATGTGTGTGAATAAGTTTGTATTTTTGTGTTTCAAGATGCCATGTATGTTTAAGGTACAATCTCAGAACATGCTTCTTAATACAGCATTTATTAATACAAAGAGTGGCATGAGATCTCAGGGAAGAATTTAGAGAGGAAACCAATTAGATTGCTAATGATCAGGAGCTTAAGCAGGAAAAGGTATAGAGCCAATGTGAGAGGCAGTGTGAGAAGCTCAGCTTAGAAAGAACACTTTACACTCCCTCCCCCTCACGTTGCACAGGCGTGTGAACTGCACATGCCAGTTCTTCAAGGTGACCTGAGATGGTCCCAGCCTTCAGGCTACTAGATGGTGCTCAGGTGTGCTTCTGTGTCTTAAAGGGCAAGGAAGTACGTAATGTTTGGGGGCAATGTTCATGCTTGCAGTGAATATTTTCCAAAAGTTTTGAAGCATATAATAAAAAAGAAATCTAAGAAATGCTAGCATAAAATTAAGCAGAATTCTCTAACTCTTTATTTGCAAAATATTCTGTTCCTACATACAAGGTATTCCCTCTGTGCTCAAGAGTTAAGAAGAACCAGAAATCTTGACTATGACTGAGTGCTTCTCTTTCCCTCCCCTTTTTCATACACCTTTGGTGAATTTTTAAAGTATACTCTTCTCAGAGTATACCTTGGAAATAACTAGTTATAAATAATTGGTTTTGCATTTAATTTTCACCCAAAACAAAGCTGTAACTGCAGTAGGTCCCCAATTTCCCACGTGACCAGTATCCGTGGTTTCACTTGTTATCATTATCTTCATTAACATATTGGCTAAAGGACTGAGCTAGGAATCAGATTTTCCTGTCTCAGTATTGTTTGTGTCATACATACACAATGAATTCACTAGATGACCTTAGGCAAATTCCTTACTCTTACCTTCATCTCCCATATATAATGGGGAAGAGGAATAACAAAACTGACCTGCATCATGGGGTTGTTGCCAGGATTACAACAAGGTAATGTGTGGAGCCAGCATGGTGGAATATTTTGAGCATTGGACTATGTACAGTCCTGGAGACCAGGGTTCAACTCCCCACTTGGCCATGGAAACCCACTGGGTGACCATGAGCACATCATACCTTCTCAGCCCCAGAAAACCCCATTGTAGGTTCACCTTAAGGTTGTCATAAGTTGGAAATGACTTGAAGGTAAACAACAACAACAACAACAACAACAACACATGTAGAGGACATTGTTAAGTCTTTTGATAAGCTCAGAAAGTGATATATAAGGATGATTGAGATCACTGTAGACTCTTTCTGGGCTTTGTCTCATACCTGTACTGCAGTCTTATGTCTCCTTCACTTGCATAAAATCCTATGCTGAAACACTGCTTTCCTATAACATGGATTTTCAAACATTTAGGGCAGCCTGGCAAGGATATTTCTTCAGACTAATTGTCTTAGCCATGCTGATGTAAGGTCTAGTTAGCACTATGTTCACTTCTCCAAAAGGGCAAGCAAGCAACACTGAAACAAGTTACTGGGACACAGTAACCATCACTGGTCCTGGTTATAGAGCAGAACACTGACTTATCCTGTGACTCTGCCCAAATCTGATACAGTAGTACCAGGAAAGGGACTCCTTATGCACATCTTGCTTGGTTCAGTGTTCATAATCTTTAAAGTATTAGCAGTTCTGCCATTTCTGGAAACCCAGCCTGCCGGCATTGGTAGAGCATCCAAGCTTGTATACCTTTCTTCTGGCACTCTTTTTCCTCACTTTTTACCAAGTCCCTTCCATCCTGGAGCTTTTCTATTTCTCTCTTACCTTGTCCCCTACCTCTGAGTATGGAACGTAGGACATTAATCCTGAAATTATGGGCCCCATCCTTTTAGAGAGTGCCAGTCAACCTATCCTCCTGAATTGTCTGTCTTCCACAAGTCATATTCAATAATTTTCTCTTTCCATCTCCTTGATGGGTCTTCTAGCCCTTATTGGGTTCCTTACCCCACTGTTAAATGTTGCTTTGTCCCTTTTTCTTCATTTTTTTTTTTTAAATCCTTCCTGCCATTCCCAACTTTTTGAGTCTGTAGATGTAGTATACTCTGATTTCAGTAAGGCTTTTGACAAGGTCCACCATAATATTCGTGCAGGTAACTGGTGAAATGTGGGCTGGACAGTGCTACTGTTAGATGAATTTGTAATTGGTTGTTGGAAAGGGTTCCTCATCATGTTGGAGAGAAGTAATTGACAGGGCAGAGTGAGGCTCAAAGTTCTGTCCTGGACCTGGTGCTGTTCAACATCTTCTGCAGGGAACATGTTTATCAAAGTTGCAGATGACACCAAATTAGAAGAGAGAGCCAGCATGATTTAGAGGTTTGAGTGTACTAGGACACTGGAAAACAAAGTTTCAAATCCCTACTCAGCCATTAAAACCCATTGGGTGACCTTGCAACTGACATTCTCTCAGCCTTGAAGGATGGCAAGAGCAAACCCCATCTGAACAAATTCTGCCGAGAAAACCCTGTGGTAGGTTTAGCTTAGGGTGGTCATAATTCAGAAATAGCTTGAAGGTGTATAACAGCACCCCCCCCCCCAAAAAAAAACAGGATTCAAAATGACTGTGAAAGATTGGAGAGCTGAGCCAAGATTATCAAAATGAATTTCAGTGGTAATAAATGATGTAGGGTATATTTAGGCAGGAAAGCAAAATGCACAAATATAGGATAGGTGTCACCTGACTTTATAACAGTACATATGAAAAAGATTTAGGGGTCTTAGTAGACCACAAAGTAAACATGAGTCAACAGCATGATGCAGACCAAAAACGGCCAGTACAGTTCTAGGCTTCATCAACAGGAGTATAGTGTCCAAGTCAAGGCAAATAATAGTACCGCTCTATAATTGCTTTGCTAGGATTTCACTTGGAATACTGTGTCTGTTCTGGGGACCACAGTTCAAAGGAGGATATTGACAAGCTGGAAAGAGTCCAGAGGAAGGCAACCAAAAAGGTAAACAGCTGGAAGCCAGACCATACGACGAACACCTAAGAAAGCTGAGTATATTTAGCTTGAAGAAGAGATGACTGAGAGGTGTGATTTAAAAGCCATCTTTAAATGTCTGAAGGGATGACATATTTAGAGGGAGTAAACTGGCTTTCTCATGTTCCAGAAATTAGGACATGGACAAATGGATTCAAATTACAGTAGCCCCTTCACATTTGCCAGTTAGACCCTCGCAAATTTGATTATTTGTGAGTCATGGGATTGCCTCCCCTTCATTTTCCTCCTCCTGTCCCTTGCATTGCTCATCTCAGGCTTGTGAGGCTTGTGTTTAAAAGGGACATTTTTTCCTTTTGGGTGAACAAAGCCCCCTCCCACTGTTGAAGGCATAGCCTCTCTGCCCTGTGGTTGCACAACTTGCTGTGTATTGGCTGCTGATTGGTTAGGTGCTCCTTTCTCAGGATGGACACCAGAAGTAAATAGAACTCTCTTCTTCTGTGTCTGAGACGAAAGTACCGTTAAGCGTTTTAGGTTGTCTTTCCTCTGCCCCCAACACTGGGGCCAGAGGCAAAGGAATGAGAGGGGGAAAACTCTGGATGGGAATGGGAAGGGAATCACAGGGAGTTATTTGTGGTTTTTCCACTTTTGTGAGGATTCTGTGCCCCGCACCCTCGCATATGAGAAGGGGCTAATGTACAGGAAAAGAGGCTTCACCTAAACCTCAGAACTTCCTAATGGTAACAACTGTTCAAACAGAGGTTGGATGGCTATCTGTCAGGAGTACTTTAGCTGTGCATTCCTACATGGCAGGGGGTTGGATTAGATGCACTTACAATCCTTTCCAACTCTATCATTTTATGATTCTATAAGTGCAAACATAACTCATCAAGCATATCCAGTGGCTTACTGGAGAGCAACTCAGACTATGGCTGAGGTATGCCCAGGAATTTAAAAACAAAACAAAAAGAATAGTTACCAGGAATGCAATAAGCCAACCACAGTACATGGCTGGTGGGTTGTCTTCATCTTGGCTGGGCTATTGCTATATAGGTCTGTCTCTTGGTGATTCAGATCGCACCCACTTACTCTTGAGATGAGTTATACTCTGCAAGCATCTAGCCCAGAGAGCTACTTACAAGTTACAGCCCAATCCTATGAGTCATTGAGGCATTTTTTTTATTTAATTTTTTAAAGGAATGAAAACAAGGCAAAGCCTATGGGGAGATTCTATGATGCATTTGCTATGCATGCTAGAGTATTAAAAAACATCTTCTTGCCCCACTAATGATGTTGATAGTGAGTGCATTCTTTTGATGTCTTTGAAAACATCAAAGAGATGGTCTAGGAAGGCCCTTGTTCTTGAGACTCCAAAACCCTGACAAAAAGAGACAGATAAAGGGAGAGAGCACACACAAAAGAAAGAGAGAAGAATTACAGCTCAATTTTAATGGGTATTGCTGTTTCATTAAACTGAGCTGCATGTTTTTAGAGAGAGTAACTGGAGTTTGAGAGGCTGGAAAAAAGACTGCCAAGAGTTTTGACATCCTTAAGAGTGGGCGGTAGCCAAGCCTGAAAGCTGCTGAAGTGCTTGAATGGTTTTCCATTCATTTCATCAGGACTACAATCATGTTTTAGCTAAATTTTGCTCCTCTGAGGAGATAAGTGTCACTGAGGAATCTCTATCCATATAAAATAATGGTGATCTCCCTTTTATTTTCTCTCTCAAGTCAGAGGTTCCCACCCCTATGTCCACCCTGTTAGGTTACAAGTTAGACTGTGAAGAATATCACATTAAACAGTCTGCCAAAAGAGTGAAAAGCTTGGTCCTGCAAACTTCCTGAAGCCCTAGGCCCAGTATCAAGAACCATCTTTAAGTGAAAGTGATTTTGCAATCTGGGAATGCATGACATGAGCACAAAGAGGTAATATGACCTACAAAATATCTAGAATGTGGGCAGGCCAACCATTTAGAATAGTTATCTCTAGCAGTTGTGAAATGTTTCCAATACATAAGTCACAAACACTAGGTTCCTAATCATGCAGACAATTCATTCCTCCCATCATACCACAACAGTTTACCACCTTTCTTCTCAAAACTTTGCAGCCCATCACTGTATCATTGCTAATAGATGACTGGACCGTGTATAGAACTGCATGCGTACTTTATCAACAATGGGGGAAAGTACTTTATCTGTGTAATTTCCTGAGGCTGTGTAAACTTGCTTACAATGTCAAAGTCAGAATATGTAGCTGGGAAGCTATTACGTATATATAACAAGCATGAGGAAAATAAAACCAAAGTTCAAAAATAAAATGGAAGTTCAAAAAGCATTTTTTTGTAGGGCCGGAAAGTATACAGTGGTACCACAAGCGCCAAAATTAGGTAATGAATACCTATAGATGGAAAGAGAATGAGCAATAGTGATACAGAGGGAGATCTCCTTCTGCGGTATAGGAAGAATAAGGAATAGGGAGGAGGAAAAAGAAATGTGGCAGTGCCTTTAAAACTAACTGATTTTTTATTTTTGCATGAGCTTTCATGGATATAAAGCCACTTCTTTGGATGCAGTACCAAGTGGTATTAAGGCTTCAGGCATAAAGCATATGTATACATTTGTGAGAGTGGGATAGAATGTAATAGGATCCAAAAGGTGCAAATCATGACTCTTGCCCCAAATTTTCAAAGGACTGAGCAAGGAGATACATGTCTTTGAGATCCTTACAGTGGTCAGTTGGTTCTGGTATGTGGAAACAATAAATCTGCTTATCAAAAGTCAGTTTCTTAGGGTTCAAAACTCTCTCTCAGAAGATTATGTTTGTTATATCTGCAATAGCAAGGACTCTTGTATTAATATATGTATTGTGCCATAAAGCTACTGTCTGTATTCATACCTCTGCTAATGGACTGGCATTTATGAATACAATTCAATACAGTGGTTTCCCTTTCTAGTCTTCCTTTATCATTTCCTTATTTGAGGACTGCAACCTGTCAATCACCTACTGTGCATCCACAAAGATTGAAATGTTCTGCAACTGGTTTTTGAGTATTGTCATTTGTAATGTCAGATTTGTGTCCATTAGAAATGTCACATTTGGGCATCTTGTGTAGACACTGTCCTGTTTGTCTGAAGTAGAGTGTAGAGAGGAATTGCTGGCATAGGATGGCATATATCACATTGTAGGAAGAGCAAGTAAATGCACTTCTGATGTGGTAAGTGATGTCATTGGCCCCTGTAATATTATTCCTCAAACAGATATGGGGACAGAGTTGGCATTTGGATTTGTATCCTGTTGTAAATGAGTGGTTGTTTAAGATTTGGAGCCTACCTTGCAGAGCTTGTGACAGGGTTCTCCAGAATTGTCCAGAACTGGCTATAGCTTGTTGATAATATGCTTGAGTATTCTCAACCGGAACTGTAGGTGACCGCTAGGATTGTTACTGTCATTTTATGTTTTCCACCTATCTTGTAGTAAATAGGTTCTGGGTATTACACTTGCCTTGTCTTTTCATCTCCCTAGGTGAGTATTGTAATTTGAGAAATGCCTGTTGTAAATCCAAGAGCACTGAGGACCTGTCTTATGAGCCAGAGCAGGTGTGGTTGTATCAGAGGCTTGGCTGTAAACAGTGGTTCTGGGTGGAAATTAGAGGCATGTAAGCATGTGTAACAATCAGTGGTTTTCAATAGAGTGTGGTGCTTAGATGTCCCTTGTGCAGTTACATAGTGGTGCCAAGAAAGTGAATTTGTTATGCAGGTTGTTCCAGGTTCAGGATCTTTCTCCTATGATATTATATCTCTTGCTTCTCAGCTTAATGGCAGAGAGAAAGCTAATCTAAGTCATGTAGGATAGAGGCTTCATGGAAGATTTTGCACTATAGATCCCAGAATCTTAGGGGCCGTTCTGTGAGGGGAGATTCCAGGAGTTGCAAACAAGTAACTTGTCCAAACTCAGCTTGTGTCATAATTGTAAAATATGGCTATTTCTGATCTGGATGATTGTTATCAGACTAAGTTGTTGAAAATGCATTCCCTCTTATGTTTTAAGTGTCAACACTTGAAGCAGAAATTATAAGCTTTTTTGCAAAGCTTCTTGTGGCACTAGAATGACTGTCAGTTATCCCATGGTGTTTCACTAGCAAGGAGGTAGAAATTAGGATCATGCTATTGTAAGAGGTTAGAGATGAAGGGTTGGTTGGGCTATCTGCTGGGTGCTTCTCATGTTTCTACCATTTTCCCACTATGGGTGAGGTGTGGAAGGAAACTTGGAGTGCAGCAATTGCTCTGTTCCCAAAATGTGAGGAAGCTTAACAATAAAAGAAGTTCCCTTATTTTGTGATTTTATTTTATAGAATCAGTGGGGCAGCGTGCCTTAGCATTAGTATGTATTACTAAAATAACCCTTGCCTTGACAGAAAGTCATGAGAACTGGGGCCAGATTACACAGAGCACAGGAGGGTATGGATCTCTGACTAGTAATTGTTACTTTCAGACAAGTGCAGGAGGTGTTGAATTTTATTGGATCAGTGGCACTGAAAGATGAGTTCATTCATCTCTGCACAACCCTCTATGGGCTAAAGCACCTCCAGGGAAGTGAGTCACATTAGGCTGTCGAGACTAGGAGCAGGAGAGGTTAGACACTCCAGTACCACAATTGCAATCAAATTCAGAACATCCTACACCCTTGAAAAACAATGGTGATAATAATAATTGTGCGTATGCATATGGAAGTGTGTGCAATCTGATTGGGACCGTATATAGATTTGCCTCAGTCCTTAGCTTCACCAAAAGTTTATCTTAGAACTTACCCATTGTTTTATTAGTAAACATTCCCCTATTTATGGAGGCTGGGGAAATGAAGCAAAGCAAAGTTTCAGACTCACATTTCGTTCATATTAGGTGCAGAGCCTAGATCACTAATTTTACTTTGATTCAGCATCTCTGTGTTGGGCTAGCTGTATGAATGCTGTTAGTACACATAAGGCTTTTGTACAGATGGGCATGTCACATCTCTGCTTGTGACTCTTGCATTAATGATCTTAAAGTAGTGTGTGGCAACACTGTTAGAAGGCACTGTGTATTGACTAAAAGCTATAGTTGCCATCCCCAAGACAGATTGTGAGAACCAAGCCGAAGATTCTGCATTGATTTGATTGGATGCAGGGTTCAGTCTTGACACCTTTAAAGGACAGAGTTGCTTCCTTGTGTATTGTATTGTCAATGCACTTGACATTTAGTGCTTCAGTAGTAAATATAATACCACAGTCCAATGCATGTGAAATATATTTGCAGTTTTTGCTTTGGTTCTGTTTTGGTTTGGTGTTCTCTCTCCCCTAGCCTTCTGAACCACCAATTTACGATTTAAAGCGGACAACTGTGGGAAGCTAGAGGGCCACATTAGCCCCCTAAGAGACAAGGGATAGAGCTTAAAAAACCAATTTTGTTTTTTAAAAAAACAACAAACAATTTTCATCCCCAAAATGTCTGGGGGCATTTTTGTCATATTATGGAGGCCCCTGGCCATTTTAGACCCAGGAAAAGCCTTTTTTCAAAAGAAGAAATGACCAGAAGTCACTTCAGTTTTACTTCTGGTTTACAAAAATTGTGGGAGGGGGCCTAATTTGGAAAAATGCCCCCATGCTCCCACAGGGCATTTGGGGGGAAATTTACTCCAGGGAAGGCCACAAAAATAGCCTTGGAGGGCCACTGGCAGCCTTCAGGCTGCACTTTGCCCGCCCTGATTTAAAGGTTACAATTTAAACCCTTCCAAAGGAGAGCATACTGGCAGAGGTAAACAGGAAATGAAACAACAAGAAAATCACGTATGCCCCCTAGGTCAAACTAAGTAAGCTGAAATAAGTATTTATGACTTTATTTCACTATTGGGTTTTAGCTATCTTCTATAGAGAATGCAAGGGAAATATTAACAATAACATTTCAAGGTTCTTGCCTGCTTTGGGCTGGAAGTGAAAATGTTAGTAGACCTGGAAAAGCAGATGAAGCTATGTTGGCCTGTAAGAAAAGAGGGGCTCTTTTACCTAGGAGTGCTGAGGAATGTAGAGACCTATCTCCTCCAGCTGGTCTAAAATTTTCCCTGCTGTTAAGCAGCTAAATTTGGTATTCTCCTTCACATGGAAAACAAGTGAATCCAAAATGGCCAAAAATCTGTAATTTGTATTAAGACAATATCTTTATTAAGCTAAGCAAAAATTCACAACGGGCAAACTGCATTGTGTTGAAAACCAAAAATGAATTTGTTAATAAAAAGATGTAAATAATGTGCAAAAATATAAGGCAAAACCTGATGGTAGTGTTACCCTGATTTCTGGAGTCCCTTGGGGGACACCTCAATGTGCTCCACGTGATGGGGAATGGAAACTAGCCAGAGCACAAGCAATAGCAATGGGAGAGGCAGGGTAACCTAGCAGGGTCTTTTTACTCAGTTTTTACGGGATCAGGCCAAGCCAAAAACCAAACCAAAATGTCCAATAAATGATTTTATTGAAGGAAAGTTTCACACAGCAACACAATCACTCACACACTCACTCAAGACCTATTAAGAAGCAAAAGAAAGGAAACTGCATAGGGGAATCTTGAAGAGGTGTAGCTGGGGTGATACTGCACCTTTGTCCTGAAGTCCTTGGTCTAGGAAAAACAGCAGAGAAGTGGGGCTCAGCACGGAGAGGGCTGAGGGGATCACTCAACAGACAGAGGAACGGTCTGATGGGATGACTGGGAGTGATACAAAGAACCACTCAAAAACTGGGACTATTTGTAAGGGGAAAAGTACCTGGAGGACTAATACTTTCCCGGGGAGAACAATGTTGGAGCGATAACGAAGCTCCACCATGGTAATTTCCTTTGTGTGATGGGATTGCAATGTGTTGCGAAAATCTCAGGATCTTCGGCTGTGTTTTGTGGTGTGACTTCTGGTCCTCACCTGATGGAATATTTGCTCAACTTGGGGCAGACACGCTAATCTCCTCAAGTCAGCTTCCTGGGGCTGTGGTCTCTTTGTTTATTGTGGGTTTACACATCCTGAGGTTTCCTGAGGCTACGTGACTGGGGATTTTACTGGCCTGACCTGGTTTTCAGTCATTGACCATTGCTGCCTGCCTACAGGCCCCTTCGCGGGACCTCTCTGGCACACAGAATCATATTTTAATATCAAAATTGTAGACCCCGGGATAGGGTTTCTCCAGTGGAGTAACAGTTGGGTGTTTTTGTTTTTATTTGTGTGTGTGTGTGTTTGTGTATGTGTGTGAATGTGCAGATGATATGAGGGACAGTATAGTTCTGGTGTGACTTATCTCACCAATGTAACTAGGCCTAGAAGAATGTCAGTGCAAATGCATGATAAAATGACTTTCGTTATTTCCCATCAGGTAAAGCTGTCTCACTCTAAGAAACTTTTAGAAGTTAGTACAGAAAAGTGCATTTAGCCATCCAGTAAATCTCCAGCCAATCTGAGGTGATTTGCTACGGGTATATTTTCTGGTCTACCGAAGCAGTTCTCCTAGTCTGGATGAAATGTTATCATCCTGTCTGACACTGTTCTTGGCAGCACTGGACTTGATGTCAGCTTTCACCTTTCCAGGATACCCTGCATTGTACTGCAATCCTGAAATTTTTAAGAACAAAAAACTTTGCAAGATGGGGAGAAGTTTTTAATGCCATATGGGTAGAGACTATTTACTCACCCTGCCTGGATTTCTTCGTTACCTGGTATTTAGGTCTCAAGATCTCATTAGGATGCCCCTGTGGCCTGCCTTACAGGGCTTCTTTTTCCATTATGCATTTTAGTCTCAGTGTCCAGGGCCTACAAAAATTTTTGGGCCTATGAAAACAGACTTTAAGGACCTACGAAAACATCCTTAGTGGTATGTCAAAGTGAAGTGGGGAGTCAAATACAAGAGTGCCTAGGGCCTACAAAAAACTTAACATGGCCTTGATGCCTTGTGAGGTCATAACATTGCACTGAGCACATGGCACAGTCTTACATGCCCTAAGCTACACAAGGTATCATTGTTTGAATACGATTCCAGGGGATGTGCCTGGAATGTTGCAGGAGACCAGTGCAGATTCCCAATTGGCGGCGTCATGTGCTCCCTAGTAACCCTGACTCATCAGGATATTGGTCTGTTGTATACTGTAGCCTCCTACCATCCTTCAAGAACAATCCCACTGTGAAGTCCTGACCTTAAAGGCCCTTTTCACACCTTACTTGGTGTTGCTGGCATTGCATGAGGATCACATGAAAAGCCTCCTCCGGGAGGGAATCGCATCTCCTGCACTTCCCTCCGTACCAGCTCCGTGCTGGATGGAAGGAAGCACAATAGCTCTGCCCCTTCCTTCCTTCCACAGCTGGGTACTTTCCCAGGCTGCATTGGGGGAAGAAGCACGGCCATTGTGCTTCCTGAGGTTCCGCATGCCAGGTAAGTGCGGGAGGGACGCAGGAGGAATGCACAAGCACGCATCATTTTCAGGAAAACCCCAAAAATGATATAATGCACAATTGCCGCGGGATCATTACAGAAGCAATGCACATTGCTCCCGTGGTCATTTCACATTCGAAGTTGCATGCAAAATGGGCCAAAGTTGTGAAGGTACCTCTGATAGTTGTGTGAACAGCTCTGCATTCTTCAAAGACTCTACATATCTAATCAGTTTTTGTCATACAAAAAGTTCATTCATGTCACTTGGGCAGCTCCAGGCTTTCTGAGGCAGAAGCTTGACGAAGCTGGATTGTGTTTTTATTTCATAAGCCAAGGAAATAAAACAGCAGAGAGAAATTTTGATGATTGATGCTAAGGATCAGCTACTATCTTACATTTGCTTTAGAGGAGTGAGAATGTAATTTCAGATAGCTATTTTATATTGCAGGTCTGTTTGGATCAGTGGTCTGTAGAGTTTGTAGTTGGATTCTCCCTTATTTCATATACTTTGATGTCTTTGCCTTTTTTTTTTTTAAATGCCAGCCTATCAGCAGTGCTAAGGAAGGCTGAGCAACATTCACTATACCATAGTTATGGCTGGAAATCTAAAGGATTGTGAGGCATGACATTCATAGATGAGTTTCATTCTATTTCACTGAAGAGAAATAAGAGGAGTGAAAGCAAAACAAGAAGTTCTGGCCAGCAGCTTCAGGCAGTGATCCAGTCAACAAACTTGAATTAACCATTGTCTTGCCTCCTTTCATCAGAGGCAGCCTTCACTAAACCTCTGAGTAAAAAGTTGGTTATGCTGACTGACTCCATCTCCCTCAATCTGCTGTTTAAAATTCTACGGATTTAACACGTTTGTATCTCATCCTTTCTCCAAGGATTGTGAATTATTAAGTATTTGTGGAAAAATTGGGCTAAACTTTAACAACCCTGTGAAGCTGGGTGACAGCAACTTGCTGAAAGCTCCTCAGTGTTTCTTGTGTCTGCAGAGGAATTAGAATCGAACTCTGTCTGGACTGAGTCGGGCACTCGGTGCACTCGTGTGATCTGGGCTTGGACTCTGCTTTCTTCTGAATGCCTTCTTTTCCTTTGAGTGGGACTGAAAGTGGTTTACTACTACTACCACTACTACTACTACTACTACAACAACAACAACAACAACAACACAGCAAAACTTATTGTTAAAAATCCACAAGATGAGATAGTTAAAACCAGATTAAACTATCAAAAAAATAAAACTTGATTAAAAACCTTATATCCTTAAACATGCACACACACACCAGCACAGTAATAAGCAAGATCCAGCACATTATTTTGGTAGGATGGGCCTAAAGGGAAAACAGAGAGAAAAGGGAAAAGCAGGTAAGTGTGCCTCATAAACTCCCACCAGCAAGTTAAAGAGGCACAGAGCTCTGAGTTTTCCCAACAAAATGTAAATCATAAGAAAAGTGGAGGATGGTGAGAGAGGGGAAAAAATCATCCCTGCATGCATTTTGGAAGAAGCTTTCAAGTGGTCTCTAGAAGGTTTGAAATTATTCTGTTCACTTATACAAGGTTTATGTGACCTAGTTGTTTCATTTCACACGTGTATGTGTATGGTATGTGTACCAAAAGCAGAAATAACATAGAAAAGAATAGGGACATCCTTGATCCTCGCACCACAAAAAGAAGAGTAGTTCAATAAGTTTCAGCAAAATTTTTATCCAAAACTAACAATCATGTTAGTTTTGGATAAAAATTTTGCTGAAACTTATTGAACTACTCTTCTTTTTGTGGTGCGAGGATCAAGGATGTCCCTATTCTTTTCTATGTTATTTCTGCTTCTGGTACCAAATTTTCTGTTAGAGAACACCTGAGAACACACATGCAGTTCTCCCTCCACATTCATGAATTTGACCGTTGTGAATTTGATTATTTGCAAGGCACACATATGCCTCCCCGCCATTCTCCTCCTCCCATTCCCTTGCTTGTTGCTGGGTGCAGAGAAGGAAGCCAAATGCCCAGGCAGGAGGCAAGGAAATGGGGAGGAAGCACATGCACACCTTCTTTCTCCCCTCTTGAGCTGCCCCTCCCATTCCCTTGCCTCTGGCCCCAGTGCTGAGAACTCAAGCAAGGCAAAAGGGAAGGGAATGGTGGGGGAAAGGCTGGTGTGAACCTTCCTCCTCTTCTCTGGAGCTCTCTTCTCACTGGCCCTGATGCTGAGAACTTTTGCCAAGGCAATAGGCAAGGGAATGAGGGGGGTAGGCTCACAGGAACCTTCCTTCTCCTCTACAGAGCTCCCTCCTCCCATTCCCTTTCCTCTGGCCCTGGCTCTGAGAACTCACGCTAAGGCAGAAAGGAAGGGAATGGGGAGGAAGCTGATGCAAGCCTTCATTCACCCCTCTGGCCCTGGCAAGCAAAAGGCAAGGGAATGGGAGGCAGGAGCCCCAGAAGTGAATGGAAGGGGGGATCACAGGGGGAGTTATTTGTGTTTTTTCCACTTTCAAGAGAGTTCTGCTCTCCATCCCTTAATGTTAGTGGAGAGGCCACTGTACTATGTTAATGGAGGTATTCTTGTAGTTCCTTCCTTTGTCTCTCCAGAAATAATACTGACAGGAATGATTTGAGATTGCCAGAGAGGGAACCACTGCACCAGGTGTGGGAATCACATGGACCTCCACACAGTATGAAATTGTAGATGTGGATAATTACATACATTAATCTATATAAAATCCCAGATAGAGAAAGTTTTGATTACTCTTTAGTCTGCTTATTTCATCACATTAGTCCCAACTAGAGCAGACTCATTCAATCAGTTGTCAAATGATAGTCAGTAGATCCCATTGACTGAATGAATCTACCTTAATTATGACTAACAACAGGATTTAATTAACAACAGCAATAATTGTTGTTTGTGCCTACAATCTGCTCAGAAAGCTGTTTACATGGTTAGTTTAAAATGGTTCTCATGGAAGAGATATTTTTATTTGAAAGGGCCTTGGTCGCCTTCCACTTTTATTGCTGCTGGTTTTTTGTTATGTGCTGTCAAGTCAGTTTTGACTTAATGGTGACCTTATATATGGGATAACTCTATTCCGCAACTCACTCATTTTTGGCGCTGGGGTGCGGTGCTCCCGCGAGCAGCCTCCGGAGAGAGAGTCTCGCTTCCCTGCTTCTTCGGCTCCGCACGAGCTTCGTGCTTGTGCAAGAGCCCCGCCTCTTCCTTTCGCAGTGCAGCCTGGGACAGGAAGTGCGACTGGCCCAGCTCCCGAGGCTCCACACACAAGGTAAGTGCGTGTGGAGCCCCGGAGTGATGCATGACCATGCAGCATTTTCAGCTTCAAGCCGAAAATGAAAAAATGTGTGCGCAGTCCGTGTCAGGTCCTGGAGCGTCGCGCAAATGTGAATGCATCATGTGGACCACTGCTCACATATGCGTGATGCTCAAGGGTCCCTTTCGCATCAAAAATGCCATGTGAAAAGGGCCTAAGAGCCCTAGTCTGTAGTCTTGTTCGGATCTTGCAAATGCAGAGCAATAGCTTCCTCAGTTTAATCAATCCAGCATTGTAATCTTTTACAAAGGGTCATATCATCTTGTGACACATCCAAATACAATAGCCTTAGTTTAGTCATTTTGCCTTCAAATGAGAGTAGAGGGTTGATTTGCTCTAAGATCAATATTTTTGAGCTTTTCCACACTACGCTGTTATAATACTGTTCTACTTTCAACATCCTGTGGAATTCTGGAGTTTGTAGTTTACTGAGGCCAGAGAGCTCTCTGGCTGAGAATTCTAAATGCCCCTCCCTAAACTGCAAATCCCAGGATTCCACAGGATGTTGAAAGTGGAATAATAGCACTATAACAGTGTAGTGCAGAAAGACCCCTTGACTGCTGCTGACAGTAGACACTGTTCTGTTCCTTGATTCTGAATTGGGAGTCAAGCAATGTTAATCAGCCAGTTGCAGGAGCAAAGTAAAGACCAATTACACTTCCAGGACTTTTTAATTATTTCAGCCTAGGAAGCGAGACCGTATCCTACATGCAGAGGTTTGATCATGTTGAAGATCAAGCAGAGATCATATTAAAGTAGGCATTCCAGTAAATCTCATGCTGGGATGTCACAGACTGTATGTTTGGAAATGTTGTTTTCTGGGGAAATGAAGAGGGGCGTGCACAGTCTTGATGAAAAAATGCCCACCTTGCAAACAAACACCCAACATTATATTCTGGAATACTTCCTCCCTGAATGGATTATATGGAGTCTTAATGGGAAAAACCTAAATTCTGCCAAATAGATTTCTTTTTTAAAAACAGTCTGGGAAGAGATTCATTTACTCAGTTTTACTCAGTCTCCCACACTCTTATTAACCTTTCTTTCTGGCCAAAAGAATAAAGCTATCTTTGGCTGTTAAGTAGATTACTATAGTCTCCTAGGTCTCCAATCTTGTCAAACTTCCATTCCCTCCCATCCCCGACTGTTCAGCACTTTTGGCTTTCATACTTACTTATGTATCCTTTTAGTCTGCTTTTTAAAATAAGTGGCTAAAAAAAAAATTAATTCAGAGTTGCAGTACCACCCTCTGGCTATCTGTGTTGTTACTGCTGCAGCACAGCAGGGAGCAGGGCCAGCTCACCAGGGAACGTCCTTCTCCTCTGGCATCTTGTCACAGTAGCACCAAGTGAAGCTTCTGAGTCCTTCTCAAGAGTCCCCTGATCAAAACACAAACGGGATCTCACTGGCAATTAAGCAGAGTTGGCAGCATTCTTCTCCACATTCTTTATAGACTCCATATTCTGGGTAGAAAATGTGCAAATTTTTCTTATTTCCCCATGCTGTTGAGACTGAATATGTTGAGACACTGCACTGGAAAAATTGTCAGCCTCTGCCAGGTTTGTTGCCCCAGAATAAAAACAAATAGACCAGCATGTTGTTGTTGTCCACAGCAGCAATATTTAAAATGTGTTGTATTTGTTGCAAAAAAAAAAAAGAAGAAAGAGGACTTTATTAAAAAAAAAGTTCCAAAATAAACAGAGTCCCAAAATGTAGGAAAAAATCATGAAAATGCACAAAAGATGTTCCTTGGTAGGGGAGTTTTGAAATCTTTCACTCTCATGTGAAAGAATGAAATGTGCAAAGATTTCTGTATCTACTGTGGACTCATAGAGGGCAGTCTCCAGATGGCAGGCAGAGTTATCATCTACAACAATAATGAGGAAAAAGCAGCCCATAGACTAGATGTGATCTCCAAGCTATTCAGGGAATGTGAGAATCCTTGGGTCCCAGAAATTTAGTTATTTTTGGCCAGTTCTCACCCCCAGCCCCTCAACTATGCTAAACCACTCCAAAACAGGGAAGTTTTGCTTTCCACATACCTTGTAACCCTCCTGAAATAAACAGCACAAAAATGTCAAATCACTTCCTATTTGGGATGAATAGGAATGTTGGGGGTTCTTGGGGCGAAAAAATGCTCCCATCCCCAGCAGGGTTGCCTGCCCCTGGTCTATCACTATTCCTATCATATGAGGTGAAAATAACCCAGATGGTGGCAGCACGTGTAACTCAGAGCCTAGAAATGGTAGCTTTGTGGCTAGCAGAATTCTCCAGCCGGCCTGGACAGTAACAGAAAAATTCTAGGACGTCATCAGAAAAATAAAACTTTTCATGCTCTGGTGAACTTTGTGAACCTCTTGTGACAATAGCCATATTTTGCCTTTCAGTTTTTCTTGCCCCCCTCTCTCCTCCATTTTACCTACTCTTGTTCTTTGCACCTAGAATGAGGTTACTTGGAAGTGTTGGTGTTACCACCGTGTACTGGCCTGGCCTTTGGTGAGTCAATGATATCATTTTGATATCATAATTTGGCCCTACTCTGCCACCAGCCAAGTGTTTGTGAGGCCCGCCAAACAAGCGCGAAGCTAGGCATGGCTGTTACTTGCTGCTCCCACCAAATCAAGCCAGATATTGCCAGATCTGCTTTAGGGGACCTCCCGAAACAAACACCTTCGTTACATATGCACACTACTACAAACGGACCCTCTGCCCTGAGAGGACATCCCGGTGGGCTAGGTACTCAACTGCCGTGCTAGCCGCATTTACACACCGGCTATACCATTGTCAATTTGGACTTTAACTTAATCATGCAAATTCTGACCTTTCGGAGGCTTTGTCTCCAACCCAAAACTTATTGTTTTCGCCCGAGACCAGACTAGCCTGTGGTTGTTCTTTCCCCTATAAAAATCCCCCACTTTTGAGAGCTCTTCGGAACTATCGCCGGATCACCCGAACTTCATTCTGCCTTGCTGCCGCTCAGTTCAGCAGATTCCCCTCGGCTGCCACGCCAGGTTTCCACTTCTTCAATCAGGCTCCTTCAGGACTGCAGGACAAGTGGCGTATCACCCATTCCCCTTGAAATTCTCTTTTCCTTTTCTAGTTAGGAGTGTGTCTGTGTTTTTCTTTAATAACTGTTTAATAAATGTTAATTGTTATTTGAACCATTTGCCTCCTCACTGATCTGACGCTGTATACATAGGGTAAAAGATCCTGCTGCATTGCCCTGCCTCTCGTTAGCCAAGAGAGTGCTCCAGCTAATTTCCCTCAACTTTGCTTAGTTTGTTTGGTAGTTTGGGCGCCCCTCCCGGGACCCCCCATTCACAGGGTAACATTGGGAAAGGAAGAAAGTGCTCTTTGTCACCTCTGTTTTCCTGTAGCAGCTTGCCAGAAGATGCTCTCTGAGGATGATTGTTTTGATTGGCTCCTCTATGAGTAACTAAAGTGCAATGCAAGTGTAAAATGAATCACTATGGCCAATACAAGTGATTGGGCTTCTCTCTACCAGACCTGTTTAAATGTAAGCTTGCTGTGACAGTAATAAAGAGACAGCCATGGGGCTGTGAGCCTGGGGAATCAAACAAATGACAAGCTTCAGAGCACCAGAAACAGTGTCAGTTTATTTCAGTGGGGCTGCACTTGACTTTAAAAGATAGCATGGTTCAACAATTGTGATGGATGGCAAAAGGGAAAGTTTAACTTCTTACAAGCAGGCAGGCCTGCTGGGTGTTTGAAATCTGCTCTTCAGTCTACGTGAATGCAGACTACCTCCCCTCCCCTCCCCTCCCCTCCCCTCCCCTCCTTTTAAACTCCATCCAGGTGGAATTACTGTATTTACCAGCATATAAGATGCACTGGGGTATAAGACGCACTCCATTTTTCAGTCATTTTTGAAAAAAACTTTTTTTTTTACTATGGCAGTGAGGCTTCCCTATCTGCAATTCCCTTCCATTCACCTCCATGGGAGTTCTCCTGAAGAAGGCAAAATGCATAGAGGGGAGGTCTAGGGAAGCCGCATAGACCCTCCCTTGCCTTTTCTAGGCATTAAAAAACTGCCTGGACAAGACCAGCCAGAGGCGGAGGCAGAGCCAGCATTAAAAAAATGCCCAGAAAAGACCAGCCAAGGGTCCAAGGGCAGAGGCAGCACGAGCACCG
This sequence comes from Iguana delicatissima, assembly GCA_948472985.1. Lineage (NCBI taxonomy): Eukaryota > Metazoa > Chordata > Lepidosauria > Squamata > Iguanidae > Iguana > Iguana delicatissima. Next base: position 393,651 of record CAOKZL010002241.1, read on the forward strand.
GGCTGCCCAGACCCTTGGTTACCTTTTCTGGGCTTTAAAAAAATGCCCAGAACAGATCAGCTGAGGGTCCGGGGGCGGAGCCTCATGGGAGTCCTCCTTTCGCCTTCTCCCGTTTCATAGGCATTTAGCCTGGGGGGGTGAAAGGAGGGCTTCCAGTGAGTACTCAGCGTATAAGATGCACCCCATTTGTAAGAGGTATTTTGGGAAGAAAAAAAGTGTGTCTTATATGTCAGCAACTATGGTAATATTCTTTTAAAGTTTTTATTCTCAGTGCCTGAGAAGTCAAGACACTGAGTGCTCTACCAACTTGCATACATTTCAGGTAGACCTTACCGGAAGATAAATGTACTCTACTGACACAAAATAAGTGCATATCTTTGCTGATTCAGATTGTTGATCCTCTGTAAGATTCATCATTATACTACCTGCTCAAATCTGTTAACTGAATGGATTTTACCTCTCATAATGCATGTCATTTGAACGTTGTGTCCATGGGGCAGATCAGAGCTTTTAGAAGAAAGAATATAACAACTCAGAGAAGTAATTCATAGTTAAGAAATGATAGGCTACTGTTCTGGGTGTCATCACATCATCCTACTACTGTTCAGTTATGAAAGCCTTCAGCATGTCATGACATAACATCCTTCTTAAAAATAATTTTCCAGGCTTTAGTGCAGATAGAGCCCCACATATGATTTGTCTCACATTGGCACATTTCAGGCTCACAGTTCTGTGACCCAGCTGTTGTGAGCTGCATCTACCCAGGCAGAATTGCTCTACCATAGGCCTGGATCATAGTTCAACCATCCTTTAGCACACTACTTCCTGGTCCACTGTCCTAAATCTGCACCTCTGTACTATAATTTAAAGTGTTTATCTATCTCTTATACTATGCATACATGGCCACAGAATCACCACACTTGGTGTGCTATGTAATGGGACCAAAACCAAAATAAGAGTAAAATTTTGGACCTAAGATATCTATCAGTGTGGGTAACTCCATGCCATATGCTTCAAATTTCTGTATTTTTTGTTCTCAAATTTTAATTTATGAAAAGAAGTTGAACAAACTTGCTATTTAGGCCCCTTTCAGACTGTACAATTATAATGCTATTTGTTATTTAGTCCCCTCTCAAACTGTGCATTTATAGTGCTATAATTCCACTTTAACTGGCATGGCAACTTCCCGTGGAATCCTAGGGTTTGCACTTCAGGGATGAGTTCCTATAGTGGTTCAGCAAACTACAAATCCCAGGATGCCATAGGATTCAGCCATGGCAGTTAAGATGGAATCATAGTGATAATTATGTAATGTGATAAGGCCCTTAGACTCTTGAAATGTTTTTGTGTTGGTGAAATTGCTTTTTTTTGATCTATCAAATATTAGTTTCATTCCGGTAATGAGAGAAATCAACAGCAAGCCAGATGGATAAATTTCCTAGCTACATATATGTTGTCACATGCAAATATTATGCAAATATGTGTCTTGTATGTTTGTTGACTTTGGCTTTGGGTCTCTTCTATGTAAACTTGTGCCTTACAAACTTGTGAGCTCAAGACCTAGGTCTTCATAGTACTAGGAATAACCCTGGGAGAAGAGATCAGGTTTTTTCTTTTTGGTGACCATTTCTTATCTGAATTTCATCCATACATCTGCTGCTGCTGCTTCTTTCTTTCTTTCTTTCTTTCTTTCTTTCTTTCTTTCTTTCTTTCTTTCTTTCTAAATGGTATCTCTGTGTGTTTCCTACAGGGCACATGCATGCTTTTGACTGGAAAAACTGTGTACTAGAAAAGGTTTAATGCCTGTGGCCCAGTTCAGCCCTTTGTCTGTTTCCAGGGGGAGGGGTTGTTGTCTCTGTATTGCCCTTTCAAAAAATGTAAGCAATTCAGTCATTGATCTCTAATTCTAACACTCTTTAAGATGCCTCACATAATGGGGAGGATCATGGAATGGGACTTTCACCTCATCCCCACATGAACAGACATCTGGAGCCAGCCCTCTCCTGCTAGTGACTCACATCCAGGGAGAGGCATTTATGATTGCTGTTATGTGCCTTCAAGTTTATTCTGACTTAAAGCAACCCTATCAGAGAGCTTTCTTGGCAAGGTTTATTCAGAGGAGGTTTACCATTGCCTTCCTCTGGCTGAGAACCGCAGTGGGTTTCCATGGCTGAAGGTGCATTTGAATCCTGGTCTCTAAGACTTCTAATTCAACAGTTAAGTCACTATATCACATTGGCACGCATTAGAGAGAAATACACCAGAAAGTAATGTTGAAATCTTGCTTTAGCTTCAGTCAGATTTGAGCAGAATAGAACTCTTGGACTAATGTTTTAGAACAGTCCCCTTCTTATTAAAAGGGTGCAACAAGAAACAGTCCTTTTTCCATCCATGCACTGAATTTCTTTGTGATCCTCAAGTTCTATATTCCTGCATCATTATTATTTACAACATCAGTAATGACAGCTAACATACTATAGTATAGTGCAAAATGTGGTTCACTGTAAAAGATAAAATGCTGCAGTATATTGAATATTGTATATTTACAACAGGATCCAGTTAGAGTTTAAATGGCAAAGATTCTCTCATGATGCCTTAGGAGAGAGACAAATGCAGACAGGGCAAAGGAAAGGCTAAGCAGAGCTACATATGGTTTTGGATTTGTTGGGATCTCTTTCTTTGGACATTCTTAACCATGTTCTTTCTTCCTGGAGTTTTTTTAAAAAAACCCCCATGAGATTCTAATTTGTAGATAGGATGCCCAGGCCTGGAAGGAGGGGATATGATGACTTGCTTTAAAAATTTTTTTGCAAAAATACAGAATAGCATCATGATCTTAAGAGATATATTCAGTTAATTTTAATGGAAGGTACTTCTTCCAACTATGTATTTGGTATCTCACTCTTAGACCTAGGACGTTTCCACACTAGACTGTTACAATGCTTATTATTCCACTTTCAACATCCTGTGGAATCCTAGGGTTTGCAGTTTACGGAGGGGCCTTTGAGGTCCCTCTCTAAACTGAAAACCCTAGGATTCTGTAGGGTGTTGAAAGTGGAATAATAGCACTGTAACAATCTAGTGCAGAAATGGCCCTAAATTTGGAGACAAAATATGCTCTGAACTTTACTTAGTTGCTTTATTGCAAATATAACAAAATTGTGCATAATCTGTTGGCCACTCTCCATTTGTTCATTTTTTTGATCGTAGAAACAGATTGCCAGAAGTGAAGACTGTGCTAGTTTCTTGGACCAGAGGAAGAATTACATTGTAAATGTGTCAAAGACGTAGCCTCAAGCCATGAAATGTTTATTTCTGCCACATTATTATTTTTTAATCCTCCTCGGCAAGGTTCTATTTTATCTTTGGCACTGTACCAGAAGCACTCCACCCAGACAAACAAATTCTGCCTCATGCTGAAGTTTCTGAAGTAACAAATAGATTAGCTATTTTCTTTCCCCTTAAGAGTAGGTCCCTGTAATAAAGGAAAAATACCTTGTAGCAGTTTGTTTATGCATATTTGAATATTTACCCAGGTGGGAAAGAAACTGAAATAGAGCATCTGTTAATACTTGGACTCCAAATTGTTTATAGAGAGTTCACTATCTGAGGTGGAGCAAATAGAGATAGGAAAACCTTTCAGATTTTGCACTTATCTTTTGATTCAAACAAGTTTTGTGTTTTCTAATTATATGTGCTTATGATCCAAGCTACTCCGTTGAGAATTTTGTGGATATTTGTGTTTGTTTTCTTTTTTTGAAGCTTAATGAATTATGAAATTCCAAAACCTGAAGATTAATGTTTCCTGCTTCCAGATATAGGTCTGTGAATAATCCTGTATAACTAGCTTATCACACAATGGACCTGCTTTTTGCAGAGGGGTGAGGTGGGAACTAGGCTGTGGTCTGACAATGGGGGATGAGTTTACTCTGGCCCTGGTGTTATGGCCAGACCATTTGTTAATGAGATTTAGGCTTAGATTGGGGGCAGGAACAGTACTGGGGCATTTGCTAAGATTGTCCACTGTAGAGGCTGATGGACTTCAGAAGGACTCCTTGAACCTATCAGGGAGTTTCCAGATGGAAGTACTAACACATCTGTCAAACAACTCATCACTCTGTATAGTGCAGACTCTGAAGATCCACGCAGTCACTTCTAAGTATCCCAGTGTTCAGAGCTTGTTTTTCTTCATGGTTTATGAGGGTATTTGATGTCATGAACGAGTTGGAAGGCAGCTGAAATACAAGTGGCAGGAAAAAACCACAGTGAGTGTGACGTATAAAAGCCCATTGTTCGGTCTGCTTTCAGGCACAACCCAAGGTGGGCCAGTCTTCAAGAACAGTTAGTTTAGATGAGGATAATCAAGAAACAGGGACAAATGCACCAAAGGCTTTTGGACAGGAGTGGGAGTTTTTGTTGGACTTCATAGTCAGTCATGAGGAATGCTGTTTACTTGTGAGGCATCTTTCAGGCCAGGCGTCCATTCATTTTCAGAGAAGGATTCTTCTAGCGAGGGATGGTAGTGAAGAAAATGTTATTTCTCCACCACCATTGTTTCCTCAGTGTTACCTGGAAGAATTTTTATGACTGGGCTTGACTCTGTCTTTTGTGACTTGGATATACTTATATCCATTATGATTTAGCCACTGCACATGAAACAATACAGTTAGTGAATGCTGAGAGCACCAACTGGTCTAGCTTTGTGTGTGATAATGTTCAGATATTGTGCTATGAACTGCACAGTTCTTCATTTTCCTTCCCATGACTTTATAGTTAGATATGCTGCACTCATAGTTACACCTGGTAGTATCATTCCATACCATGTAAATGAGCAGGAAGGGATAATGGTCAGTGTGTCTGATAAGTTTTGGCAACCTGGATCCACGTAACAGAAGAACACTTGACAACTTAACAGGTCTCATGTTTGCCTTCTGCTATAGGGAAAGTGGAATAGCAAAAAACCCAAGTTCAAGTCCAATTGCAGTAGTCTCCTTCATCTTCAAGAGTAGTTCCTTGGAAGAAGTTTTGCCTCACCAGATTTCATCTCTTTTAGCAAGTAACAGAGTCACACTAACTTAGAAATCTTTGTGTTCCCAGTTCCTCACACTCGTGTCTTCATGTGCTAGTTACACTTGTTTCAGTTAAGGAAATCCACTCTCTTATATGTACGGGTTCTAAATGTGCCTCTACAGATTGGTTTCCTTCATTCTATGCTGCCTTGGTGTTTCCTACCTTCCCATTCATCCAGGCCACTAGATGGAGCTCTTTTCAGGATATGGCTAAATGGGACTTTGTGTAGAGATGAGAGGGAAATAGCGCATCCTTGCTTTCTTTTGTTTAAGGAATTATTCCTTTGTTTGGTTCCCCTCTCCTATAAAAAAGGCATAATGCATCACTGATTACTCCTGTGCTACCTCATTACTAATTTTGAGAGAGTCTCTGTTGTAGGTGGTCTTGTACATGGATCCTGCAGCAGTGGACAGGCAGCTTTCTACAGCTCCAGTGAATGAGTAGGTAATAACAGCCCCATCCTGGTGGTCTGAGGAATTCAAAATGTCTTGCCTGAGTAAGGGCTTCAGAATCTAGCCCTTTCCCCTTATGAAAAGGATAAAGCAGAGAGTCTAAACAAAGGATGAAGGGCAAGTGCTCACAATTAATAGATGCATAAGAAGGAAAAAACATAAAGCCCCTAAACACCCCACTGAGTTGTTCATATGCTTATGTGAAATCTTGCCCATTTCCACCCCGCCCTCAGCTGCTGTGTGATGGAGGCAGCTGACAGGATGAATTATGGCTTCCCCCTTCCCCCTGCCTCTCTGGAAAGGAGTGACACATTTAGTCCACCCTGGTGATGCTCCAGTAAGTTAAACGAATTATGGGAGCTTCTGCACCTCTTATCGGCTCTGACCTGTCTCAGGGACTAGACCCAGCTGATGTGATGATGGAGTTCTATTCTGGCTTTAGCACCAGATCCAAGCCATGTGCATTTCTGTGTGAGGAATGCCCAGGCTGCTTTGAATGTGGAGCTCATCTCCTTAGGGAATGAGAAGGGGGAGGGGAAGGGGGAGGGGAAGGGAGGAGAGACAAGAGAAACCTGTGCAGAATTGCTAATCAGCCTCTGCCTTGTGTCCTCCCGGTCTACAGATGGCTTCTTGCTGGGTTGTAAGCCTATCAAAGTGAAACACCTTCATTGTCAGGCTGGTAGAAAGTGCCTTATGCTTTTGCTGACTGCTCTATGCAGAAGATGGTGGGGTGAGTGTTTTAAAGATTACTGCAGAAGTCCAATTAAGCTGGGAGCACTCCTGTAAGAAATAATCATTGACAGGGCTAAAGCTGCTAACAAAATATGTGCTTTCCCCTTTTTAATCTACCTCGAAATGGAAACCATTGTCCCTCAATTGGCTGCAGGTTATAACTTTCAGAACAGGTCGGTGCAGTGCAATTTTCTGCTTGATCCTTATTTTTAAAATCATAACTTGCTTATTGTTGCACATGTGGTAAATCTGTTAGGACATCATAAATCTCCAATGTGGTCAGGAAAAGTAGTAAAAAGACGAGTGGAAAATGGGAGCTTTTTAATTTTTTGATATAGGGAAACAAGTAATGTGTCTTTAATTTATATAATAATATAATTTATAATGAGATACATTCTATTTATATGCATTGCATCTGCATACCCAAAAGGATTGTCCTCTCTCGGGATTCAGCCAAAATACCACAAAGTTCCCACTTCTATCAATGAGGAATGCATTGTTCATTCTCTCTTTCCATAATACTATGGGATAAAAGCCCAAGTGTGTTTGCTAGTGTGTGGAACAATACTTTTTCACTAATTTATGTTTTCAACTTAGTCTGTTTGCAAATAAACGTTGGTATTATTACATTTATTGTCCTGGAGGCATAAGTGGTTGGAGTAGCAAATTACATATAGGACAGAGCTTGGATGATATGGGTTTTAATTTAGCCTGTTAATCCATAAAAAAACTCCATAAAATTACAATTTATTGAGCTAAATCCAATCACTAGTCTCAGAGTAGGTCCATTGAATCAATTGTTAGACTTTAAGTCAACATGCATGCAAGTCTCATTGATTCACTATGTCCATTCTAATCAAGAGTAACAAATGCATTTAGATGACTATTTTCAACAGCATCTTGTGGACTGATAAAGTCAAGTAAATGCTATCTGTTGCCAAACCAATTTCATTTTATTTTTCATATTGTTATTCGTAGTGGCTGAACAAGCTGTAGGTCACAGAAATATATGCACTATTTTTTTCATTAAGAAAACAGGTCATAATTAATTGAGATTTGACAGAATGAGACAGAATATTCAGTTCGTTTCAAAATATTTATTGCCAGCTTCATAGAAGATTTCAGCACAACAGCTGAAAGGGAAAATGGACAGCAGTCATTAATTAAACTCAGAGAATGTCAACACCCAAAGATGATTTGCATTATTCATATCTGAAAATACCACACAGAGCTAATTCAGTTCACAGCCCAAGCCATGAACAGTCCTGAATAGTGATTGCATCACTTCCAAAATTATAACATGAAAGTTTAGTACCTCATTAAACAATGAGTCTGAGTGGATATATGGAGTGACCACACACCCACCTTTCCTACATAACTTGGCCTGACTATTCACTTTTTCTATTCTTGTTGGACCTTAATGTTTGTCTACAACCTCTCTCTCTATGCAATCCTATATATATAATACAAAAGTGCACTATTAGTCCATGCCGTATCAGTTACTCAGTTAACCCCCACTTCTGTCCTTGGGAATTCAGCCTCTATGAAGTGTACAGTATGCATATAGACTTTATTTGGACATGATGTGACATAAGAGTGGCAGAGACAGGGCAGTTACACTGAAAAGGTGTTGAAGGAAAAGACTGGCACATAGAATCTCCTTTCCATGCGCAGCCTGCAGCAGGGGAGAGATCTCATTTGGCCTTGTACAAAGTTCACCACACAGTCCCTTGTGTTCAACTGGACAAAAGTGTTAACAAATGAGTCACTGCATCCTGTCGATTTTATGTGTATCTGCCAAGACCTCGTTCCAGCACTTCCTTTAGTCTTTTTTGTGTGCCCTCATACCTAGCAGTGCTATTTTAATTCATTCATTCGTTAATCATGCTTTTAGTAAAGACTTCAGGAAAAAAAAAAACCCCAGAAAACACAAAAACACTTATAAAGCAAACGCTACAAATTAAAAAAAACACCTATACAATACAAATATTAAACATTGCTAAGAGCTTAAAAGCCAGTTAAAATAATCAGTAGGACTAAAATTGTGTCTACAGGGCTATTTATTATTAATCTAATCTTGGCCCAAAGAACTGCACACAGTTCCAAAGAGATTCTCAAAAGATCAGAAGAGTGCTAAAAATGCAGTGAAAGAGCTTGGCTGTACACCTTTCAGACAACCAAATGCTGATGTACTGACTCTTAGCAGATGTTTTCAGGGAGCCAGTATTGGCTGTTTCTCCCTATCTCAGTAAGTTTCCGAGATTTGGGACAAAGACAAAACTGAGCTTGAGCTCCACATGGAAGCTATTTTTGTTTTCGAAAAGGTGGGGGAGCTGACAAAGGGTTTAACAAAAGAGGCTGAGGATCTGTGGCTTTTTGTCAGTCACCAGCTGTCTTGTTGTGTACTAATGACTCTGTGAGAAGTACCTGCCAAGTGGCAGGGCTGAATTCTGGCTCATTCTGTTTCATTCATAGCCACTGCAGTGCTGTAGTTAGAGCTCTCAGCGTGGATGTCGCTTGTCCATGGTGCTGAAGTTAGATGGTCTTCTGCCTCCTTGTAACTAAAATAGAACAGCTGCAGGCTCAAGATAAATAGAAACAGAACTACTTGGGCAATGTAAAGCATCCATCAGCATTATTTACAACAACATAAATCCCATTATCTATCAAATTCTTCATAGCTCTTTGGGCACCAAAGAAGACGAAGCGGGAGATTTCAAAACTGGGTCTCCTGTAGTAGGAATTCTTTTCAAAGTGGTCCTTGTTGATGGGAGGGGAAACTAGATAGAAGGGAGGAGAGGAAAGAAATGCAGGGGGGAGGGGCTGTTGCAACCTTTGTTTCATGCTTGGTTTCCCTAATCTAAATTGCTCTACAGGCTAATAGCAACAAGTATTTTGGGAGGCAGAATCTGCAGGATCTCTCTGTCTCTGTCTGCCTGACTCTCTCTCTCTCTCTCTGTGAGACTAATGATCTGTTCTTTGTAGGTTAACTTGAGTTCTCCTCTGCTATATACATGCTAAGATGCAAGATGCAAAAATAAAAAAATGTAAAACCAGCTATTAGTTTTGTAATGCAGACATTCCTCAGTTAATAAAGTCTCTGACAGTGCAGCTCCTTTTTATAAAGGCTTTCTACTCCCATCCAGTCCCCTTTTCCCCTCCTTATTCTCTGTCCAGCTAGAAGTATTTTAGCAGCATTGGCATTGGGAAAAAAGTGATGGAGAGCTAGTGAAATACAGACTTTCAATGTCATGTTGCAGCAGTGTGTCTGCAGTAAACGATGCACTAAACAAAGCTTGAGCTGAGGAAGAGTGGGATTCTTCTATAGCCAATTCTACAGTAGGCATCTGGGGGCCTTCTTAGGCAAAATAAATAACAGTTGCTTCCAAAGTTCCCTTACTGAGCCTGCATGAACATCATAATAGAGAGAAAGAGGGAGGGCAGATAACTGTGCCTTACCAGCTACCTCAATATGTTAAAAGCAGCATACATGTGTTAAGTTTGGCCACCAAAATGGAAATGATAAAAAACAATGGAGTCTGGTGGTGTGAAAGAGCATCATTCCTAAATGCGCTTTGGAAGAAGCTATCAAATGGTATCTAGAAGGTTCAAAATATTTTGGTTTAGTTATGCAGTGCTTACCTAACCTGGTGGTTTAATTTCACTTGTGCATATTGTTAGTTTTGAATAAAAAGTTTGCTGAAATATGTTGTTGTTTATGGATTACACACCTAGACACATTCTTTCCATTTCATGTATCCCCCTGGCAGCAAATTTCCCGTTGAAGAAGCAATGCTTTATTAAGCAAGGTGCCTTTGGCTTCTGCAAACAGGAGAAAATGATGTTATCTGGTGTTTGTTTTCCCTTTCTGTAAATGATCCCATCATTTCTTGGTTTGGATTTCTGCCGTATCCTGCTAACTGACCATGTACTATGGCAATCAAAGTTTTCCTTGTGTTGGCCAATGAAATGCAATTAGCCAATAGCTGTTCTGCAGTTAGAAAGACAGCAGACTGAAATTTAGCATTTCCTGCTTTCAGTCTCAGTAGGAAATGCTAAACCACGTGTAGTGCATTTTCCCACCAGAGCTTGGCTAGATCCTACTGTGGGTTTCAGTACCAACAGCAACAAAGTGTTGAGGGACATCCAAATCCTTTTGTGACACAACAGGTTAGGTTCATCTGTTCTGGAATGTCCCCAGGAGTAAATTTACTTGAATGGATTAAATCATAACAAGCTTCTGAGAGTGATCTGTCACTTTTCTCCCTCCCAAAAAAACTTTACAAAAATTCCTGCTAGTACTTAAGATCTTTACTTCTGTTTGAAGCCTGTAGATTTTCTCAGATGATCTGAAGTATTCTTGCATTTGGTTTGGTGGGTTTCAGTAATACCAAAGAGCTTGTTTTTATCACATCACTTTCATGAAAAGGCCGATTAAAAAATAGAAACATGGGAACCACCACAAAAAATTAATAAATTTAGGCAATTTTTTAAACCACCTTTAAAATAGTTGGTGGTAGTACATAAATGGGTAGCTTATGCAGGCCGGCTTGTAGAACAAACACAGGTGTATTCCTTCAGACTTCTCATCCAACTGAAGCTGAAACAGATACGCATTTTTAATATACAGTCATTGGGGCTTTTGTAATGTGATCTCTTGTATTTTTTTGTCATTCTGTTTTTACAGCATATTTTTGTTTGTGGGTGAGAAGACAGCACTATGGGGTTCCTCACTGGTTTTCCAGCCAAATACTTGCCTAGACGCTAGGTTTTGAGCTGCCTTGCTTAGCTTTAGCATGGGCACTGTAGTACGTGCCTTCAGTCCATACCCTGGGCTCAAGCCTGCTGACCTGGAATCTCTCCCACACGCTTTAATCCCTTACATAGCACTTGGTAATAGTTATCTGATGTCCATGAGGGAGAAATAATCTCCCTTTCAGCAAATTTTTAAAGGTGCAGAAGGGCAGCTTCTTGTTACTGAATGCCTTCATTCACAAGGAAACGTACATCTATATCTCAGAGCTTTGAAAACAACTATCGAAAACCCACTTTTGCAAGCTGTGGTAGACATGTGCCCAGAAAGCCCAGAATTTTTTTCTGTGTACAAAAGACATCATGACTGAACTTCTCTGAAACATCCTGCTTAAACCGTGGCTTGGAAGAAGTGATCTAATATCACACTTCTGTTTGGTTTTTGGTGAAATATTGGTTAAAAGTTAACAGCTGAAGCGGTTTCTCTGTGGTAGCTCTGAAAACGATGTGAGTTCACACCCTTCTTGGAGAGAAGCAGACAACACTTGTTTAAGTAGATTCTTATTTTCTATTTTGATAAATGGTTATTTTAGTAGTTTTATGTGCTCAGTGGGCAGAAGTTCAGCAGGTAAATTGCTGCTTCTCTTATGAGGTAAAGTTGAATTTCTGTCTGGCAGATAGCTTTTGAAGATATATCTCCATCAGAAAACTGTACTAATGCTATCCATATGCATGTGTGTAGCAGAAAGTTCTAGTAAGGACTGGCAATTGTCCATCTTTCACAAGGCATATCTGTTGAGGCAAGTCTGTTAATCACAGCTTGGAAAGGTTAGTTTGCTGCTCTACAGCTCTCAGAATCCCCCACCCATGGCACCTCAGGGATTTGGGTGGTTGAAAAAGTAATTTTTCTGAGCTCTGGTCTTAACATCCAGGTTCATGTTCTTTGGCAGAGCTTCCTAGACAATGAAAACAGTTTTCCGGGCTCAGGTGTCTCTCCAATTGAGCTCATTTTTCCCTTAAATTTAATCTGGAGTACAAGCACTGCACTTTGCTGAACTGTTTTCTACAAAGGGTCTCAATGTTGCTGGACTAAAGTTTCCTTCAGCCCCATCCAGCATAGCCAGTAGTCAGGAATTATGAGAACTGTAGTCCAAATACACCCGGGGATCCAAGTTTGTGAAAAGCTGGCTACATAAAAAAGGTAAAATAGAAATTAAAAGCAAGGACTTCAACACAATCAGCCCCATAAACAAAATATCTGAATCCAAAACCTTATTTCAGGGGTGATGTGGTTCTGGAGTTTTCAGAGAAGTAGCCAGAGGTAGTCTTTTGCAGCATAAAAAAAAGAGGAAGGGATGGGGAAGGGAAAAAATGTAGCAGCACTTTTAAGACTTAATTTTTATTTTAGCATGAGCTTTCATTTAATATCAGTCCACTTCTTCAGATTCAGTACAAAGTAATATTAAAGACTCAGCTTATAAAGCATGTTTATACAGTTGTGAGAGTGGAATAAAATGTAATAGGATCCAGAAAGGTACAAACCGTTATCTTTGCCCTAAATAGTCAAAGGGCAGTGTGAAGTGATGTAGGTCTTTCATTGTATATAGATATACAGTGGTCAGTTAATGTTGATGTGTGAAAGCAATAAATCTATTTACCAAAAGTCATGGGTTCCAAATCTTTCTCTGAAAAGATTCTTTTTGTTAATATGTGCAGTAGCAAAGACTCTCGCATTAATATATGTAGTGCACTATGAAGCCTTTACCTTTGTTCATATCTGCTAATGGGTTGGAGTTTGTGGATATAATTCAATTCAATTATATTCAATTCAGTTTTTTTCTAGTCATCCTTTGGAATTTCCTTGTTCAAGGACTGTGACCTGTAAATCCTGCACTGTATGTCTAGAAATGTTGAAAAGTTCAGCAACTGGTTTTTGAGTATTTTCATTTCTAATGTCTGATTTGTGTCTATTTATCTGTTTTGGAAGCGATTGTTTTCTCTTTTTCTGTGAAGGTTGAGAGATGAATGTAGAATCAGAATCAAAAAATAAATTAAAAGTTCATTAGTTTTGTTTGCTGTCAAGTCAGTTTCAACTTATGCTGACCCTATGAATGTGGGAGCCCCATGAGGCTTGGTCATCAACTGCTCTGTTCAGGTACTGAAAGCTGAAGATCATGGATTACTTGACTAGTTCAATCCATCTGTACTGTGGTCTTCCTCTTCTCCCACTGCCTTCTACTTTAACAAGGATTATCATCATGTCCAGAGGGTCATGTTGTCTCATGATAACCTCAAAGCAGACTTCAGATGGTCTTCTAGGCTAGTCCAACTCAAGCCAATGTCTTGTTGAAATTTACTTGTAGCATAATACATGGGTTAGCGTTTAAATCCCTGTAGACAGCAAACTAAACTGATTCTATAATTCTATGAACTCTTAAAAATGGGCAGGAGATTTTTAAAACAGCGATTCTCATTCAAAACACCATTCAGTCTTTAACAAAGAATTCATTGTTTAATCGGTCACATAGTTAGCCTATGGCTAATAATGTTTGGAAAATGCGTTTTCTTCCTCCACCCCACTTTTGCTACCCTTGGTTGGTTTTTAGACAGCTGGATGGACATTATTCTTTCTTTAGAGAGGAAAAATAAATATTTAGCTGCAGTGGAGCAGATAAAAGTTGTACACATATCATTATGTACCCAGAAATATTTTCTTCTTCAAGTAATAGACAGAAGTACTGAGCAATTCCAAGAAAAAAGAACTAGTGGAAAGCCTTATTAAGACAAGATAAAACAAGTCAGAACAAGAATCCAAAAGCCAGACCACCAACTTTAGAACCAAAATGGTTCTATTTTTAATGAGCCCTCTTAATTGAAGAAAGGTGGGATACAAAGCCAATAAATTAATAAATATTATTTTTAAATAAACTTCAGGTTTGCTTTTGTAGCAATACTCAGCCCTTCAGAAAAGGCTGTGGTTAAGGTACTAAGTAAGATAAATCAGGAGAGCATGCAGTTCTTCAAGAAATATTGTCTCCTAACTTCCTTATGGTGTTCATTGACCTTTTTGCTTAATAATTCTTCCTTAAAAATAATTTAGTCTGTAAAAACATCTTAGTAAGAGCTGAAACTATAAAACATGCCAAAGGAATTAGAGCTTTCTACAGATCTGATGACGTAGCTATAGCAGCTGATTTGTCCACACTGTTTTGACATATGTGCCTTCATGTCACTGACTTATCCAGCCTTTATTTGAGAAACAGCTAGTTTAGGACAGGAAATTAAATCAGCATTAGACTAATATTTTCAGAAAAAATTGATTAGAAAGTGAAAACAATTCTTCCATTAGACTTTTTTTCTCTGTAGACTTGAATATGTTTTTGACGTTCTGTATATGGCCATTTCCACACTACACTGTTACAGTGCTATTATTCCACTTTCAACATCCTATGGAATCATGGGGTTTGCAGTTTGGGGAGGGGCATTTAGAATTCTCAGCCTGAGAGCTCTTTGGCCCCCAGGAACCTACAAACTTCAGAATTCCACAGGATGTTGAAAGTGGAATAATAGCGCTACTACAGTGTGGGGCAGAAATGGCCTGTTTTAAGAAGTGATTTATAAAAAACAACAACACACACACACAGTTCCTTTTGGGGTATTCTTAAAGTTACTGATAATGTACTTAGAGTTATGTTTGGTGAAATTTTCCAGGGTGAGGGATCTATTCGGACTCAGCCGTAATTCAAGTAAACCCCTTGAATAAGCCTGGAACCACCATGTGTTTTTTAAAGATTTTAAACAAGGGAAGAGAACCTTCTTCTCTCAGGCCTAATCCAGTTTATGCAGGTTCCCTGCTCAGCATCTGGAGGGTTCTCTTCCAATTTGTTCTGCTTGGAATATGAGAGTTATCCTATCCGAATTGAGGGAAAGGGGGAATTGCACTGTTACCTTTGATCGTAGGTCTTTTAGGTCATTCCCTTCGAACACCACTTCCTCTGTACTGGGAAAGGTAGAGGAATGGCAGTGCACTCTTTCTCACCATTGCGCTTCAGTGTGTTAGCTGCCATCTTTGCTTTCTCACACTTGAAATACATCAATACTATTTATACCACCCTGTTTGCTTGCCCTCCTGTTCCATGACAGGTGGGTTTGGAAAGGGGAAAAAAAGGCACAGGGAAGCTGTAATTGCATGAACCATCCACACTCGCTCATCAGTTCAGGAAGATGAGCACATACCATGCAATTTCCACCAATTATTTGTGTGTGTGTGTGCTTTTCCCCCAAATTAACCTTTGTTTCTGCTTTTGTATATTGCTTTAAACGTAGTGCATTTACTCATTATTCAGTCTTTAAACTTTTTCAGAAACCCTATGATTTTGAGGGGCATCAATCGTTCATGGAATTACATCAGAATGGTGCTATTGCACTACCTTCCTCTTTATAAAAATAGTAGAAAATAACTTTCAAAAAACATACCAGAGAATGGAGAACAAATGTACAGTGGTATTCTTTGGAACTCCTGGGAATTTTGGTGCTCTCACAGTCCACCCACCAAAAGGCTTCTCTGTTGGAGATCCCCAGGGAATCCCCAAGGGAGGAGCAATGGAATCACACCCATACCATGCCCACTATGCTTCATTGTCACAATGAAGAATAACGAGACCATCACACCCAAACTGGTTACTAAACCAGAGTGGGATGGAGGTCATTAATGGATTATTTCAAGTGGGAAAAGAATTGATTTCCAAATGACCCAACTGCAGTAGAGCACAGTATAGCACCGGGAGAGTTGCAAAGTTGTTTGATAAACTCCAGGCAAAGACAGGATTAATACAATGCAGTTGCAGCATAAGAGTGTCACGTGGTAAGCTCCAACAGCAGGATTCCCCTTTCCTCAATTCAGACCATGTGTGCTGCATGAAGAATATATATGACAGTTAAAGAAGCTTCATGAAATACTCTGAGTCCCTTTCTCCCTTCAGAGAGAAGCACAGAAGTCCATGCCCCACCTCTGGATAGAGAAAGTGGAGATAATTTATGTAGGGCTGGGCTAAAAGGCTAAAGCAGTTTCTCACCCATGTTCTTAAGCATCAACTGAAATGACAGTAAATCCGTCACTATACGTAGATGTAAAATCCGTGTAAAAAGAGACAATATGTTGTACAGAGTATATAGGGTCCTCCTTTACCCAGTGAACTGTCCCACAGAAGATATAATATGCATGGAAGAAATGTGTATCTTAACATACAATCAATAAAACTCTTGCCATGTTGGGTACATGCCAAATTACCCATGTGCCTGTTTCCCAATAAATACTCAGACCAAAAATGACACTGTTCCACACCTTTACTCATATTGGGTTCACTTTCTTTTCTCCCATCATCTGGTTATTCATTTTTCTCTAGGAGACAGAACGTGTCCCCCACTGGTAAGCTGACTTAATTGGCTTTCTGAAGGGTAAGGCAACATATCTTAAAATACTTCAACCATTAAAGCAGCGCAGAGGTATCTAAGCATGGTAACATCTTGCTAGTGACAAGAAGATAGTTGTGATGTTCTAAAAGTGTAGATCCTTTGTGGCTCCCAGGCCTATTTGGACTGAATCCAAGTTTACTATTTCCACAGAACCTAATCCTTCAGCCTTCCAGGGTGAGCATTTAATTCCATCTTTGCAAATGTCACCCAGTGCATGCATTATTATTCCTTGTTGACACTTCCTTCTAAAATTTATGACATGAAGACAGAATTCTGTCAAGTGGAAGAAATTATCTTTTATCCTTGAATAACAAAGAACTGACTGCTCATTTATGTCATTCTTCCTCCACTCCATCCACCTTTTGCTTACTCATTCTGTCACTCCATTACAGCATTAGTATTTCCTTCTCAAAAGTTGATGTATTTGCTCAGTGCCTTCTCTGGCAGTAGTTTGCCTTGCTGAATCTGCTGCACTGAACCATGCTTTGTGATAAATCTATGGCAAATGCAGATTTTAACAGGGGAAAGCATTTTTAATCACTTATATTTATAAGATGTTTTTCTGTTAGAAAAAATGCATATCTGGAGAAAATAATTATGTAATTATGTACTCTGTAATTACTTATATAGCAGAGAGGCAATCAGAGTACAGCCTTGGGCTGCAACTGCCACCAGTTAGCACCATACCCAGTGGTGTGAAATGCTGGCTGTTGCAGTCTATCAATATCTGGAGGACTATTATATGCCCACTCTGATGTACGAAAATGGAGTGATTTATAGCAGCCCCATTCTCATGGCCATAATGTAAGCACACCAGACACACACCTTTATCAAGACATAGCTTTGTGAAATAGTCTGGGCAATGCACAGAAGGATTTCTTCAGGATCCAAGTCTTGATTTTAATTCTAATCTCAATGTATGTTCAGTGTACACAATCTTAAGAAGAGAACTGGACAATACCTTAGTCGACCAATTCTCAACTGTGGGCTGGAGGTCACAGGTGGGAGTTCCTGGGTGATGTCCAAGTTGGCTTTAGTTATGCGTACATGCACGCATCCTCCCTAGTATTCCCAGAAAAAAAGGAGAAGTGGAAAAAGCTAGGAATGTGGGTAGGGGAAAGAAAGGTTAGAAATTAGAGGAGAATGAATGGGGAACAATTGAGAGAAGATAACAATTTATCCTTTGTCAGTGTGTATAGTGATGATGAAACAATGCAAACCAGTTAGAAACTGGATCAGCAAATTTTGTCTGAAATGAGAAGACTGAGTTATAATACTTCCAGAGCCAATGTCTATATTTAACTTGACAACAGTTGAATTATGGAACTCCTTCCTCTGAGGAAATAACTGTGGCAAATAATTTTTCATTTTCCATAGAGCAATTAGGTGTCAATAGGGAAATCTGTTAGTAGTTGCTAGCTGATAATATGAATCTCTACCTCTGTCTGCTTCCATTTGGTGACTGGCTTAGCCTCTGTCCTGCGTTTTGTGACTTGTGGCCCTGAGTTGTTTTTAGTTCTTTCGAGAGGGCCCCAAGGGTAGCAAATTAGAGGAGCCTGCCTGAGCGTGCACCTTTATGTACAGAGTGAAGTCTGCACATGTATCCTGTGGCTGCTAGATAATGGAGGAGGTATTGATTCCCTGCTTCCCCTGCCCCCATGTAATCTCAGTGAAAGCAGGTTTAGGAAGTTGAGTCTTGAAATATTCCCATGAAGTCCCAACTACTCAATAAAAGCAAGAAAATGCATTTTAAGGTCAAATAAACATGACGCTGTATTTTCATTTGTATCAACCAAGTGAAATGAGATAAATAATCAAATAGCAGACAGTGACCGGTGAAAAGTAATTTAGAGTTTTAATAGACTTTCCATTTTAATAATGTAATGTTATGGTAGTAGCAAAAGGTAATTTTCAAAATATGAAGTTTATCTTGAACATGCCTTATAGCTTCATGGGTTTTATGGATTGAAAATGGATAATAAAATATTAAATTACAAAAGAAAAATGGTGTCATGAACAAACTCTGTCCCATCATAAGCTAAGCTAACAAAGAGACTTTACTATTCCTAGCTGATCTGCAGGACTTAAATTGAATGTTTGACAACAAGTTGGCTGCCTATGAAATCAACATGCTCACATAGACTACACAGCCCAGAGGAGAAGTTTTACAAAGAAAATATGATGTGGGGTGGTGGGACATTCTCAATATTTTGTGAAAATTAAGGCAAGTGATTATATAATAACTTGCTTATTCCTGTCATAGAAGAAAGAATTGTCAATGTTCATGCAGGCATTAGACAAAAATAAACTATATGTGTTCCTGAAATGAGATCCCCTGAGACTGAAAATACAAGTATTATGGTTAACATATGGAAGATTTCCAATCTTGTCATGATGATAATGAATTGGCATGCTGTAAACATAAAAAGGGCAACATAGTATAGGATGTTCATTGTGACCCTTTACCAGGCCTGTTTGTGAGAGGCTACACATTTTGTTTGCTACATGCAAGCAGAGATAGTAGGCTCTCCATTCCTTACTCTCATCCTTTCCACACTAACCATTCTAGTGCTCTTATTCCACTTTCAACCTCCTGTGGATTTCTGGGGTTTGTAGTTTCCTGAGGCCAACGAGCTCTCTGGCTGAGAATTCTCAAGGCCCCTCCCTAAACTCCAAACCCCAGGATTCCATAGGAGATGGAAAGTGGAATAAAAGTGCTACAACAGTGCAGTGCGGAAGTGGCCTTTGACTTAAACGTGTGCAATAGAACAGAATGGAAAGTCCAGCAACAGAAGACAGGCAGAAAATCAGGGGTCTACAAATACTCCTGGCCTGTGTTTCTGCATGTTACTACATCCAATTTCTGGTGCTGGTTTCTCTTAGGCATGCTGGATGGAGCGGGGATGTATGGCAAGTGCTTATTTGTAATACAGAAAAGGTAGGAATGGGGAGACCTCTTTCCCCCTGCCCTACTATGCAGACAACTGTAAGCCATAGTAATCTCTCAAGATACTCAAAATGAATTCCCCACCTTAACCTTACACTGATCCAAGGGAAGGGATGATGATATCATTGTCTTACTGGGTTTTGTGAACGCCAAATAATAGTCATTTGCTCATTTTGTGGCTCTTGGAAGTGGTGGAATGGAATGTTCATGGCCTGGTCTCTCTCTTCAGAATTTTCCACAGCAACACATTTTACCCTTTTAAAGAAAACAGAATAATTTTCCAGCATTAATGTTAGCAGTATTAAAAGTTAGAAGAAATGTGTGGGCAGTGCCTGCTGAAGGCTCAAAAACCAGTGGAAGACTGGTGTTGGCATCCACAAGCAAGTTTTAGTCATTAAGAGTCTGGAGATTGGCTGACACTTATGAGTACGTAATCTGGAAGCTTTCAGACCCTAGTTGGTATGCTGCAGTACACTGACTCTTCTTTGGGAAGGCACAGAGCCAAAAAAGAATAACTTCCCATTAGTTATAATGGTGTTTAGGCACAAACAGTGGTTTAGGTACAAACAAAACTAAAATAATATATTATGGTCTAAATCCAGGTGACATTCCCAGTTGAAGTAGAGCCATCAAATCAGTAAAATTTACATAACTATTTAATGTGAGTACACAATGCATTTGTCTGGTGCCACTTTTGAAGGAAAATGTTCTTTTTTTGTCAGGACCCCTTAATTTTTCCCATGCTGTTCACCAAAATTACATTTTGGCTGTTGTGTGTAACCTCCTGACCAAAAGTGTTGATCTTTGTAGATTTGTAGATCTATATTTGTAGCTCCCTTAGGACATCACAGCTGGTCAATCATAGCTTGTCAAATTATTGAAGAAAGAAAATTTGATTTATTCAAAGTCAAATAATATAAAAATATAGAAAATGACAGTGACAAACCAAAAAGAAAATGTGCTTTTGTCAGTGCTTCAGCAATTCAAATTCTCTTCCATCACCAAATAACCTTTCACCACTTGCATTCTTTCTGTACTTGTAGTTAATCTAGATACAAATAGCTGAGATGATGTCTTTAAAATACATTTAATAGCAAGTCATACAATAGAAGAGTGTAAAGAAAATTCAAATGTTACTGAACACTTCATGTTCTATTATATTATTAGTTGCAGTGACATAGAGAGAATATAATAGGAAACCTAGCAGGAGCTTTCTAATGTCTGTCAGTTGCTTTAACAAAACATTCTTGAAGCAGAAATGGGTGCATATTACCACAATTTTGTATTGTAATCTTATACCCATTTGCTTGGGAAGAGGTGTCATTGACTGTTATGGACAGATACGTTAATGATTTCAGTAGTAAACTCCTAAGCGGATATGTAAAGTAGTTCACTGTTAATATAGTTGGCCCTCACTTCATCGTCCCAACTTCATTTCTTTTGAGGAGCAGCAGCCCTTCGTAAAGTTTTATTTCAACTTGGGATCATTGAGTGATTGTATTGAAAATATTTTAAACTTTGCATTGAATACACTCAGGCGATTGACTCAGTGGTTAACTGCATAACAACATTTTTTCTGAAGGCATAAAAAAAATTGACTAGAAGCTTTGCTGTTTGGTGGATGTTCTTAAATTTTCTAAAATTGCATAATCCTTTTAAAAAGTATGTTCCCTGAAAGCCCATGAGATTGTGCTATGTAACTAAATCATCAGAATATCAATACATCTCCCCGCCCGCCTCCCAAACTCTGTCTTGGCTGTCCCTGGATATGAATGAAGCTGCATATTTCTGTCAGGTACAGAAATCTTTAAAAGATTTCCCTTTCTTAAAAGCTCTCTTTTTAACAATGCCTTGCTTCACTGATGTAGCCATTTGGTCTATAATAACGGCTTACAATGACAAAGGCTTCCTTACCCTTTCAAATTGCATAAGTCGGATGCTTGCCTCTTTCTCCATTAGTGAGAATAGAAAGAAATGAAGCATAATAATAAGCACAGCAAATAATGTGTCCCTTGAAAATTCCCTTCTTTTCCTTGGGTGGTTGTTGGAGTACTTCTCAAATGGAGATATTCATTTATTGCTGCACACTGCATGATGCCATCGAAAACAAGAGGTCAGAGTTCAAGTTCTTTCCTATTTCCAGGGAAATGCAATTAAGAGTCTATCACAAGGCAGACAGAGTAAGGGAGACAACAGGGCCACCTGCTGTGGCAGATTATGTTGCCCTCTGTTGAAGAGTAAGATGGTGACAGCAGCATTCAGAATCACCTGTGAAGGGAAGGAAGGAGACTGAAGGCCTCCTGCAAAGCTGACTCACTGTATTTTGCTGGGGAAAAGCCCCTGAATACTGCTTACATTAAATGGCACTACAGTGAAACTCAACCTTGCCTCCACACAGTGGATAGGAAATTGCTTCCCTTTCTGGGCTTCCATACAGAAACTTGGGGAAGGAGAGCAGATATGTTACAATGTGGATGGTATCCATCTTTCCTGAGAACCCAGGAAATGACCTGAGAAGAAAAGAAAATTTTGACTATCTAACATGAGGTGTTGGGTGGAGTCATATCTTAGATGACTTCTTAAAAAAAGAAAGAGTGGGTTTTACAGCACTGATAGATACCCAATAAATGAAAAGGATCTCTAGATGTCTGAGAAGTGAACCACAGCTCTAGAACAAGGTATTACAAAAGATGCATTACTATATCTGATATGATATTCTTTGTCTTTTCTTCTCTCACCCCATAGTGTCCACTAGTGCAAAATGTTTAGGTATGCATCATCCCACTTGAAAATTTCCCTATGACTTCATCGCTCGTAGCTGGAAGAGCAGTGAAGCTTGACGTCACTCCTTTCATCAAGCCTATCATCTCTCACCGCGGAGAGATCACTCCTGTGATGTAGCATCATTCGTTGTTCTGCTTAGAGAACTCATAATCCAACACCTGGAAGTACACAAATTGCTTTGTCTTGTACCTCTTGAGGCTTGAGGCTAGGCCATACTAGACAAGATAGCCTATCTCATCTGGTTCTAGTGACAGAGCTGGGATGTATGAGATTAAAACGTCTTTTTAGTATGGTCCACTGCCTCTGTTAAGCAGAAAGGTTTCATACCAGATTTCTAGTGAACTCCATTGTAATCCTTGGCATTTAGTAGTCTAGAAATATAGTGCATCTTTTCTCAGTACAGACTGAAACTGATATTCATAAATTTTTGAATGTAAACACTTATGTAGGCTGTAAGGAAAATCTGTCAATTCTAAAACACAGTAGGTATGTTCTGTTTCCAAATGCGTGGAAGTGAGTTTCCATTCCTTTCAATGGGAGAATCTAAGGTAAGTGGTTTAGGACTGTGGGGAAAGAGGGTGTGGTATCAGAGCCAAAAAGCCACATGCTTAAGTTGTCAAGTGGGATTCAGAAACATCTTGCAATACTCACTAGCCCAAAATTACTTTGTTAACTCTTTTCGCACCTTACCTTTTCGTGGTGCCGGGGTGGGGGGCTCGTGCACACAGCCTCTGGAGGAAGGCTCTCGCTTCCCTTCTTCTTTGGCTCCACACGAGCTTCCTGCTTGCGTGAGAGCCCTGCCTCTTCCTTTCGCACTGCAGCCTGGGACCTCCCAGCCTGCACTGAGACAAGAACGCAACTAGCCCGGCTCCTGAGGCTCCGCACGCAAGGTAAGTGTGCACGGGGCCCCAGAGTGATGCGTGACCGCGCAGCATTTTTGGCTCCAAACCGAAAATGTAAAATGCGTGCATGGTCTGTGTCAGGCCCTTGAGCAAATGTGAGTGCGTCGTGTGGACCGTTCCTCACATGTGCGCGACGCTCAAGGGGCCCTTTCGCATCGGAAATGCCATGTGAAAAGGGCCATTGCCGTGAAACAACCCAGCCAGACTATATTGCTGATTCTACCTCTGACGTAATGAAATACCTTACAGGGGACTGTTGGCTCTTTTCCATCTCTGTGCCAATGTCTTGTCCCAGTATGTTCCCTAAGCACTAAACTTCAGTAGTTGAAGGAAGAACTCTGTATCAACACTAATTGGACAGCCACTTAAACAGTCATTGAGGCAGGTGGAATTGCTATTTGAAGCACACACATACAAAGTTAGCATACTGGAAGCTATTTTACCTAAAATTCCTTCTTTCATATTTGTTTTGCTTGTACCCAGAGATGTTCTGTTTCGTGCAGTGTTTTAAAACTAGAGCACCATTGTATTGCTTGTACCCCTGAGTGATACAGAGCTGCTTTGGGCTGAACACTTGAATTGGATATAACACAAAAGAGCACAGTTTTTTTCAGTAACAGATAATGGTTCTGTGTTCACTTTAGTGAATAAGGTGCTTTGCCGTTGTGTGATAAACACTGAGCTGCTTTTAAAATTCCAGAGACTTTTTGTAGTTTAGCCATTCTAAGACTGAGCTTGTTTTCTTTGTTAAAAGTATGACTCAAATAGGACTGGCTTATGTACAGTTATGAAAAATGGCACACTACATTTGTTACACCCCAAAGTAATCCCAAGAGAGGACCCCTAAAATTCACTTGGCTCCCCCAACCTGGATATTGGTTAGCAAAGATCAGTTACAGTTAAAAACAAAATTGGTATTGAATGGGAAACCCCTTAAACAATATCATCTCCCTCTGCTGTATGGAAACGTAGACAACGTCCTTTAGGCTAAAAGACTGACCTATTGTTCCAAGTCACATATCTGTAGGCAGACAATAGACTCGCTCCTGGACACTGTCACACCCCAAGCTATGCTGATGAACTATGCGAAGCCCGACAATAAAACCTATCAATTCGGAATTTTAAACCTATCACACACCTGGACTTCCTAGTACGAAAACAATACCGAGGAGGGGTCGTGATATTTGCTTAACATTATATTCCACACTCATCGCCCATTAACGAAACTTTGCTAGCTGATACCTGGCCTGAGGACAGAAATTGGCTATAAAACTCCCCACTTTTGGAGCCTCTTTGGAGAGCCTCCCAGACTGGACGGAAGGGCCCTTTTCACTGCTACCAAAGCCTCCCATACAAGCCTCTCAGACGCTGCTGAGAGCCAAACGCGACTCGCGTCCCTACTCCTCCATGAGACTCCACTGCTATCATCCGTCCAGCCCGGGATCCAGCCTCCTCTTGGTATTTTACACCGAGCCTGAGCTAATCTTCTCCTTCTCCCAGGACGTCTAGATTAAGGTCCGTATGCCCTCTCTTTCCCACTTGGTCGCTTATTTCCACCTTTTATTTCTGTAGCCCTTGTATGATTGCAGGAATATTTGATAACGTTTGTATGTGACTCCCTCTGTTAGTTTTGTTTAATAAAAACCATTTTAGATCATTTCTCTGACTCTTGCATGATTCTGACCCCGTAGACATAAGGTTGAAGATCCCTTGCCCTGACCTCTTGTATGTTTTGCTGTGTAGCTCTGCTGCCCTGTTTACTGGGGGTCCCGCGAGGGACTCCAAACGTGCTCAACTATTGGTGGGGAAAATTAGCTCAGAGCACAAGGTAGCACAACAAGAGCGGAATCTTTAAACCCAACATCTACGGGGTCAGGGCAAGCCAAGAAGCACACCAAATATGAAATAATAACTGTGATTTATTTATTTATGTATTTATTTTATTAAATACAAGCAGACGGTGTATGCAACACACTCACACAAGTAACTATAGAAAATAAAGGTGGTAGCAGTATAGAGGAATTTTGAGAGGGATTGTTGAATTCGGTGATACTACACCTGTCCGAAGCCCAGGGTAGATCACTGCGTAGGTGCGCAGTCTCGGACTGAGACTGAGGGGAAAGCTCGTCGGATAAAGTGGCAGCAAGGCTTGATGGAAATTCGGTGCGATCCGAGGAAGGTCTCAGAATCAGGGGTTTTTATAGGGAAAATATGACCGTAGGCTAGTCTGTACTTGGGGAAGAACAATGAGGTTGGGGCGCGAGACAATGTCTCCGAGAGGTCAGAATTTAGCATGATTGAGTTAGTTCTGAATCGACAGTGAAATGTCCAGTATGCAGATGCAGCGTACTTGACAGTTAAGCGTCTTACTTGCCAAGTTGCCTGCTCGGGGCAGGGAGCTCTTTCTATTAGCGTGCATCCTAAATGAGGTGTTTGTCTAGGGAGGTCTCCTAAAGCGATGATCCGGCTGAGTCTGGCCTGCCTGGGTGGAGAATGGAATGTTCAGCAATCAACGACCGTGCCTAGTTCTGTGCTTGTCTGGGGGCCTCGCAAACACTTGGCCGAGGGTGGCATAATGGGGCCGAATTGTGATATCAAAATGATATCTATTATCTTCCAAAGTCGGGCTAGCAAACGGTGATAACAGCTCTGCTAATTCATTCATTGTTGAAGCCTGGTTTGGATGTCCTCGAGATAGCCCCAATTTTCAGGGTAACACATCAGCCTCTGTAGAGAATGGCACTACAGAAACGTATAGGGATACTTATTCAGTGAATTACACATCACATTTATCTGGCTAACTTGTCAAAACTAGTTTTCACTACCCTCTACCATGCAGTGTTGACCTTCCCTTAGAAAACTTGATTTTTCGTCATTGGTTTTTTTGCTCCAAACATCGTTGTCAAAAGACAACCTGGTGGAAGGGATGACAGGCAAGTGGGCTTCTGTAGTACTAGCTTGTTCTTAGGTTCTCATGAGTCAATAAATAAGTCCTTCGGTTTGATGTCTGATAGGGATATGTCTACTCATAGATAATACAGTTCTTTTCTTTGAAATGGATATTTCCATCTGCTGTTCTCTGTTCCTATCTCAGAATGGCGCAGAGAAAACTAGTACATCACTGACAGGTTCTTACCTGATATCAGTGGGCCGCTGCTGAGGTTTCAGAATATAAAGGAATTGATTTCAGTGGGGATATTACTGGAGCCAGGTATAATGTTTGTAATGTTATATGAGTGGTCTGAGAACTGGGAGTACATCTTAGTAGCAGATAAATTGGAGCAAGCATGATTCGCTCAGACATCCAGCAAACAGGGCAAGATGCTAAGGTCACTGAGTAAATTATTCAATGTGAATAATTCAGTGCAACTTCTGACCCACTGACTATATGATAACATCTGATTTCTGGGTCAAATAATCATCTGCGTACCATGCAGGAAGACAGAGCCAGCCTCTGCAATTTATTTTGTTTTGTTTTTCTTCCTATGCCCACTTGTCTGCAATATGTCCCTATAATTTTCTGTCTCTGGAATAACAGTTTCATTCAGACTCTCAATGACTGCCTTATATGGCCTAAATGTTTTGTTGTGTTGCTGAAAAAGACTTGGCAGGTTTGTTCTTAAAGTTCTTTTTAGAGGTAGATGATCTTGTAACCCAAAATTTAAAAAGCTGTTCAGATAAAATACAGGGACTGCAGCTTGATCTGGGACCAAAAAGGCCTCTTGTCTGACATACTTGTGTGCTTGCTTTCAGACTGCTAGTCCACCAAACATGTATTTTTGTTCCCCATTCTAATATTCTGGAGGCTCACAGAACACAGAAAAAAACCAGAACAATGCCAAATGAGATAACACACAAACAAAAAACTGTTCAAAACACATTTTATTATTTATCTGGGCACAAAAGGCATTCTAATCAGTGAGAAGGAAGGAAGAAAACTGAAAAGAGGGAGAAAAAATAAGAGCAAAACAGAAGTGTGTTGATGTTATCCTTTAAGATGCAGCATATGCCCTCACTAAAGTCCAAGGTTTCTGAGGTGCTTGCTTCTGTCTGTGTATGACCAGGCATGGTTTTGGGGTCTCCATATTGGTATTCTGTCTAAGGAGCACAGAGGAATGGAGCAATAGCCTCCTTTTCCAGAAATAGCTACTATGCTTTTAATCATAGCAGTAAATTCCAATGAGCCATTGTGGATTTCCACATTTAGAAGTTGTTTGTACAGATAGACTTCAGATCCACATTATGCTGAGCTAGACCACTGCCCCAGTGAGTCCAGCTCAGATGGTACACTAAAAGGGAGTAAATCTTCACAATTTCAGAACTAGGTGCTTCTCAGTCTGGATAAGTGAGGAGGAATTTTATATATACACCCTTATTTTAGTAGACCATGGCTGCATTTGCTGATTCTTTTCTACATAGTAATGTTGAGCAGGGACCGTTACCTTCCTCCTTGCAGAAAGAAAGTGCTTGCTGAAAGGAAGGTTAAGGGCTCCTCCTTCTACTCTAAATTTATCTTTTCCAAACTGCATATTTCCAGTTTGTAGTAAAAAGATGATGATGACATTTATTACTTGGGTTTCATAGAAACGTGTTTCTTTTCCTTGTGCTTCCCATGGATTAAATCTGGAGTAATGTTCAGTGTTCATAGCTCTTATACAGAGCTATGGCATCCTTCAAGTGACTACCAGCAAGCTGTTTATGTTGTAATGAAGGGGTATGGGTACCATATGAGAACATTTGGGTTCTAAAAGTTATACACGTAAAATATGCAAACTGTATTGTGAGCACTTGACAGTGGGAGCATCATTGTACAATTACAGGAAGCCTGCACCTTTTGACTCTCTGTTATCTAGCAACTTTTTTTTTTTGACACAAATTTGATACACAAATTAAGGACATGTTCTGCTAATTCTCTTTCATCAGTTCTTCTTGCTTTCAGAGGTTCACTTGGAACCACTCACACGCACATGCTGCTTGCAAAGTGAGCTGGGAGGAAAGTGCTAAGCTGGCTGAGAGACTTTGCAAGCAGTGCATACATGATTGGTCCCAAGTGAGCCTACTTAAGTCTTTCATGCTCCCTACACTACAGTACGTGGGTTCTGCTTTTTAACCAATTCCCTTTTCTGACATGGCAATTTCTGCAATACACTGTTATAAGTCTATTATTCCACTTTCAACATCCTATGGAATCCTGAGGTTTGCAGTTTAGGGAGAGGCATCTTTGGCTTCCATAAACTACAAACCCAGAATTCCACAGGATGTTGAAAGTGAAACAATAGCACTATAACAATGTAGTGCGGAAATGACCGATGCTCCAGTCCTTAATCTGTCAGGCAAGTGGGGAAAGTTTGTATTCTTGTCTTTAGCACATGTGGTTAGTATGCATGGTTCATGCATTCAACAAAAGGAAACATGGAAGAGCCAATTTCCCCTCCTTTCTGCAGCCTAAATCCCTATAACAATCTACTCATATTGAAACCTCCAGTCAGATTCCTCTGTCAGTTTATTGGAGGAGAACAGATAGTGAGAACCAAACATGTTTGGGGAGCAGAAAAATTACCCATTGTTTAAATTAATTGCCTTAAGTCTTTCTGCTGCTTGGTGTGTAAATATGAAAGTTAAAGATGGTATGTTAAAGCAATGTGTTTACTTTCTTTTTGTCTTACTTCTCTCTCCCTTTTTATCCATGATTCTATTCCCATTTGATTGCCTGAGAAGTTACAGCTGCATTGTTTCTTTCTGTCTCATGTCCAGCTTATCAGTTGAATTCTTGTTTAGACTGGTTTAAGGTAATATGTATATGTGGAGATTTGGGGATAGATGGATTATGCATTTCCCTAAGGGCAAGGGTCCAGAAATGGAGTCCTAGTGACTTTTTAGAGTGAAATCCTTGTTCTTCCTTGGCTTATAAGGATTTGAAGTGAAGCGGTTGATGTTGGTCACTGTTTTATCAGGATAAAGGGAGCTGCTTTAATTTCTGGTCAGGATTTGTTAGATTATATTACTGTGTTTATTTCACTTTCTGTCTCTCTTCCTCCCACACAAAAGCACATACAAGATGGTTGAAACAGCTACAGAGACATCTGTATAATGGGAAGGAAATGAAAGCCTTGTATTAGAAGATAAGAGCTTAGTAGTGCAAAGTGAAATGGTTGTACATTACTAAGTCAGGTCAGGAAGAAAATTACAATGGAGATTAAAGAAGCAGAATGTCACCTGTGACGTAAATGTAACTGTTTTCTGTGTAAAAGAAATCATGATAACTATAAGTAGGTATATGTCTGTTTCTTAACAGAACTTTACCCCTGCTGTGCATCTGACCCAAAAGTTAACTATTTGTTGTGATAGTGTTGATGAGTGAACAACAGGAGAAACTTTCCCCTTAGTTCCCTTCATCTATTTTAACACTAGAAATATTAGTGTGTTCACCATATAGACAGTATAGAATTCAGCACAGGATTAACTTTGCTGGAGAGTAAGAAAATTCTGTCTTTCTCCTCAAAGTATACCATGAAGTATATATGATCCAGAATAAGAATGGTCTGATGATTAGAAAGTGGTATAAAGATGATGATCTTTCATAATTTGATCTCCCTCTCTAGGTTCCCCATATTTAATACTGAATATATTTGCCTTATCTTTCGGTTTATCCTCACCCCAGTGCATACTATACGGGGAAACTTGCCCAGTCCCCTGGTCTGTCGTTGGAATATGGAAATGATTAAAGCAATTAACAGAGTTGCTCCAAGATGCTCCTTCCCACTTACTAGAGTCCAGCCTGCTTCCCATGATACCACAAGGCTTATGGTGAAACAGTAAGATGGGACATTGGAGGATCAATCTGATCAAACACAAGCTGGAAGGTCTTTTAAAGTTTTCTGTGTAATGATAATGGTGCATCAAGGTGATGAGGATTGCATCTGTACTGCTGCTGCTGATTATTTCGTAATGTCTGTTGCTTAGCTTTTGCAGTCCCAGGATGTGGTCAGAGTACACAGCAAAGTAAACTTATCGTCTTAAACTTTGATACCTGCCTATCATGATTTCTAAGACCTGGCTGGAGAGTTGATATAATGAATTCAGGTGGTATTAGTGATGACTATCTCTCTGTGTGAAAAAAAATGATTTCTGCAAACTCCAGAATTTCATTACACCCAGTGAACTGGTTCAGCTCACTAGTCAATTTGACTACCATCTGATTGCTGACTTCCATTTTTGACAAAAAGCTTGAGCAAGTTGTGTGGCCCTGTTCCAGACTCTTCTGTATGTTGATTATCTAAATCAGGGGTGGGCAACTGTGGAAGGATAGAGGGCTGCATTAGCCAACCAGGAAACATTGGAGAACTGCATTCCAATTGACACACACAGAATAAAAACAAAAAACAACATGTTTTTCTCCCAAATGCCCTCTAGAGTGGGAGGGCTTTTTTAACAACAGGAAATGAGCATAAGTCATTTTCAGTCCAACTCCTGTTTCAAAAAAGGCCTCCCTTGGTCCTAAATTACCCCTGGATGGGCCCCAAACATAGTGGAAATGGCATTTTGGAGGCCAATAAAACCCTGCCCCCCACATTCCCTAGAGCACATTTTAGACCAAATTTTTTTTTTTACTTCCTGGGGCCACAAAAATGGTCGTTTGCTGATCCCTAATCTAAATCAGTTTTAGGCTGGCTTTCATATTAAAACTGCCTTGATCATTTTGGTTGATAGTAAATAATGGGAAGCAGTCAGTGGTAATGTGACCTTATTCATTCTCCTGAAGCACTGAGGGGTTTTTGATACCATCAGCCATAGAGTTCTTCTGAATCTTCTGCCTAGGTTGAGATTTGGCTAGAGTTTAGAAAAGAAAATGTGGAGAGAATTTTCCTTCTTAAATTGTAAGGTGCCCTCACAGTTCTCTCTTGGTTTACCTTTTAACATCTACAAAATGAGGTTACTGAGGGAGGTGCCCACAGATCTGCGGTGAGATGTCATCAATAGCATAACACTGAGCTCTGTTCATCTTGCCAAGTAATCCAAATCTGGCAGTTGATGTTCTGAACAAATAATACCTATTACCAGTAGTGGATTTAGATGAGCATAATAACCTGAAGCCCAGGCAGGGCAAAAAAAATTATGCTTTGTGTCTCTTGCAGGCTATCTTAATATGGTTGCGTTTTAGGAGGCTCTAAATTTGAAACATTGGAGCTGAGGAATTCACACAAGGGGTGTAGGAAAGACCTCTAGTAGAACTCTATGGAACGAAGCCTGGTGCTTGTACCATCTATGGTCTGCTGGTTATCAAAGCCATTAGGCAGCCCTCTCTCTACACGCATACTGGCATTTCTGTCACTGACTCTGAAACAAAAGAAGACATTCACCAGCTCTTTGTCTGCATATGAAGTATCTCCTCAACTTCTGGTTGTTAGGTATGGCATTCTCCATAATCCGTCAGGCTGACTGGGTAGGATGTTTAAAGGAATAGGAGGCATCTGCTCCTAACATATTTTATGCTTCACTACCTAGGTTTGCTGCTTCTGTCAGTTTATATGGTATGACAAGTGAATTCATATCTTTGGTTCTTTTTCTGACCCAAACATTTTGGCAAGTGAAGCTGAAGCATGACTCATTCACAGCATGGTTGGATAAGTCAGTGCTTCTTTAACTCAAGGGCTCCAGGTAACACAGGTAGCCAACCATTTGTTTCGAATCAAGGTTGGAGAGACAAATTCAGGATATTTAGATTTTATTAATTGATACTCTTTTATAGTAGGCAAAGCTATACAAACTTCAGCTGTCCTCTGTGATTACACACAGTGTAGATCCTTTGACAGTAAAACGCTGGGTTTGAGATTATTAATACTGATCCTCCTACTAATGTTATGAGAAGTATTTAATTTCATATCTTTTGCTGCTTCCCTAATTGTTGTTGTCACTGCAACACTGATTTGGCTGAAGACTAAGTAAGGCATGCAGGAGGTTTGTGCACGTACAGTGGAGTGGAGGCATAAAACTGACTTCTTCATGGTTGAATGAACTAAAATTAACTTGTTGATGGACATTTTCCCACCACACCACCACTCCAAATCAGATAGGCCCAAGGTTTTTGTGCAGGAGTAGAAATCCTTCCACTGTTATAGATTCTCATAGAAGCAATTACTGAGAGTCTAAGGGCTCACATATATCTCCACTCTGCATTTTAAAAACTTGCTGGCATTTATAAATATGCAATACTAATTGTGTCCATATGTAAAATATTTCAGACATAATTACTGGCCCCTAAAGACAGTACTTTCCAGAAGGCATTGAACAAACATGAACATAACTGAGGAAAGTCTAGATGAGACCCTGCCTGAGTGGTAGCCTTTGGGCTTGAACCTGTATTGATTTCTGTGTGGTGATAGTAAAAGAAAAGGCAAAATCATATAAAATCATTGCTTCTTGGTCTCAGGTTTTAGCATTAGAATGTCCGATCTAGTGGTAAGCAGAAGGTGTGGTCCTTTTGAGATTTGTTGTATTATAATAGTACCCTTTCCTGAAAATGGCTCATTTTGCTCATGAGCCCAAATACCTGATTGGCTTTAGGAACTCAAGCAAGAGTTCAAAGTTCAAGGAAAGTAGAGAATCTCTCAAACTAAATGTCAGTTAGGTTCAGCGCTTTACCAAAAAAAAAGAAAAGAAAAAGAAAGAGGGTGGTTTATAATGTCAGACTATTTGGCAGGAAAAAAAATTAAGCTTATTGGAAACAACAACAACAAATAGAATGAGTCCAAAGGACTGCTATTCTTCTGTAAGTTAAGTTATTTTGATGGGAGGGAGTTGCTGCTAGAGAAGCAACAGTTTAGATTTATGTTGTCTCTGTCATGGACTCATGTCATTAATGGTCAAGTTGCTTTGCTTTTTCTATAGTATGTCTTAATTAGAATTGTTAACTATGGGAGAAAGCTGTGTGTAAATAAATTATTATTACTGTTCTTTATATAGCTCCATCTGTGCATATGGCACTTTACAAGAAGTTTGACAGGTTTTTTACGCAGCAGGGCTTACAGTCTAAAAACAGAACAGGGGAGAAAAGGGTGGAAAATAGGGAGGAAACTGGGGAGGAAAGTATAGTTATTTAAGTTACACATATGTTGGCACAGTGACCAGTGAGAATGAGGACTTTTGAGGGTGGACCAAAGGCCTCCAAGAAAAAATAGCTTTGGGGAAGGCCTAGAAGGGGGAGAGAGAGAGAGAAAGAGAGAGAGAGAGAGAGGGAGAGCGAGAGGTGGCTGGACACAGTCGTTCTTGGAGATAGTTCCAAGCATAAGGGCTTGGAAACAAGAAAGATTGAGGCTGTTTGAAGATGAGGAAGAATGCTCGGTCACTGAAATTGGTTGAGCTGTACACGTAAAGTTCATAGGGAGGAATATCTTGGGATGCAGGATTGGAGAGATAAAAGTTGAACAAGTCCATGGTAGATTTTGGAGGTAAGGGAAGGATGTTTGTACAGAATCCAAATGCAGAGAGAATGCCAGAGCAGGGAAATAAGGAAAGCTGTCACGTGGTTAGAGAAATAAGAGATATGATTAGTTTTGACAGCAGAGTACTGGATGGATATCAGCAGATGAAGATTACAGAAGGCCAGTCTATGCTCTGAAATACAGTCCATGCACAACTTAATGAGCTGAAACCACTTATGCTATCTATGCAGCCTTTCGTTGTTTCTGTTAAGGAAATGCAAGATCCACAGGATGCATTGCTAATTCATATACAGAACATTGAATTGAAAAGTGAGGCCCTGGAAGACAGAGTTACAGCTCATGAAATAGCTATGACTGCTTCCCATAGCCTTTTGTTTGCCCAAATTTCTCAGCTAGAGTTTCTCAACCAATGTTCCTAACAGACTTGGAAGCTGATGTTTACCTAACTAAATATTTGAATAAATTTTTATATGAATTGTTGACATTACCTCCTGATTTTCAAATAGAAATCAAGGGAGCCTATTGAATTTCCAATGCTAAATGATGGTTTGGGTCTAGTCCAACTGTTCATTTTTACATGTGACTGCTAGAGGTTCTGTACTTTGAATTGCTAGGCAATGGGGGAGCTGCAGTAGAAATCAGACAAGGTGGTTATTATTTCTTAGTTATACAAAGGAGACGAGTGACCAGAGGAGACAATTTGATAAAGATGAGTCTGTGAAATAAAGATAAATACAATTAAAATGAATGTTATACTTAGAATTGTTTATGATATCTGTGGAATTTCTCTACTTATATCTTGCATGTATTTTTAAAAGGGGCAAGCATTGTTTAGGAAATTGGGGGGCATCTCCTCCTGGTATTTCAGTGAAAAGGATGCAAATTCCTATCAAAGAGGAAGGATTTAGCTTTCCTCATCTTCTTGCATACCACTGGGCATATGTGCTATCTTATATTAATTTTTGGACATATCCATTTAGAGTAAGTAATCTACTACGATCAGCCTTGCAGTCTTCATTTTTGGCACTTCAATTAGTTCTCATTTTATATTAAAAAAATCAATCTATCAATCAATTTCAGCAGTTAGAACTGTGTGGCAAATATTTTGTCATCAACTGCAATTTGACCCATACTCTCATGTCAGATTGACATTACGGGGGAATCCAGATTTGAACATGGATAAAGAACAATTTTTATGGAAGGTATGGGCTAACAAAAGGATTGTTACCTTAAATTAGCTACCTGGCTTTTTGCATTTTTCAATTTTACAAGAGCAGTTAAAACTAGCTCAATCAGCTAAATGCAACACAGAATAGGTAAAGAATACCAAGAATACCTAGCTACTCTAAATGAATTCAAATCTCCAGGATCAGATGAGCTACATCCAAGGGTATTGAAAGAACTGGCAGAAGTAATCTCAGAATCCGTGATGATAATCTTTGAGAATTCTTGGGGAACAGGAGAAGTCCAGCAGACTGGAGGAGGCCAAATGTTTCTATCTTCAAAAAGTTGCGGGGGGTGGGCGGGGAAGAGGACCCAAACAATTACTACCAAGTCAACCTGACATTAATACCAGGAAAGATTCTAGAGCAGATAATTAAACAGATAGTCTGTAAGTACTTTGAAAGGAATGCCATGCTCACTAAAATTCACATGGGTTTCTCAAAAACAACTCATGCCAGACTAGTGTTATCTCTTTTTTGATAGAGTTACTAGCTTGGTAGATGAAGGGAATACTGTGGACGTAGTGTATCTTGACTTCATTAAAGCCTTTGACCTGGTCCCCCCATGATATTCTTGAAAACAAGCTAGTAAAAGGTGGGCCAGACTATGCAACTGTTGGGTGGATTTGTTACGGGTTGACTAACTGAACCCAAAAGGTGCTCACTAATGGCTCCTCTTCATCTAGGAGAGAAGTGACTAGTGGGTTTCCACAGGGTTCTGTCCTGGGACCAGTGTTATTGAACATCTTTATCAGTGACTTGGATGATGGAATAGAGGGCATTCTTATCAAATTTACAAATACACCAAATTAGGAGGGGTAGCTAATATCCCAGAGCACAGGATCAGAGTTCAGAATGAGTTTAACAGATTAGAGAGCTAGGCCAAAGCTAACCAAATGAATTTCAACAGGAAGTATTTTAAGGCAGATAGGCAGAAAGGCAGAAAAAAAATGAAATGCACATATATAAGATGGATGACACCTGGCTTGACCACAATACTTGCAAAAGGAATCTAGGAGTCTTAGTAGACCACAAGGTGAATGTGAGTTGACAGCATGGTGTGGCAGCTTAAAAAGACAACATGATCCTCGGCTGCATCAGTAGAAGCATAGCGTCTAGGTCAAGGGAAGTAATATACCACTGTATTCTGCTTTGGTCAGACCTCACCTGCGATACAGTGTCCAGTTCTGGGCACCACAATTCAGCAAGGATATTGACAAGGTGAAATGTGTCCAGAAGAGGGCTACCAAAATGGTAAAAGGCTTGGAAACCCTACCCTATCAGGAGTGGCGTAGGGAGCTGGTTATATTTAGCCTGGAGAAGAGAAACTTAAGAAATGACATCAAAGCTATGTTTAAATATTTGAAGGGATGGCATATGGAAAATGAAGCAAGCTTGTATTTTGCTGCTCCAGAGGCTAGGACATGGAATAATATATTCAAACTACAGGAAAAGAGATTGCACCTAAACATTAGGAAGAACTTCCTGATGGTGAGAGCAGTTTGACAATGGAATACACTGCCTTGGAGTATGGTGGAGTCTCCTCCTTTGGAGGTTTTTAAACTGAAGCTGGATGGCCATCTTTTGGAAGTGCTTTGACTGTGTATTTCTGCATGACAGAGAGTTAGACTCAATGGCCCTTGTACTCTCTTCCAACTCTATGATTATAAATGGCAATATCTGCTACAGTACAGATTTGGCCCTAAACTTTAAGTGCATCTTAGGTTCCCTTAATATTAGAGACATTAATTGAGGCCAACCAAGTATCCAGACCAGCAATTTATGTATATAAATTTCTGTTATAAGTATGACAAGTGAGGTTCACTGCAAGAATGGAATAGAGAACTGGAATATCCAATTCTGACTTATCAATGGCCATTGGTCTTCTTAACATCTATAACCATTATGGCTGTAGATCTCTGACTACATCTCATACAGCAGAAATTGGTCTTTGGGTTATATTGGTTGCTACAACATTTATTAAAGAAAGAGCTTTCTAAATCAGCAGATTGTTAGAGATGCAATACTACTAATGCTTCCTTAATGTATATGTTTTGTTGCCACATAGTAGCTACATTTTAAGAGGAAGTAATCACATGAGTAAATTGGGGTTCGTTAAAGTTTCTTGATATTCAGGAATGTGTATGTTCTCTTAAATTATTTACCTGTTTCTTTGAAATTAATAAATGGGCAGCAGAAGTGGATTTTTGTTGCCCTTTTGACTGCTAAAAGATTGACATGTCATTACTGGAAAGGTAATTTTTCTTCACCTGTGATCCAGTAGATAGAAGAGCTAACGATGCATGCAACATGTATAGATGTATAGATGTATATGTACATGTAATGATGTATAGATGAAATTTATACATGGACTTATATTTGGATGTTTGGTCAACTTGTATACAAACTTATGACTAATGTGGTTATTTTTCTTCCTTTTGAATTTTTAGTTTCATGCTTTTGTTCTCAGCTTACTTCAGTTGCTGCAAATTAAGTTGAAAATGCAAAAGTAGTTTGCATTCAATTAACTCAACAGAGACAGAGAGATGATGAGGGAGCAGATTCTTACCCTTCCCAGTAGGCTCAGGGTAAGCGAACCACTGCAGTCTCTTCCAACTTGTCTGTTATTTCTTATAAAGAACTTTTGCCATCTTGGCCACACTCTGGTTTTCATTTGTGAAATACTGGAGGATGGTCTAGATCAGTGGTTCTCAACCTGTGGGTCCCCAGATGTTCATGGACTTCAGCTCCCAGAAGCCCTGAGCATTGACCATAGTGGCTGGGGCTTCTGGGAGCTGAAGTCCACGAACATCTGGGGACCCACAGGTTGAGAACCACTGGTCTAGATGGACAAACAATACTGGGCTAGATGGGCAAACAGTCTGACTTGATATAGAACAGTTTCCTATGTTTGCAGTTCAAGATCTCTGGCACTTTGTATTCAACGACCATAACTCTTCAGTAGAGATTTGAATCCTGATCTCTCCTATCTATATTTATCACTGTCTTCTATTCCTTGTCTAGAAGTAGCCCATTCACAGGAACATTTCTATATGTTCCCTCTATGATATATGCTTACCAGCCTGGGGTTTAAGATCAGTAGGAAAGACTCTTCTTTTGATGGTCTTGAACAGTGGGGCCTGCAGGGGCTTCTTGGTGGTGACATCTTGAAATCCTTCTTGGTATAGAGCTACCTGCCATTGCAATTATGCACCAGATATATCTATCTTTATTCAAAGAAGCTTTCAGGTGATGTGCAAGTGCTACCTTTGTTAGTTGCTGATGGTTAGTTGCATTATATAGAGCTTAGAAGGGGTTTTTTCCCCCCGTGAAGTTAAGTTCCCACAGTCTAGGAGTTTAGTTCAATAAAGTATCTTTTCCAAGTTCCTTTATATCTGTGATCTTAGAATTAAGATTTCTGTGTCTTTTGTGTTCAGTACTGTATTTCATGTAAGTTGTTATCTCTCCAGGTTCTTTTTGTGGAAAAAAGAGGGAATAAAACACAACAAGCAAATAAAAATCAGACGTCCAGAGAGAAGACTGCAGCAGACAAAACTAGCTCATGGACCAGGGATTTTGCCAGGGTGGATCTTATTCTTATAATGTTATCAAGGGGAATGAAGTGTACTTTGGCAATAGATTAAATACAGGGAGTGAGAAAAAAGGAAATCCCAAGATGGAAATATCAGAGGCTTTTGGAAAGGCAAGGCTGGAATAAAAGAAAATTTCTGAGAATGGAGCAGTATATTTGGATATTGATGGGATATAATGCAGTTTCTCAGTATAGGGAAGAGCAAAATTGCTAGATAGAGACCTCTGAGAGACCTGAACACACAGTGAGAAAACAAAGGAAAAAATTTCCCCTGGAGAAACAAAAAATGAATAATTAGACAAATAGGTATATCATAACTAATTTGCATCTGTGCAATGGGAACAGTGGAGATGGGAAGATGAATGAATATAGTAAACCACTTAGATTTTATTTCAGTTTTCAAAACAAGTGTTTTTAAATCAATGATTAAAATAAACTAGTAAGTATAAAAGAAATAAAATATCCATGCTCAAATTTCAGATAATGCTATGGTGACAATCTGATCAGGTTGCACCGCAAGTATCTTCCCTAATGCGCCTTCAATGAAAAGTAAGCAATATCCTGAATCTGTTGTTGTTGCTGCCACCGCCACTGCTTTTTAATTGTTGGGAAAGCAGCTTAGCAACAATCTCTCCCTGTCACTGTGAGAACCCTTTTCTGGTAATACTGACTTGTGTTCAGCAGCCCCATCCTCATTTGCTTAATCTCAAGGGGTTTGCTTTATTTCCCCTTTTGTGTGTGTGTGTTGTTATTTCAGCTCTTTATGCATATGCACGGTATCCTTTACAAATGCCTTGAAGGCTCAAGTACCTCCAGAAGAGGATTTCCCTTCTTAAACAGTGATACCTATTTTGCATCTGAGGCCAGCACGCTTCTAATGGTTTTCAAAGTAAACTTGTGGTTAGTCCGTCCTCTGAGTGGAAGTGAGCTTATCTGCAATTGTAGATGCTGTTCTTATATAGCCATGATGTGCATCCAGGTTTAGCCCCTTAGGGTCTCCGTAGGATCAGGTTTTTTTGTACAGTTTTATCTACATAGAGGTTGTGTTATCAACTTATAATGCAACATGACAATGCCATGGCTTTCCCCAGAGTTTCTGACTTTTAAAAAGTGAATTTTAGCCCACTCCTGGGCTTGTCTGTGCAGAAACATGCCCCACTGAGCTCAAGGGAAGTGAAACCCAAGTGCAGAATCTTTTGTCTGAGTATGAGTATTTTTGTATGAGTATGAATATGAGTATGAGGGAGGAGCTATGCCAAATGCAGAGTTTGGACCCCCATCGGCTGTTAGCCACAGAGTGGGGAAAATAAAAGGTACCAATCACAGAATATTTGTTGAATTTCTCATGCCTTTTCAAGAAGACAGAACACTGGAACATGGATAAATCCACATAGACACCTTGGTTTTAAATGGCAGATATCAGTCTGTGAAATAAATACAGTTATTACCAGCCTGTTTTTGCAGCAGCTTCAGTAACAGAAACATGCCAGCTAAATGGTAGTGAGAAGCTGCAGTTCTCAGTGAAAGCTAAAGTTTGGAAGATAGTCTGAGCAAGGCAGTTCTGTAATAGGATAAGAAAAAAAATATTTGAGAAAAGCCCATAATAACAATGTTGAGCTTGTGAGGAAATGAAGTAACCTTACCCATACATAATGATGAGCTGTGATTCCTTTTTATATACCAAGAGCGAACCCACTTTTTCTCAGTTTGTTTCAAACCCACCCACAAAACAAAAAATTCACACAGTGCTTGCCCATTATAGGATGATCCCATAATTCAACATTTTGAGAATCTCTGATTGCATTTTTAGAAAAAATGTACCTGGTGTTTGCCAGTGTGGTTGCAAACGTGGTCCTTCAACTGTGTGAAAATCTCAGAAGCCAGAGAAAAGCCAAAATAAGACCAAGTAGGCTTCAGAAAGCAGAGTTTTAATGGAGCCAATCCTACCAGAATTTTGCAAAAAAATATATGTGACTGTGCTTAATTTTTATAAGTCACATAAGTAGAAGAATTTTCCATTTCTTGGTATGGGTGTAGGGTTGTTTTTTTTCATCAAATGCCTGTGCATTTCCAAGCACAAAATACTTCCTGCTTTGAGTCAGTTGAATCAATAGCAAAATGCTTGTTGATTGTAACAGGCTGAGATTAGAATCTTAAATGTAGAATCTAGAGTAAGCCCTTTGAGGGAGAAGCCATACCTCATTTCACTTCAATATCTACTGCTGTTGGAGCTTATTTATTTATATATTCATATCCCTCTCTACATCTTTAAATCTCAGGGTGGACTTACAGATAATAAAACAGTAATTTAAAAGAACTCAACAGGAAGGAACAATGGATGGAAATCTACAACCAAGTTGATTGAACAAAGCTATGTACATTGGGCCCTAAAGGCTAAGTTGAGATAAGTTTTAATTGGGAACCAAAATAATGCCAGTATCAGAGCCAGTCAGGCCTCCAAGAGGGAACATTGTATAACTAGTGCACTACAAAAGACTAAGCTATAAATAGGTGTGTGTTGACAATATAATTAGAACAATATTATATGAATAAGGTA
The DNA here is from genome assembly GCA_948472985.1 of Iguana delicatissima. NCBI lineage: Eukaryota > Metazoa > Chordata > Lepidosauria > Squamata > Iguanidae > Iguana > Iguana delicatissima. The sequence continues at coordinate 434,579 of CAOKZL010002241.1, forward strand.
ATAATTCAGCCTTTCCTAGGGCTCTGATGTCATATGGTGTATATCTCTATGTTGAAAATATTTTTGCTAGCCTGATGGTTTCATGAACATTCTTTGGTGTCATGTTCCCTCTTGGAATGAAGTATTAACCAATGTTGAAATAGTTCCTTAAAACATAAGAGGCTTCTTCGTGTGGGGAGATGAGAGAGATGCTATAAAAACAACCTGTCTTGAAATTCCTAATTGCAGGAAATGCCACTATGTCTTCAAACTTGAGCCTTTCTTTCCTGTCAGACCTTGTTTTCTTGAAGAAGGGAGCTTGTTCCCTAGAGCCAACTAAGCTCAAGTGATGTAAGAAGACATGAAGATGTACTAGGGAGAGTGCAAGGGGGCAGAGCCCTGCCTTGACACTGACGCAGATAATTGAGTTATTGAGTAGTTAGTATAAAAGTTAACTGCTGCCTGAGAGAGATGTCACACAGCACCGAGACTGTTGTGAAATTAATTATCCCTCTGGTAGCATTTATACTTGCCAGCTCTCCCCACCACCACCACCCCCGGTTAATGTGCCTAATGCCACTTGGCACCAATTTTAGCATTTCTAGAATCTCTGCACTCTCCAGCAGTGCTGACATGTCTAAAACCAGATAAAGCAGAGTTGATGGGATTCATTGGTACACTGTTGCTAATATTAAGAACTGGACAACTAATTAATTATAATTATTTGCACAGCACCCTCAGTATTTCATCACCACTTTAAACATGCCGTCTGCTGCTTTTAGGCTAAGATTTTCAGAAGGGACTAAGGCAATTTGACACCTAACTCCCTTGGGCCGCTTTGGAAATCCCAGCCATAAATTCCATAGGTTGGTGATGATGCAAAGCCATCTGTCTTTGTGTAGCAACCATGCTTGTGATACACTACCTCTCTTCAGCACTTGTCAGTCAGGACCCCAAGGGTCTTCTTTAGTGATCTGCTGTCTGTTCACATTCATGTTCAGCCTTTGGTTTGCTCCTTTCCTCGTCCTCATTAGGAACTCTTCACACACAGTGCTGGCATGTCCATGTGACAAGAATGAAATGTGTCTGACCCTTTAAAAATCTGAGCCTATTCTACAGATCAATTACATTTTTATAAAAATGTTACTGAAAATATTGAGAAGCACCCCGTGTGCATTCCTGTGTCTCTGTGTTTGAACAACTAGTTCAAGATATCTAAAGAATATAAAAAGAACCCCATTGACTTGGGCCTGTCTAATCCAGAATCATGGTTTCCCACGGATGCCAACAAGATTCTTCCAGAGAAGTTTATGAACAGGGCACAAAAGACACAGAACATTTATATTTTCATCTCCACTACTCACTATACTACTCACTGACTGACCCCCAAAATTACCTAGAAACTGATCTACAAACTTTTTGGTGCCTTTCAGCCTAAGTAAAATCCATCTTTTTTTGTATAGGGGTTACAAGAAAACCAGGTGATAGGTTCCCCTTGTTGTTGATAATTGCCATCAAGTCACCTTCGACTTACAGCAGCATCTGAGTGAGGGACTGCCAGGTCACCCTTTCACTCAGGTCTTACAGACTCAGGCCCATGGTTTCCTTGATTCCATCTATCCATCTTTTATGCAGTCTTCCTAATGTCCTACCATCTTCTACCTTACCAATCATTATTGTCTTTTCTATTGAGTCATGTCTTCTCATGATATGGCCAATGTATGACAGTCTCAGTTTGCCATTGTGGCTTTTAGGGAGAGTTCAGGCTTGATTTGCTCTTGGACTTAGGGTCACCATAAGTTGGAGATGACATAAAGCCACACAACAACAACAAGGTTCATTTGAGCACTGGCACTCCTTCAAATAGTTTGGCTCCAAATCATTCAGGAATACCTCTACAGTTTGAACAGAACACTTGGCAGAAGGCAGAACTCCACTGCCACCTTCATGCACAGGCACTTCTACTCCTACTCCCATAATTGTTGTTAACAGTTTTTCTCTGCCTTGTTCATATTCAGGAGGAGGGCTGGAGATTAATAAATTCTTGAAGGGATGTAAATTCATTACTCCCTGGTTGTTCCAACTCTGCTCATTTGCCTACAAAATTGAGAGGTGATAACATATTCTAGCCTGCCAGGTCATTCCCTTGCTTCCCATCTGTTCTGATCAGATGTCAGTTGGCATGTTTTCTAGATTTCTCTCAGTGTGCCCAGTTTATTTAAACACGCACATACATACTGTTCTTCACCAGATGCAGTGGGTAGCTAACATTTCAGTGTAAGGCATTCAAAAGCGGGTCTGATGTTGTAGTTCAAAGCATTTCTTATCTAACCCTATGAAGTGGCCATTCTGGGACAGAGAGGACTTATCTTGAGTATCTGATATAGCCATTCATACTTCGTATTTCTTCAGCAGGACATCTTGTCCCAAAGTGGCCACTTTGCTGCCGTACCATCTGTCCCACCTCATGGGCATGTTCTTAGAGATCTTTACCTGACACAAAGAGTATCCAGGCTGGATCTCCAAATTGCTCCTGAGGCCCAAATTCCTTGCTCTTCACAGTCCTTCCTCAGAGTGAGGAATTATGGGAGTGGTGGACATGAAGACCCACCCATGCACAGAGTGAAAGATTAGACACTCAGCAACTCTTGAGAGCCCTGTCTGCTGCTCTTTTCCTGTGGTATGTGTTGTAATGGAAAAGAAGGACTGCCTCTTTAGCGACCCCTGCTGAGGCAGTGGTGCACCAGGTGTGGGCGGGTGTATAACTTACCATGCCTCTCACTCTACCACCTGAGGCAAGGGATTTCCTCCAACTTCTGGGAGTGTTGGCCCTGTTGCGTTTTTAAGCTTTCAAGGAGGGTGTGTGTCTGAGTCTTTTTGTGTGCTTTAATGCAATCAGCATGTTCTCATTTCTTTAATTGTCACCAACAGAAATGACAGCAGTAACCACTACCATTGCCTTCACTGGGGGCAGAAAATAAATTTGTGTGAAGGAAACCCTAATTTTCAAGAAAGAAGGTACAGTCTGTTAATCAGACTTAACAAATAAGAGGATAGGGAAGGCTGCCAAGAAAGAAGAATGTTTTTCTACAGCAATTGGGTATATACATATGACATACCTCTGTCACCTAGTCATGCATACATGTTTCCCACCTGAAAGGGAAATTCTAGATTCTTCAAGTGTCTTATGTACTTGGCTAATTATTCTGAGACAGAAATAGCACCTTTGAAGCATGCCCATGAAATACATAATTAAAGTATCTTGTGTTCGATCACACTGTTAGACAGTTAATTGAAAATCACATTGTATCTAACTAATGAGACAAATAATATATGCATCTTGGACCTGATGACATGTCTCATCCCATCGTACTCTCCTCTCCTCCCCCCGCTGCACTTTAATTGCTAAAGTGGTAACTGGTGGAAGACGACCACGTACTGGGTTGCCCTTGATCTATTAATCCAGAGCACATGCAGTTGCTGGTATGGTGTCTCATAGATTCAGATAAAGGAGAGGCCTGCAGGATGAGATGTTTCCTCCAGCAGAGTTTTGCTCTGATCTGTTAAAGTAGGCCAAAGCCTATCAGCTTCTTTCACCTCCTGAGGAGAATAATCACTGGTTAGGGAGGGAGCATAGCTCAGCATTGAAATATATGCTTTGCATGTTTAAGGTGGTCCCAGGTCTACTCTTAGATATCTTAAGTGAACTCTGATAGCAGAAGTGAGAAAGACTTCTGCCTTGAAAAGATAGAGTAGACAGGACTGGGAAAGAACTTTGTTAGCATCTTTGTTAGCATCTTACAGCCATGAAATGACTAGGTGATCTTAAGTCTCAACACATGTATCCCCCCAGTGCACACACTCATGCAACATACGCTCATTTATACTGTGTTTGCAGGGTTGTTGCAACAATTACAGTACTTAAATGGTGGGGTTTATGTTAACACACTTAAAAGGCTGCACTCTTGTGCATACTAAGTTGAGACTAAACTCCACTGAATACTGGAGGATATATTTCTGGATCAACGTGTGTAGAATTGTGCTGTAGTTATTACTAGAAGGCTCATCAGTATGGCAGCTCCTTCATCAGTTGAAAGGCTTTTATTAATGAGGGTTATGAATAGATTGATAAATAGGCATCACATTCAGGGACTTGGTCTGCTAGAAAGATTTGCATCTGCAGGCTTTGCATCTGTATCATTCACAGTGCGTTGAGAGTGTTTTCTTCAAGTGTACTCAAGAGCCTTTCAATAGCTTGTGGAAAATGTACACTATATGCATTCAGATATGTCTGTGTAGCGTAGTAACAGGTGTAACATTTCCTGCTACCAGCCATTTGGCTTTGTTTTTAATTGTGTTCCTCCAATAAAAGTGATCCATCCTATTATTGCATTGATCTGTGAATTTTAACAATAAAAATCAGCAGAAACAAAGCAGTCAAATGCACATTTGATATGATATTTCCTCTCAAAATATGCATTTGAAACATATTTTGAGAGAGTTTTACAGCTGGGAATTGTGTTGGAGCATTTGTGATGTCTGAAAGACCGTAGGTGACAGTTTTGAATCATATAGATTAGGTACAGATTAGATTACGTTAGTTAATCAGATCAATTCGTGAAAACTAACTTCATCAAACATTCCTAGATGCGTGTTTGGTCTATGCAAACAGTCCAAAAACTCTGAAAATGCAATTCACATGGGTGATCTGAATTCACCATTCTTCAAACACTAGGCTGCGGAAAGAAATCATTCCTTCTGGACTCATCAGAGTGCTTTAGCCTCCCCAAATTATATTTATCTCTGAAGTCAATATCGATTTTAAAGTGTTTTATTGTAAACAAATGTAGCATTCATACATAGGAAGGCATTAATATTATCAAAACATCTTACTACTATATTACTAGACGGGAAATAAAGCAAAAGGACATATTTTGCATCTTAATTGATTTATAAGAAGGCTAGATAGAGTGTAGATGATTGGTATCTACATTTTTCATACCTAAAATGACCAAAGAGAGCTCCATTGAGATCATTTGAGAATTGTGCTTCATATCTGTGTCATGTCCACCTCTATTAAAATTAATTCCTGTTTTCACTTTACTCTGAAGAATAGTATTTTCAGGAATGAGCATAGTGAGTATTTAGAACACCGCACTCAACACTAAGGCTTAACAAATAAACAAGAGAGATGCCTTTTGAGCTATCTGGGAAGTTGCATGGTGCAAATCGTTTTTTGTGGATGTAGGATGAGGTAAATTATACATATTTTAAACAACCAAACCAACCACCTGGATTATAACATGCTACTGGACTGCATTTGCTCAGTTAATGGTAAAAGAACTATTCCACACCATAATTTTATTTTTCCTTGTTCAGTAGCAGTTTAACTCACTGCAGTATATGCATGTGTGTCTGTCAGTCAGCCGATGTCCACACAGAGACAAAGATATATTCTTAACAATATTTTCAATTTTGTTTCTAGAATATGGGAGTGGAGCTCTATAAGTATTGTGACAAAAAAAAAAGGGAAGAAAAGGATTGTCGCTTTAAGTTTTTAATATACCGTACTTCCCTCTCCCATATATGTTGCTTCCACAAAAGAGCATTCTTTTGCCTTGCGTGAAGGCTATTGTCATAACTATTTTTTGTGGATCATACATTTCTAGTCCTTCACCAAGTTGATACAGTGTGGGAGGCAGGGGAAGTTGTTGTCAGGTAACACTGGCATTAGTCTAGCGCAGACCTGGGCATTGTACGGCCCCCGGGCCACATACGGCCCTTTGACTGGCTCTGACCGGCCCTTGTAAGGCTAACTGGAAATTACAAAATAAACATACTTTCTAAGGCCCTTTCCTCACGGGGGGGGGGACGAAACGGGGCCGCGCACACAGGGGCAGAACTTACCCGCGAGTGGATTGCTCTGTCCCTGTGGAGAGCGCGGATCCACCGTTCCAAACGCCGCCGAATTTCGGCGGCGCTCAGCAGCATTCGGCGGCGCCCAAAATGGCAGCCGGCGGCTTCCAGCAGCGCTCCGCCAATCAGGACAGCGCACCAGCCAGAAGCCCGCCCCCGGGCAGACCTGCAGGAACGCGCTACTGCGTCTGCAGTTCTTCACCGGGTGCTGCTACGGGGCAGCGCGGGTGAGTTTTATAAAAACCACTTGCGAAGGTGGTTTTTATAAAACTCACAGCGCCACCCCCGCAGCTGTGCTAGAGCAGTTTGAGGTCTAGAACCTCACTTTTTTAAACTGCTGTAGCGCACCCCCCGGTGAAGAAGACCTCCAGGAGAGTCGCTCTAGCGTGGGCAATATGCCTGTCCCTCCACAATATTTTTAGTTTCTCATGTGGCCCTATGGAAAAAATAATTGCCTACCCCTGGTCTAGTGGAAAGCTTGGTGTGAACTGGAATTTTAATTCCATAACACATGAGATATTATACAAGTAATGGTTCATTACCAAAGACTCCTCATCTAGTCAGTAGGTTTGGAAGTGAAAATAAACTGTGCTTTGGCTAGTTTGGCTCTATTGTTGCATTAATGGAGGTGTTAAATTTCATTGTATTGCATCTTTCTGCTGAGTTGGGACTGGTTCTCTGATTGATTGATTGATTGATTGATTGATTGATTGATTTTTGGTACTCTGAGCCCTTTTGTGGTACGCAATTATAGCAGTATAGTTCCACTTTAATGGCCATAGCTTCATCCTGTAGAATTCTGCGGTGCGTGGATTGTTCAGAGGCACTAGAGGAGCTCTCTCACTGAGAATTCTGAATGTCCCTCCCTAAACTCCTGATCCCAGGGTTCCGTAGAATGGAGCCATGGCAATCGAAATGGAATCACATTGCTATATTTGAGGCATGTGAAAGGGGGCTCTGTAAAAGAATTGGGCACCCTTGAGACTTTCAGGAACTATATTGTTCTTCACCAGAACCCAAAGATGCACCACATGGAACCCAATTGTCAAACTGTGTTTCAGGAAGGCCAGCACAGAATTGAGGAACCAGGTTCCCTTGAGCCACAGCTAAGTATGTTAACTCTTTTAAAATATCACCACATTCACGCTTAAAGAACCAAAAACCTTTGTAATAACTTAGATTAATTACATTTACATGGCAAAGGAACATTTATTAAACTTCAGTTAATGCTAATTTAAATTTATATTCCCTTACTACACTAAAAATCTTGTGGGAATGAAGGACAAAAATTCTGTCCATGAATTTACTCTTTCCTCCTTCCTTGTCCTTGCTTGAGATTGTAAGAAAAAGAAACAGCTGCATGAATTTTGAAATCCCATCTCCCCCTCACAAAAGGGCAAAGAGTGAAGTTACTACACACACACACACACACACACACACATAAATATGCATGTACATGATGTGTGGCATGATAGATGGAAGAGGGAACCAGAACAATTGGGAGAGAAGGTGGCCACATCTAACATACCATTCACCCCAAAAATGGATATCAACTAACTAGCAGACATGTCAACCAAAGACTCCTACAATTGCCAAAGTGGCTCTGTACCATTTGAAAATAACTGGCTTATTTCACTCCCCAATGTCAACACAGTATTTGCGTAGCTCCCAAATAATGGGTCGGTGGGTGGGCAGTTGTTAAGATATAGACAGCTCTGTCATTTCTGAATGGGGAAGCAGAATGCTACAGTCAATAGGAGTGGAAAGAATATTTGAAAATACTGGGGGAGGGAGGAAGGTCAAATAAGTGTTTCTTGAGTGTCAGGGAAACCCTGGTGAATTAAATCCTGTTCTGAGGAGAATCTTTGCACTTTTGGAATTTATTCTGCATGTGAATTATTTTATTGCAAAAGAAGCAGCATATTTTTTATGCAAATAACAATGTTTCCGCACATAATTATTATCTGGGAAGAATTTCTGGGTTTTGCACAGGTTGTGGAAATTTTTGCACAGAATAAGTTCCAAATTGCATGTAGTCTTTTCACAGCGCAAAGAAGATTGGTAAAATTATTCATAGTTCCCCCCCCCAGAACAAAAGTAGTGAAGAATTATATATCCCTACAGTCAAGTAGTATGAGCAAAATTGAATGTGGCAAGCAGGAAAAAGATGTAAAGAGATACTCTGTATTCTGGTTTAATTTTTCAAAGTCATTTAATGTAATTAATATCAATGCAATGGTTCTGATTTCTGCCATGTGTGCATGCCAAAACTGGGAACATTAACAACAACTACATAATAGACTCTCAAATAACCTGGCTAGGGGTCATATCCCATTTTCACTCAGTTAGGCATATAATTGGTGTAGAAAACTGAACTGTTTTTTTACACTTTTTGAAAAATAGGTTGATGAAGAGAGTAACTTCCATAGAGACTTAAAATTGGCTTCCTCCCCATCACCCTTCTTTAGAAATTCAGCATCATGTATAATGTTTTCCTATTCTGTTCCTTTTATTTTATTTTATTTTAATAATGAAACATGCTTTCAGTTTCAGTACAAAGTATCTGTGCAGTGTGTTTTCATTTTTCTTATTAGTGGAGCTTATAATATGAGTGTTTTATATTTAACAAACTTGCTGGATTGTACAGTTTTCCTTACTTTTCCAAGCAAAGCCAGTATGAAATAAATATATAAGACAAGTGAAATGATTGCATAGGAAAGAGTGTGCACGCGTTCACACACGCTCTGCCCCATTTCAGATGCTGAGTGAAACCATCAGTTTATGCAAATCAAACATGCCACAAGTAGTGCAGGGGCTTGCTTAGAGCAAATAGAGCATGTGACTGGAGTGGGAATAGGAGAATAATTGGTTCTTTCCCACCCTCCCTGTATGACACTCCTCCTCATAGTTAGAAGAATCACTGGCATTTAAGAGCCTGGAGGACTGCTGCCAATCAAGGTAGACAAAGGTAGACTATTTCTCTGTTATTTTATATGACCTTTCTCTCAAAATTGTTTTCTCCCATAGCTATATGTGGATTCTGTTTTACTTATACAGTGCTTTAAACACCAATTTTTGGGGTCTTGGTCTTCTATCTTAGATTGTCTGCACTTGTTGCATGCTTAAAAATCTTAAAGAAGTGTCTTTTAAAAACAAGGCAGTTTTGTATACACAGTGCTGCTTTTCTGTATCACAAACTCATCACTGACTAGCTTAAAGTCACTGTCCTAAACAGGACACCGCACATGTATGCAGCCTACTAGGGTTTCTATTCTACAGTTGTTTTTACTCTTGTTCACCACATAGCTCCACTATTGAGTACAATATGTTTTTAGGGGGTACAAAAGTGGCAGAATTTCTGTTCAAAGAGTGTGTAACTCATTGTTTCTGCTGTGTGGTGGATTGCTTATTTAAGCTGTGAATGTATTAAGTAGGCTGCCTAAATAGTCTAAAGGCACCAGATCCTGTCTGATCTTGGAAACTAGGCAGGGTCATCCCTGGTTAGCACTTAGATGGGGACCATCAGCGAGTACTTGGCACTGTAGTCTATATTTCAGAGCAAGGAACTGCCAAACCCACCTCTGAATATTCCTTGCCTAAGAAAACCCTATGAAATTTATGGGGTCACTATAAGATGAGAGGTGACTTGAAAGCACATACACACAGACACAGGCAATTTCTGCATTACACTATTATAGTGCTGTTATTCCATTTTCAATATCCTGCCAAATCCTGGGGTTTGCAGTTTATGGAGGGGCCTTTAAAATTCTCAGCCAGAGAGCTCTTCAGCCTCAGTAAACTACAAACCCAGAATACCACAGGATGTTGAAAGTGGAATAATAGCACTATAACAGTGTAGAGTGGAAATAGCCTCACATGTATGTTTCACAGAATTGGCTTATAGTGCCCCCTCTCCCCCCAAAAAAATCTCCCAGCCACTACTTGGAGGGGCACATAGGAACACTTGCCATCAGGGTATACCTATGGGGTAACAGAATGAAAGATTCTACATACTCCCCCATGAAACTTTCTTTCAAATTTCTAACATTTTGCGGAGAGTGATATATTCAAAATGGTTCACACCTAGCACACTTTAATATTAACTTAGTGTTCTCATCCTTTTGGTAACTTTACACGCTCTTTTGTAAATGTACAGTTAAAGTTTTAATTTATTGCAGTGCTAGAAATTTAGAGACTGAGTGAAAATTCCACTGGAATTTTCTGGAATTCTACTGGAGAGGGGCAGAGTTCTTATCTGGGAAGGCAATTTTCTCATCTCCCTCCCCGCTGTAGCTGCCTAGACTTCTGCATAAGTTCCAGTATGGCTGGATACTGATGACATGCCTCAGGAGCTGAGGCAGGGATGCTGTGGAAATGACGACAGGTTATATCCAGCAGCATTTTCATCACCCTTCCTAGGGCAGCAAAGAACTCTTGAGCCAGACAACTACTGCTTGTCTCAAAGGCACTTCACACAAATTACGTAGTCTTCTTACTAGAAGGCAGTCACCCAGATAGCAGAGTTCTGTTGCTGCAGGACTGCTGGATGGGGAGGGGACTTCACTGATGCAGGGATCTGATTTGCTTTAAGTTCAGCCTATACCTTGCATGGTTATGCGAGTGAACTTCGGAATTACAGCTTTGCGTTCATATCTATGCACACATTGGCCTCAGCAATTTTCTACTAAACCCTTCTGTTTTTACTTTATTTTGCATTGCTTCTAGTGTAGAAATTGTTGTATTGCTCTTTGTCAATGACAAGATTAAAATAATGAGGAAGGAACAGGGCCTTGGCATCCCCTAAAGGAGTATTGAGTTGATCTCTTTGCTTTCTTCTCTGTGGAAGGAATGTAGTGAGCCAGGATCAACAGGAACTGGTATTCTTGTTCTCCCTGCTGCTGACAATTAGAAATGCCTCTAGTCTGTGCTGTGACCCAAATTATTATTCCCGCATTTTCTACATTAAAAACTATGTGCCAGAAAGTTTTTTCCCCCCTGCTGGTTCATTAAAGGGATAATAGTCTAATTATTCTGACCTTTAGCCTTTTCTGTTCTTCTTCTTTCATTTCTTTTAGGAAGCTAGAGTTCAAGTTTTCAGCAGCTCCCCTCGGCTGTGAAGCTATTTTGGCTTGGAGCCCAGTGTGTAATAATATAATTTCTTCTAGAACCTTTTGGTAGGGGGTATTGCAGGGAGTCCTGTGATGTGAGAGATGAGAGGAAGAACTATTTGTGCAGCTTGTTGGGTGAGCTGTAGCCTCCCAGCTGTCTGGCTGTTCAGTGCAAAGACCAACTTCGGTACCCCCATGCATATGCATGCAAGCATACAGATGCACACACAAAAGAAATATATTCCACTTCTTTTCAGGGAGAAAAAGCAGGCTTGGGATTTGTCCAATATGGTGGTCAAGGCAAATGTCTTGGGGAAAGATGATACTTAGATGCAAAATGAAAAGAGGTCTGTTTCAAAAGATAGTCTGGGGGATAGGTCAGGTGCAAGAGAGAAAGAATCAATGAGAAAGGCTGAAGAAGACAGAAGTCATCTAAAGACAACAAGCAGCAAAGTGGGAATGGAAGCTTGTACAATAGGCACTTCTGCACTGATTTAGAAACATGTTAAATGATATGAGAAACACATGGTTGCATTTCACATGCATTGCATTTCATAGCAATGAATGATGCAGGGGGGGCAAAATGGCATGTGGAAAGTTAGGAGGTGACCCTTTCATACCCCTGGTGACACAGTCTTGAAGACCTTTCACACTGATGAGCACCATGATCTCACTTTAATTGCTATGGTTTTGTCCTGTGGAATTGTAGAATCTGCAGGTTGGGGAAGGATATTCCCAGCCGGAGAGCTCTGTTGCTTCACCAGACTATTTGCCTCAGCATTCCACAGGATGTAGCCGTGGTAGTTAAAGTGGAATGATAGTGCTGTATAGTGTGAAAGGGCCCTGAAAGCAGTCGCCTAGGGATGGATACTCTTGTTTATTTTGCTCAGTGTGTCACTTTGTTTTACAAGCATAGATTTGTTCTGTCTTGTGTTTGCTTTTGTTTCTGAGTTTTAAAGTCTGCAAGAAAATTCATGTGCATTTTCAGTTGCGTAAATTGTGTATGCCTTTTAGCATATTTTTGTCTAATAGATCTTGTTTAGTACTTAATTTTCTCCACTAAACACATTTTCCACATAATTTTTGACTGGGCAATCGTGTGAACAAAATTCAAAGAAATACAAACATTGGCCCATGGAGTGCACAGTGTCCCTTACATCTATCCTGCTTTAATTGCAGAGAGCAGGGGTAAGAATTGTGGGATACTTCAGATGTTGTCTAAGAAATTCTAATCCACATAGCCAGTGGTGAGGAGTGCTGGGAGCTGCAGTCCACCAATACCTGGAGAGTTGCATCTTGCCCATCATTGGCTTACAAAGAACTTTCATACAGTTTAAATTAGTGAAGGACTTTCTCGTCATGCAAGAACCTCATTTTGTATTAAGCCACATTCTAAACTTCAGAGGTGCTCTAAATGTCTGCAAAATTTCAGGAAGCCTTCTGAACCCAAGGCAGTGATTACGCTTTAATCTTTTCTCCCTCTGCTTAAGGGCTCAGGCTCATCTCTTACATTGCTCAACAGTTAATCCATTTCTCCATTGAAGTTAAAGAGCATCACTGTGCTTAATTCTGTGAGCTGAATCTAGAGATACCTCAGCTGAGTGCTGCATCTTTTAAAACCCAGCAGACTACTCAGAAATTTGGAATGCTGAGTTTGACTCAAGAATCTTTCTTGGACATTCTCGTATTTTATTCAGATACAGGTTCAGTGACTCCCAATGTCCCCCTGGGTGATTACTGACAACCAGCATCTTTGCAGCTGGTGAAAATCCTGTTAGTGCTGTAATAGTAAGGATTAGGAGGGGTCAGGAGGGACTGCAGGCTATATCAGCAGTGAACGAATTGGTGCTAAGTGTTAAGTAGTGGGTCTGTTCTTGCAAAGGATTCAGCTGCTGGTGGTGTCTCTGTTAAAATGTGACATGACCAAAACCACCAAGCAATTTCCAACTATATGCAGATAACATCTCACAGAGGTATCTGTCTGTCCTCTAATTATCAGAATGGTAATGTCCACATTGGTTGAAAGGACTGAATCTTCCTATGCTAAAAGGAATATATTTTTAAAAAGCCTACTCTGCTACTTCTGTTTCTAGTTAATGGTCCCCTAAATGGGATCAGTTGTTCTTTGGAGTTTCACACGCCTTTTAAACAAAGGTTTCAAGAAAGTGGCATTGAAATGAATAAGGCTATAATTAAAATAAATGAGATGTGGGATGATAATTGTGTATATCCAAGGTACTGGGGACATCTCAAGTCTCAGTAGGAAATCTGGGCTGCAGGTGGAGGGGGAGGTTCATGCAGGATAGATGTAAGGAACATTGTGTACTCCATGGGCCAATGTTTGTATTTCTCTGAATTTTGTTCACACAATTGCCCAATAGAGCTGTTCATGCTGGCCCCCTCAGTGCCCCCTCCTCTATCTTCTTTGTTTTCAAGCATGTGGTTCCCAAGCACAACTTGCTCTCACAGGACTCCTGGTCACATGGGGAGTTCTACCCCTGATCAGACAGAATGCCCCCTTCAAATCTTGCGGCTTGCTGTAGAAAAGTCCAAAAAGAGAGAGAGTGGGGCCAAATGCTGTGGGATTTTGGAAGCAGACTTGAGTGCATGCCCCCATGCCCCCTTCAGGGATTCAGATTGTACAAATCCAACTCTAGCAAGGCAAGAACTATTTTATGTTAGTGTTTTCGGAGGTGTTAACCACTGCCTTATGTTTGCATAAAACACAGCCTATACGAATGAAAATAGGTGTGCTTGCTTGTGTTTCCTCATATGTATAACACTGGAAACCCACAACTAGCTAACATACAAGACATACCTCTAACATGCTCATAAAACAGGAAATAATGCACAACTAATATAGAAGTGTGAACCAGTGGGGTTTAGTGGTTTGAGTGCTGGACTACTATAATGGAGAGTAGGGTTCAAATCCCCACTTGGCTGTGAAAACCCACTGGGTGACTTTGACAAGTCATACACTCTCAGTCTCAAAGGAAGACAAAGTCAAACCACCTCTGAACAAATCTTGCCAAGAAAATCCCATGATAGGTTTATTTTAGGGTCTCCATATGTGGAAAATGTCTTGAAGGAACACAACAATACAAAACTAAAAATTATAATTCCTTAAAATATTACGAACTCTGTGGAGCACAAAGCCAAGTTAAGAAATACATTTTTCTATGGTTCTGGAACATATGCAGACCTAAAATTGCTTGTACATTATTTCCACAGAAGGAATACTGATTCTTTTCTTTTTTCTTTTTTTAGCCTCTCTTCAGAGCCACGTAAGGAAAATTTATATCATAATTAAAATTGATGAGGATTAGGCAATGATTAAGTTAACTTGGCATTTGGATTTGATACATGAGTTGCAAAGTCTCAGTCTTTTAAAAAAAATAAGACTTGGACGCCCCAATCTCCACCATGCACTATGGGTTCAGACCCCAAATTCTCAGCTTTTATTTGATTTTGAAAATCTTTACACTTCCATAACCACTCTTGTCTCTTTGCCAAGCATTTCCAGATTCTGTACAGGACAGCAATAACTCATGCTAATGTTTCACTGAGTATCTATGTAACAATGGCATCTATTTTGCAGCATACAAATATCGTTTAAGGTCACATAGGGCAAAGAGGAACCATGAAGTGTGACACAAAATTCTGTCCCTCTTTTCAATAGGTACTTTGCTTCACAGTTGTATCACAAAATTTGCTATGTTATCTTTGGTGATTCTCTGTTCTTGCAAAGAAATTCTGCTCTAATTAACTAAATTTGGCTAGCCAAAAAACAAACAAACAAACAAAACAAAACTGAAAGGAATTTCTCTTACTAAAATTCTTCACTGGACAGTCATTACAACATAGATACCCATAGGCTTAGGTGATTTCTTTCTTTATTGTCTCTCTTGCCTTCTCATATAACATGGCTTTTTATTATTTTTAATTATATGTTTTAGCTTTTTTAAATATTGTGGATAGGATAATGCTGTATCATTGTTGATCTTTTGCATGTTTTGAGCTAGATGGTTCCTGTTTTGATTTGTAAGCCACCTTGAGTTTCAGTACTGGGGGAGAGGCAGGGTAAAATGATGATGATAATGATGATATAGCAGTTTTTACTTCTTGCTACATTACTTATTTCATTGTTTATTTGGAGCTTCTATAGCTTTCTCTTTGGCCCCAGAAAGGGTTTCTTGAGTGTCTGGCAATGCTTACGATGCAGAACAATGCAGAAACAATCGGAAAACTGAATTAAAGAGAAGACTAGCAGTAAATCATAGAAACAAACTAATGACACCTAGGAGAAAAACAACTTTTTAAAGGAAATCTAAATGGTCCATGAAAAGAAGCATCGCTGTAAAAAAATAAACAGACATAAGATGGGGATTAGGCAAGCCAGCCTGAGCAGACCATTCCAAAGAGAGGCGGTTACGGCTATCAGGGCCCTGTTTTACCATCCTACCCACCTTAAAAGGCAGGGAGACTGAAAGAAGGGACTTTGAAAAATCTTAACAGTTGGACAGGTTTATGTATGGAGAGTACTGTCCTTGAGTTACTCTGGTCTCCATCCATTTAGGTCTGTAAAGCCTCAAACCAGCACCTTCCGTGGTACCCAGAAATGTGAAGGTATTAAGATATGTTACACATGCCTGGCCCAAGTCCAGATCCTAGGCACTACTATTTCCAAACAACAAAATCAAAAGCTTATGCATGTGTGACACATTGCAACAAATGAGAGGGCAGTGGAGCAGAGAGGGTGGATAAATGTGGCCAGACTGTCTCTGTTCAGGAAGGCATGCAGCTGGTACACTAGCTTCGACTTGTAGAAAGTAGTTTTTACTTCAGAGGGTGTATAAGGCTTCAGTAAGGTTGGATTGTACTGGTCCTCCAGTTTGTGAACCTGATCTTTTAGGACACAGTGGGCAAGTAGGTCCTAGGACTAATTTTTGGTCTCTGGCACCTTCCAGAGGCTGCACTCAGGTGAAATGTCCAGTCCACTTCTGGTTTCTTTTCTTTTTGTTTTTCACCCACTTGGGAGGCCATTAATCCTCCCAAAACAAATCTGCTGTTCCTAGCAATCTGCAGGAGTGGGCACAGAGATTTTTTCATCCCTCCCCAAAATCCAGGTTGGGGGCAGTGGCAGAAAGATTGTGAATCATAGAATCATAGAAATGTAGAGTTGGAAGAGACCACATGGGCCATCCAGTCCAACCCCCTGCCATGCAGGAACACCCTCAAAGCACTCCCGACAGATGGCCATCCAGCCTCTGCTTAAAAACCTCCAAGGAAGGAGACTCCACTACACTCTGAGGCAGCGTATTCCACTGCTGGATATCCCTGACTGTCAGGAAGTTCTTCCTCAGGTTCAGGTAGAATCTCCTTTCCTGCAGCTTGAATCTATTGCTCCTTGTCCTGGTCTCTGGAGCAGCAGAAACAAGCCCTCTTCCTCCTCTACATGGCATCCCTTCAAATATTTAAACATGGCTATCAGGTCCCCTCTTAACCTTCTCTTCTGCAGACTAAACATACCCAGCTCTCTAAGTCTATCCTCATAGGGCAAGGCTTCCAGGCCCCTCACCAATTT
The DNA here is from genome assembly GCA_948472985.1 of Iguana delicatissima. Classification (NCBI taxonomy): domain Eukaryota; kingdom Metazoa; phylum Chordata; class Lepidosauria; order Squamata; family Iguanidae; genus Iguana; species Iguana delicatissima. Next base: position 451,166 of record CAOKZL010002241.1, read on the forward strand.
GGTCGCCCTCCTCTGGACTTGCTCCAGCTTGACCATGTCCTTCTTGAACTGGGGTGCCCAGAACTGGACACAGTATTCGAGATGAGATCTAACCAAAGCAGAGTAGAGTGGTACCAGTACCTCCTTCGATCTAGACACCATACTCCTATTGATGCAACTGAGAATTGCATTGGCTTTCTTGGCTGCCGCATCACACGGCCGACTCATGTTCAGCTTGTGGTCTTTGAAGACTCCTAGATCCCTTTCACACGTACTGCTATCCAGCCACGTGTCCCCCATCCTGTATTTCTGTATTCCATTTTTTCTATGTAAGTGTAGAACCTTACACTTCTCTCTGTTGAATTTCATTTTGTTAGCCTTGCCCCAGCTCTCCAATCTTTCCAGGTCATTTTGAATTTTGATCCTGTCCTCTGGCGTATTAGCAACCCCTCCCAATTTGGTGTCATCTGCAGATTTGATGAGCATGCCCTCTATTCCTTCATCCAAGTCGTTGATAAAGATATTGAACAGCACTGGGCCCAGGACAGAACCCTGCGGCGCCCCGCTAGTCACTTCTCTCCAGGATGAAAAGCAGCCATTCGTGATCACCCTTTGGGTTCGGTCGGTCAACCAGTTACAAATCCAACTAACAATAGCCCTGTCCAGCCCACGTTTTACCAGCTTCGTTGCAAGAATGTCATGGGGAACTTTGTCGAAGGCCTTACTGAAATTGAGATATGCTACATCCACAGCATTCCTTTCATCTATCAAGCTAGTAACTCTGTTAAAAAGAGATAAGATTAATCTGGCATGACTTATTTTTGAGAAATCCATGTTGACCTCTCGTGATTACCGCATTGCTTTCTAAGTGATTAGAAACTGACTGCTTAATGGTCTGTTCCAGGATCTTTCTGGGTACTGATGTCAGGCTGACTGGGTGATAATTATTTGGGTCTTCTTTTTTTCCCTTCTTGAAGATGGGGGCAACATTTGCCCTCTTCCAGTCTGTTGGAACTTCTCCTGTCCTCCAAGATTTCTCAAAGATTATAGCAAGTGGTTCCGAAATGATCTCTGTCAGTTCTTTTAGTATCCTAGGATGCAATTCATCTGGCCCTGTAGACTTGAATTCATCCAGTGTGGCCAAGTATTCCTGTACCACGTCTCTACCTATTACATGCCACATTTCCCCTGTTTCTTCACCTGCTCCCCAACCGCCAGGTGGAGTGCTTGTATCCTTCTGGGAAAAAACTGAGGCAAAGAAAGTGTTAAGTAGTTCTGCCTTTTCTCTTTCCCCTGTGAGTAATTCACCATCTTCTCTGCGCAGTAACCCTATCGTCTCATTCTTTTTCCTTTTCCTGCGGACATATTTAAAAAAAGCCCTTTTTATTGTTTTTAATGTCTCTGGCCAGCCTAAGTTCATTCTGTGCTTTAGCCTTTCTGACCTTCTCCCTACATCTCCTGGCTACTTGCTTAAATTCTTCTTTGGTGGTTTCCCCCTTCTTCCATTTCCTGTACATGTTTCTCTTAACACTTAGCTCAGCTGAGAGTTCTTTAGTCAACCATTCTAGTTTCTTCAGATGCCTTCCATTTTTCCTCCTTATTGGTACAGTTTTAGACTGTGCCTTCAGTATCTCCCTTTAAGGAACTCCCATGCCTCCTGAACTCCTTTTCCTTTCACTACTCTTGACCACGGAATTTCAGCCAGCAGCTCCTTAAGTTTACAGAAGTCTGCTTTTTTAAAATCTAAGATGAGTGTCTGGCTACTCTTATCTTCTCCACTGAATGCCAAATTCCAATAGGGCATAGTCACTCCCCCCAAAGACTCAACCACTTCTACCTCATTAACAAGATCGTCCCTGTTGGTCAGGATCAGATCTAGAATATTTGATCCCCTTGTGGCCTCTTCCACCTTCTGGACCATGAAGTTGTCTGCAAGACAAGCAAGAAACTTGCTGGACCTTGCTGTCTTGGCAGAGTTTGACTGCCAACATATATCCGGGTAATTGAAATCTCCTATTATTATTGTATCTCTTCTTTTTGAATGTGCAGCCATTTGGTTGAGGAAGGCATCGTCAAAGTCCTCAGTCTGGGTTGGAGGTCTGTAGCAAACCCCCACCAAAATATCCCTATTGTTTCTCGCTCCCTTAATTCTTACCCAGATGCTCTCGACCTGGCTTTCTGGGTTTAAGTCACGGATCTCTTCACAGGTGAAAACATTCTTGACATACAAGGCTACTCCTCCTCCTTTCTTGTTTGGTCTGTTTCTACAAAATAGGCTATACCCCTCTATTCCTGTATTCCAATCATGAGAGTCATCCCACCAGGTCTCAGTGATGCCTATCAAATCGTATTTATTTTGTTGTACTAGGAGTTCAAGTTCATCTTGCTTGTTTCCCATACTCTGCGCATTAGTGTAGAGACACTTAAATCCCCGGGCCCTTCCTGCAAGTCCTGTACTATAGTTTCTACTTCTCCCACCATTGGATGCTTGTACTACTTGGGCAATATCATTTGAGCCTTTCCCCCCTGCGCTCTCCGAGTCCTTGCCCTGAATAATATTGTCTCCCTCCCCAGCAGAACTTAGTTTAAAGAGATCTTAGTCCGCCCTGCGAGACTGTTTGCAAAAACATTCCTGCCAAGTTTTGTGAGGTGCAGCCCATCCCTTGCCAGAAGCCCACGTTCGTGGAAATTCAGTCCGTGATCCAAAAACCCAAACCGTTGCCAGCGGCACCACGTGTGGAGCCAGTTGTTGACCTCTGCTATTGCCCTTTCCCTTCGGGCGCCATATCCTTAAGCTTTGTCCCCATAAGCTCGTAGTCCTTCGTGATGTAGTGAAAGCTGCGCCTCGCAGTGTCATTGGTTCCGACATGAACCAAAACGAGGGGCTTATGGGCAGCGGGCTAGACCAGCCTGGTTAGTATCTCAGTTATGTGGTTGATCTTGGCACCAGGAAGACAGCAGACCTCTCTATTGAGCTTGTCCGGTTTGCAAATTGCCGGTTCAGTTCCTCTGAGCAAGGAGTCCCCAACAACCAGAACTCGCCTCTTCTTAGGCTTGTCCGGGGCTCCTCGATGAGCATGTTCTACTAGGACTGCCTAGGCATTCTGTTGAGGCTGGGAGTGTTGATTTTGTTCCTGTTGCCAAAGTTGGATTCCTTCTTGTTGACATTCTGTTCCCTCCTCCTGGTGGTCCTCATCGTTCATAAGGCCAAGAACTTTGAAGTGATTCTGTAGGTTGAGAATCTATGTTTCCTTTGTGGTCCTTCTACTAGGAAGGCCAGGAAAAAGACCTTGGGGAACTGCACCACTGTGCCTGTTAGGACAGAACAGGCTGATCACTACTTGCAGGACTAGACATACCATCCACAAACATTGACTTCATCTTGTGTGCATTTAAACTTCATTTAAACTACAACTTACGCATTGATTTCACACACAGGTTACTGCCATCCAGCACTCTCAAATTGGCAATGATGGTGTAAGTTTTCAAACTTTATTTTCAAGAGATGGATAGGGAATGTGTGACCTGCAGATGTTATTGGATTGCAACTCCCAAGGGTAAGTATTGATGAGGGATAATGGAAGTTGCAGTCCAACATTATCAGGGGGCCACATGTTGCCCATATTTAATCTATGATGCTGTTCTTTAGATGCCTTATAATTTAATTATATTCAATTTCTGTACTCTCCAGAATGCCCTAGAAAAAATTGAGATCCAATAGCAAAGAGAAAGTCTTGAAGAGAAATTGGCCTTCATCCTATTGTTAGTCCCAAGCAGACTAACAACAGACTCATTCAACCAGTAAGCGTTGACTCACCACTCACCATTGATTTGATTATCTTTCTTTGGTGGGGCTACCAGTGAGATTCAGATCTATGTTGTGAGCAGTTTGTGCAATAATGTGAACTAGTTTGTTGGCCTAAGCAAGTGGACATCCAGATGATCATCAGCATAGAAAAAAGCACTAGTTCCTCATCTCTGGCTTGAACACTTAAAGAGTACATCATAAAGTGTTTGCCTTTTCTTTTCTGCCAGTTGAAACCCCGCTCAAAGCTTATTTCATCCCTTCTGTAGTTGCAATTGCTAGTTGTAACATCGGCTTTGCTGCCCATCTTGCTCATGGTTTTTGCCTTGTCTTCTACAATATTTCCTCATTGGCAAAGATCTCCAGGATAAGGATTTGCTTCTGGCTGTTGTGGCATCTCCATTTGCATTTGCCTTGAAACACTACAGATATGGTCCATACTTATGCAAGTATCAGAGAGAGACATGGTGCTGCCCACAGTGGCCACCCTGGTCAACATGAGTAAATATAATAGAGGTATACTTTAGTTAACAAGTAGGTGTGTTCCTGGGCATTGCTTCGTCAACAGAAAATTTGGTGTCAGAGGGAGAAATAGCATGGAAAGAACAGAGATAAGTTCCTACGTCACAAAAAAAGAAAAGATTTCCACATGTTCCAGCAAATTTTTTTAAAATTCAAATCAAACAATATATACAATGTGAAATCAAATAATCAGGTCAGGTAAGTCTTGCACAAGTAAAAAAAACATTTTGAACCTTTAGAGAACACTTAAAAGTTTTTTTTCCAAAATGCATCCAGGGATAACTTTTTATTTCACCAGTCTCCTCTTTTCTTGAGAGTTTAATACTGGTGGCCAGAATTCTAGGTTTATGGGGTTTTTTTCCCTTTTTTTAAAAAAAACAAACATGCTGGGCATAGCTGGTGAGGCAGGGTTGTCAGCTGTCCTCTTTTCTCTCTGTCTTACTCTTCACACATGCTCAGTAAGGGATTCTGGAGGTGCTCCAGTTTACTTTGCCTTACACACACAGCTACAGTGGATTTGGCTGTAGCAGTCCCCAGTTCAAGGTTTGTTTATTGCATTGTTTACTGCAGACACACTGCTGCAACCTGACATTAAAAGCCTGTGTTTCGCCAGTTCCCCTTTACCATACTCCCGGTGTCTTTGCTGCTTTTTTGTCTTTTTTTAACTAGACAGAGAAAAAGGAGGAAAGAGAAGGGTGGGTAGGCATAAAAAGGAGCTTTGGTTTTTTTAAAAAAGAGCTTTGTTGTCATAGGTTTTACAAACTGGGATATATCTGTATTGGTGTCAATGACTGCCTCAGTATCATCAAGGGAAGAATAAGGCACAAGATACAAATATATAATTCAGATCCTTAAAATGGAAGAGAAAGCTAGATTGACTATTCTGTATCAATAAGCCAAAAAGATGGACTGGAAGCGGGTTAAGGAGGGGGAGTAAATTTGTAAGTAGAAATTGAAGTTAGCAGGATTGAAACATCAACTAAAAGAAAATACGAGGCGTAATCTCTTCCTTGCTGTCTCTTCCTCCCCTGATGTTTCTTCTTTGTATTGCATCAATCCTCCTTAGTAGATCACTGGACCAAGGCAGACCAGCATGGCTCGTTAACCAGATGCTACCTAATTACACTTGCATGTTTCTGCAAGATACCTTACTAAGGATAGACAGTCAGAGCTCCGCTGTGTCTCCTGTCACCTCTCAGGTAGCTGGGAGGATGGATTAATGAGGCCTGAAAAGTGCCTCTACAGATGGACTTTGATTTTGCCACTCTTTCATGATTGGGGTAGAAAGACAGGAGTTGGTCACACAGCTTGCTTCTGGTGCTACAGCTGGCTCCGTCTGAATTAGCACTGGAATTTCTCTAAACTCCTGCAAATCTGTAAAGGGGGAGGCGGGTTTGCACTGTCGCAGTGACCAAAATAAAATAGTTTGCAATGTTTAGTCAATTTGTTTGTTGAAAGAATGAAGCTACAGCTTGCTTTTACATCCCCTTCTTACAGACATAAGCTGCTATCCTTGACCATTTCAGTTTTGGTAGTTCTCAGGCCCTTTGCACAGGAAAGAGAAACTAATTTTAAAAATTTAAACCCACCTGTTAGATGTTTTGGACTTTTAGTAAAGTCCAAGAGATTCTTTCTGCATTTTACTTGTTAAAAGTAAAAACAATTTGGCAATAGCAGGATCAGTGCTAATTTTTGTTTTTTTGTTTTTTATCTCTAAACAAATATTTAAACTTGGGTGTATCTGTATGCATGTGCCAGAATAGGGATAAATGAGTATCTGTTATCTGTGTGTATCATAGAGTTGGAAGAGACCACAAGGGCCATCAAGTCCAACCCCCTGCAAAGCATTCCTGACAGATGGCTGTCCAGCCTCTGTTTAAAAACCTCCAAAGAAGGAGACTCCACCACATTCTGAGGCAGCACATTCCACTGTTTGTACTGTTAGGAAGTTCTTCCTAATGTTTAGATGGAGTCTCCTTTCTTGAATTTTGAAGTGATTGCTCCATGTCCTAGTCTCTAGAGCAGCAGTAAACAGGCTTGCTCCATCCTCCATATGACATCCCTTCAAATACTTAAACGTAGCTACCATGTTGCCTATTAACCTTGTCTTCTCCAGGCTAAACATAACCAGCTCCCTGTGCTGCTCCTCATAGGGGATGGTTTCTAGGCCTTCTACCATTTTGGTAGCCCTCCACTGGACACATTCCAGCTTGTCAGTATCCTTCCTGAACTGTGGTGCCCAGAACTGGACACAATGCTCCAGGTAGGGTCTGACCAAAGTGGAATAGAGTGGTATCAGCACTTTAGTAGCTCCACATTAAAACAAACAGAAAACCAGGACTTCACAGATTCACATCTCTGCTCTGTTTAGTTGGCACAAAATCTTTCCAAGAAGTACTGAGACATGAAATATTATAACAAAGATACTAAGGAGTAAATCAATAGAGTTGATCTCAGCTCTGTATATTTTGATCCTGCTGAGCTCAGAGAACAATCCTACTATCAACTCCATGGCGTCAAGTGTGAAACCAGAGCTTCACAGGGTAAATCCAGCTGCTGTAATTTTTGGTCTCTTTCTGTTCTGGGAACCTAGAAGCTTAAAGAACTGGCCCAGGTTAGTGTTTCTCAAATTGTTTATAGTCTTGTGATGCCTTTCTCCTTTTTTCTGGAGATATTTGCAACCCTTGAGCCAAACTCTACTTCTTTTACTTCCTTGTGTCTGCTGCAGATCAATTTCCAGTAATCTATAGAGAGTTCCCTACAAATGCTTACAAGGTGGCATGTTCCTGTCAAGCTCACCTACTGCCCTGTTTTCACTCTGTCAATCATAGCACATGTTTGCTCTGACAAGGATCCTCTTAGGGAAAAATATGGATTTCTACTCCAGTGGGTCGAAACTAATGGGCTCTGCATGATCAGGAGGGGTAAAGGGAAAGTTTAGTGGGTAGTGATGTAGACTCGAGTTGATTGACTTGGACGCAAGGCAGACTGAAGTCACTTCAGTGATTCAACTTGAACTCGACTTGGCAGTGAATGATGCACTGACTCAACTTGACCTCAACTCAGCTTGTACATCCTTAGTGACCAACTTGCTGCCCTTGGTTCGGTAACAAAACACATTCATCCAGAAACCTTACCACTTTGAACAGTGCTTCCATCTTCTTTTGCCTACTCGTCGCATGACAGTCTGTCCTAGGCCCAAAGCATGGGCACCTTTCTCAAAGGGGAACAGCAAATGGGTTAGGCAATAGGCTTGAGGTAGATTTGAAGTCTGCTCAGCAGCCTGTCCTTGATGCATATATGAGGAGCTTCTTAAAACTTTCCTAAGAACAGAAAGCAGACAGAGCAGAAAATGTGTTAGGGAATGGGCTTGAGGAGGAAGGATCCTCCTTTCTAAAGCTTTTGGAGTTTTGGAAATGGGAAGTAATAAGGATCCTATTCCCCACTTCCAGAGCTACAGATAGAAAAATTGCAAATGTGGAGGCCTGACTCTGCTTAATCTGTTAGAATTTATTCAACACTGTCCAGAAATTGTGGAATACAGGTTGGGTATAAAGTTGACTCCCACACTTGACTTGAGACTTGATTTGAAAGTATCTTGGAGGGATTTGAGACTCCACTTGAGACTTGAAGGTAGGAACTTGAGACCTGACTTGAGATTTGAGTAGAAGACTGGTAGTGGGGTATATGGGCAAGGATTGGTACATGGTGAGATGAAACTGTTGTTAAAATGCCTGCGTTTCAAGGAAGGGAGGGACAAAACGTCCAGTTTGTAGGAGGAGATAGGCCTTTGCATAAGCTCAGACTGTTATGTTCTGGCCAGAATAGCTTTCTTCCTCCCAAGGCCAAAATATCCATTTGAGTAAAAGGCTCCAGATCATTCAGTGTGTAGGGGCCCCATTCTGTTACTGATGCCCTTCACACATGCGCATTTTGCATTTTGATGCTGTCAAGAAAGAAATACTCCTACCAGTCCTGACTACCCCAGTACACACAAGCTGCCTTCCAGGAGTTTAAATGGGCCTGTGTTTATGGAGTGGCTACCCCCCAGCCATGTCTCCTTGTTTGTCAGGATGATGTAAGCGCCTTCCTTGTCCGCAGATGGACGTGGAAGATGGTTCTACTTTCAGCTACATACTAGCAATAAGACTGTTTGTGTTATCAGCTGGGTTATTGTGTGAGACTGTTGTGGCCCTGTTCAGATAAATGTGTTGAGCTGCTCTTAGTCTAGTACAGTGGTTCTCAACCTGTGGGTCCCCAGATGTTCGTGGACTTCAGCTCCCAGAAGCCCCAGCTACTATGGTCAATGCTCAGGGCTTCTGGGAGCTGAAGTCCACAAACATCTGGGGACCCACAGGTTGGGAACCACTGGTCTAGTAGGAGAATCAAAAATCCAGTTGTAGTTCATTTTAATCTGAGTGTAGGGGTGTCCCTTCTTTGCAGGAGAAAGGGATTTATATTAAAGGGTACTTGGTCCTTCTAGCTCTGTGTATTTTAGTTATTTATTAAAATAAGCCAGATCCAGGATATTGGCATCCCAGTACAATTCCAACAAAACTCTCAAACTGGTTCAATTGCCCGGTACATGCCAGTACTGATGAGCCAGTGGTTAAAATTGCCTCGTTAAAAAGAGGATTAGTTGGAAAACAATGCCCAATATTTTTGCTCTCACTTGATAGCAGCCTACAACCTTACAGGCAATATTCAGAGGGAACGGTTCTAATATGTAAGAAAACACTAACTCAATGAAAGGACAAAAGGAGTTAAAAACACTGGTTTCTGTAAACAAACTACTTCATTTCATGATCATAGTGAGTTTGGGGAAGGAAGTATAAGGCAATTTATTCCAGTGAGGGCTAAATATATGGTAAACTGGGTGAACAAAAGCATAGTGTTCAATTGTATTTTATTTATTTATATTCCACTTTTCTCCCAAATGGGAGTGGGTACAGCTCAAATTCTGCTGTTGGTCCAGAATATTTTTCTCCAAATTATATCCCACAGATAATATTGGGAGTAAGAATTTTTAGCCTTTATGATGATTTTTCATATACTTTCCACAAAGTTCTTTGTAAGGATTAATCAATTAATCCATGTAGAATCCCTGTGAGGCAGGGAGGTAAATATTATTATCCTTATTTTACAGCATGAGAGATTTTAAGTCATTGAATACTGAGAGTCTGCTCGTTGTTAGCATAAATCTGGAGTGACTCTATTTTCAGAAATTGTTCCCTGTAGTGATTGGAGGCTTATTTTAGCCATCTGTGACTTGTGCTACTACTTGACAGCCCTGCATTTCCTGCTGGCTAACTTAGTACAATAACCCCTAGGTTTCTCCTCCCTAAAATATAAAGTGTTTTTCTAAGGACTGTCAACTAAGTACCACCTGGCTGCCAAGCAGCTTCTCTGGGACTTTCAAGGAACAAGATAGCTGGTTATCCAAGGTCAGGGTTTTTTTTATATGAAACTCCGTTTGGGTCACGTGGAGGTAGAGTAACAGAGCAGCAATGCAAGAGAATGAACGCTCTCAAGTATGTGACTCTTTTGAGATCAGAGTAAGAAGCGTGAAAGATGTCGTACTCTTTGTGGATAAGGAAATATATCTGGGGTAAACACACTGGACATGCAGCAAAATACAACAAAATCCACAAAACAGTAACACCTTTATTGGGCTAACTAAAATGCACAAAAGACATCATACAACCTTTCAAAGCTTCACTGGCTTCTTCATCAGGCAAAGAAGTTTAAAATCACAGAAAAGTGGCCCTGTTAGAGTCAGAGGCCTACATTTTGTCTCAGATGTGACTTGATGTTGTTAGTTAAGACGGTGTGGAGGGAGTGCAGGCAGAGGCCGCTTGCCTTTTTGGCCACATGAATAGTAGGGACAAAGGGCAGTAAAAGACAGGTAGTGAAATTTCAACTCCATCAACAACAGAAAAGTTATTTACTTTGTAAGTTCTGCCTGATGAAGAAGCCGGTGAAGCTTCAGAAGCCTGCATGATATAATTTATGCATTTTAGTTGCCCCAATAAAGATATCAATGTTTTGTGGGTTTTGTTGTGTTTTGTAAATAAAGGACAAACTAATTTTCAACAGAGCAAAAGGACTAATGTGAAGAAGCTTTGGGGTGCAGGTGGAGGAATGACCCAGAGGAGAGAGTCAGTGTAGAAAATCCAGGTCTGTGTGCTCCTTGGCAGGACTGTTATGTGATCAGACAGAGTTAAATAGGGCACAGTGTATTAATTTTCAAGTTGCCTTGGGTGTGGCATTAAATTAATTAGCATTCTGACAAGGGGAAGAGAAAACTGAAGGTGATATGCTAGCTATCTTTAAATATCTGAGGGGGTGTCAGGCAGAAGATGAAGTGAATTTGTTTTTTACTGCTCCAGAGACTAAAGCCATTTCTGCATTAGATGCCATTAATACAATATACCATTACAATCCTGGCATTGCCACATGCATGATGGTAGCAGATTAGGAATGCCATTCTCTGTACTCTTCCGCCTTCGGTTGATGAGTAACGGTATTGCCACCCATGTTCCTTCTGCACTACGGTGTCCTTGGACACTCCCTTTCCTTGCCTTCACCTCGCACCACTGCCCCAGTTGGTCGGGGTTTTGTTTTGTGTTTCTTTGGAAGCCATACTAAACACACTGGTACAGTATTGCATTTTCATGCTATAGTGCCTAAAAATGTATTTAAAAAAATTAAAAAGTTTTAATTCAAAGGATAACTTTATAATAAACATGAAGAGGTAATAGATTTCAAAGTGACCATGCCATGGGAGTCATTGAGGGAGGGACAAGATGGACACACCCCCACCCCACCCACTGTTGGATCCACAACAACAGCAAAAACGGGAAGTGCTATCAAGCACTATTATGGTTCTGCAGTGAGCTGGCTGACAGGTTTGAAGCGCTAAAGGAAGTGCTTTAATGGATGTTTTCTGGAAATAGAATATTGCAGTTATGCTACGCTAGGGGATGGGATAGCACGTGGATGGCCACAACATTGTGTGGTAGCGCAACTCCTGATCTGGAAACAACCCACTGCTATGGTGGTATAGTGACATTGTGCGGAAATGGCCTAAAACACAAACCAATGGATTCAAATTAAAAGAAAAGAGATACCACCTAAACATTACGAAGAACTTTGTCTTTTACTGTAAGAGGATTTGACAGTGGAATAGATTGCTTTGGCAAGGTGGGGTCTCCATCTTTGGAGATCTTAAAACAGAGGTCGGATGGGCATCTTTCCAGAGTGCTTTAGCTGTGTATTCCTGCGTGGCAGGAGGTTGGACTGGATGACCCTTGCGATCCCTTCCAACTTTTAAGATTCTATGATTCTGTGTTTCCTGTTCTGTGCAGTTTTGAGAGAGTGAATACCATTAGAAAGCACACTTGCTTGGCAGTAAGTTTCAAGAATAAATTTGCAGAAGATCAGGCTGTTAAACCCCTGTGTACATACTCCATCCAAATAGTGGCCTATATCTCTTTAAAGATCTCTGTACAGGCAAGTTTATGCCCCCTTGTAGAATTTTATCAGTGAAGCATCAGAATATGTAGTACACAGAAACTTCTTCGCACTTTTCTCCATCTCATGTCAGTCTTTTCTTTCTATCCTCCTGGGATTTCCTGCCTTCTTTTGGTAGAAAAGAGCAGGGAGCTTTCATCAGTTTTCAGTTCATGGCTTTTAATTAAAAATGAAAAGACCATGTTAGCTCCCCTCCCCACACACCCCTTTTCTTCCCTGACCTGAAATTAGAGGGTGCCGCTCTTGGTGAAGCTCTATGCCTGAGATCAAAGGAAACTCGTGGAACAGTCTAATGTCAGCATAGCAGAATCTGTGCCAGTCTGTCTCCCAGCCGTAGGATATCTATGCAGCAGAGTGCCTGGGTATCTGGGCCAATGAAATGAAAAACAACACTTAAACACAAGAGATATCACATCAGTTGGATAGTTTTGGGAAGGCTGTATTATAATCTGCACTTGCTTTTTTTTTTAATTGTACTTCGCCAGTCACTGAGGTTTCAAAAATGCTATTCATTTGTAAACGAGGAAAATCCATTTCTCCTGTGGCTACCTGGGTTAGCTTTTACAATGTAACAACATCATGTGCAATTTATCTTTTTGAACCCTGAAGTCCCGATTCCTTGATGCTGGAATAGAAATAGCAGCTGGTAGGTAACTGACCAGAATTGCACTATATGTTTGCAAGCAGTAACTCCATTTTGTGATGTTGAGACTCAGTCATATAATGTGTTTCTCATTTGGAGGATTATTCCGATGTTGATTCCTATAAAAGCAGCAGTAGAGCTTCTCTGAAACCAGAGCTTTCTTTCATGTCGTCGTCATTCTTGCCATACAAAATGGAAATCCAATCAAGGAAAATGTGTTGTATGGGTATCTAGAACATACAGCTCCCAGAATTCTTTAAGGGGATTCTGAGAATTAAAGCCCAAAGAGTAATTTTTGCAAACCATATGGTAGGCCCTTGAGAACTTTGAGAAGCTTACAGAACAGAGGCTGGTGGCAAAACATACTGTAATTGCTCTTACGATTTCTGCAAATGTACATGTGCTTATACTTTATGGTTTGTGTAATATGTACTCTTTTTGTGTGTTGTGGGCAGTAAATTTGAGATAAAAAGAAGGGAGGTTTATCCAAGAAAGCTATGTGAAAGACATTGTACTCAGTTGTTAATTTTCTTACAGTATAGAAGCTTCACATTCTTTATATTGCCTTTGAGAAACTGAAAATATCACATAGCTTTGTGAGGCTCATAAGAGATGAGATTTTCTTTCTGTAGGGGACTGCATCTTGAGCAGAGTTAGTAGGAAGGCTAAAATATAATTCCAACAAGTAGATATTGTCCCCTTCCATATTAAGGCCTGGGTTAGTCTAACAACTGGACAATGGAAAATTTGATCTGTGTACTAGTTCCATGCAAGAAACATAAAGCAATCATTTGTGGAAGTCTTTCACAAATTCTGTAATTGTTAGGGACACAAAAGTGAAGTGCCACAGGAACAGTTGAAGGAGGAGGAAGGGTGTTGTGCCATGGGGAGGGCTGGAGATGAAAGAATCAAAAGATGAAGAGTATATTTAAGGGTGCAAAGTTGATTGTGCCCCCCATATTCTACCATTCTAAACCATGAAGAATATTCTATTCCTTATCAAAATGTTGCAGTTCATCCTATCACTATTAAAACAAGTGTAGCGAGGCATTTGTCTTAGATTTTAAAAAAGCAGACTTCTGTAAACTGAAGGAGCTGCTGGCTGAAATCCCGTGGTCAAGAATAGTCAATGAGAAAGGAGTTCAGGATGCATGGGAGTTCTTTAAAAGGGAGGTACTGAAGGCACAGGCTAAAACTGTGCCGTTAAGGAGGAAAAATGGAAGGCATCTGAACAAACCGGAATGGTTGACTAAAGAGCTCTCAGCTGAGCTAAGTATTAAGAAAAACATGTACAGGAAATGGAAGAAGGGGGAAATCACCAAAGAAGATTATAAGCAAGTAGCCAGGAGATGTAGGGAGAAGGTCAGAAAGGCTAAAGCACAGAACGAACTTAGGCTGGCCAGAGACATTAAAAACAATAAAAAGGGCTTTTTTAAATACGTCCGCAGCAAAAGGAAAAAGAAGGAGACGATAGGGTCACTGCGCAAGGAAGATGGTGAATTAATAACAGGAGGAAGAAAAAAGGCAGAACTCCTCAACACCTTCTTCGCCTCAGTTTTTTCCCAAAAGGATAAAAACACTCAACCTGGCGATTGGGGAGCAGGTGAGGAAGTGGGGGAAATGCAGCACAGAATAGATAGAGAGATAGTACAGGAATACCTGGCCACACTGGATGAATTCAAGTCTCCAGGGCCAGATGAATTGCATCCTAGGATTTTAAAAGAACTAGCAGAGGTCATTGCGGAACCTCTTGCTATAATCTTTGAAAACTCTTGGCGGACAGGAGAAGTTCCGGCAGACTGGAGGAGGGCAAATGTTGTCCCCATCTTCAAGAAGGGAAAAAAAGAGGACCCAAATAATTATCGCCCAGTCAGCCTGACATCAGTACCTGGAAAGATCCTGGAGCGGATCATCAAACAGTCAGTTTCTAATTACTTAGAAAACAATGCTGTAATTACGAAAAGTCAACATGGATTTCTCAAAAATAGGTCATGCCAGACTAATCTTATCTTTTTTTATGATAGAGTTACTTGCTTGATAGATGAAGGGAATGCTGTGGACATAGTATATCTTGATTTCAGTAAGGCCTTTGACAAAGTTCCCCATGACATTCTTGCAAAGAAGCTAGTAAGATGTGGGCTGGACAGGGCTACTGTCAGGTGGATTTGTAACTGGTTGACTGACCATACCCAAACGGTGGTCACCAATGGCAGATTCTCATCCTGGAGAGAAGTGACTAGCGGGGTGCCACAGGGTTCTGTCCTGGGCCCAGTGCTGTTCAATATCTTCATTAATGACTTGGATGAAGGAATAGAGGGCACGCTGATCAAATTTGCAGATGACACCAAATTGGGAGGGGTTGCTAATACGCCTGATGACAGGATCAAAATTCAAAAGGACTTGGACAGATTGGAGAGCTGGGCCAAGGCTAACAAAATGAATTTCAACAGAGAGAAATGTAAGGTCCTATACTTAGGCAGAAAAAATGGTATGCAGAAATATAGGATGGGGGACACGTGGCTGGCTAACAGTACGTGTGAAAGGGATCTAGGAGTCTTCATAGATCACAAGCTGAACATGAGTCGGCAGTGTGATGCGGCAGCCAAGAAGGCCAGCGCAATTCTTGGTTGCATCAATAGGAGTATGGTGTCTAGATCGAGGGAGGTATTGGTACCACTTTATTCTGCATTGGTTAGACCTCATCTTGAATACTGTGTCCAGTTCTGGGCACCCCAATTCAAGAAGGATATGGATAAGCTGGAGCAGGTCCAGAGGAGGGCAACCAAAATGGTGAGGGGCCTGGAAGCCATGCCCTATGAGGACAGACTTAGAGAGCTGGGTATGTTTAGTCTGCAGAAGGGAAGGTTGAGAGGGGACCTGATAGCCATGTTTAAATATTTGAAGGGATGTCATGTCGAAGAGGGAGTGGGCTTGTTTTCTCCTGCTCTTGAGACCAGGACAAGGAGCAATGGATGCAAACTGCAGGAGGGGAGATTCTGCCTGAACCTCAGGAGGAATTTCCTGACAGTCAGGGCTGTCCGGCAGTGGAATGTGCTGCCACAGAGTGTGGTGGAGTCTCCTGGAGGTTTTTAAGCGGAGGCTGGATGGCCACTTGTCAGGAGTGCTTTGAGGGTTTTCCTGCATGGCAGGGGGTTGGACTGGATGGCCCTTGTGGTCTCTTCCAACTCTACATTTCTATGATTCTATGAAAACTAGTGTGGAGCGTACCATATGAACTGATGAAAGGTGTGAAAAAATGAGTGAAAAATGGCTGAGATACAGCAGTTTGGAAATTGTGACCACACTGAATGATGCTGCCAAACATCTTTGGTAGTAGGAGCTGTGACTGGCACATCATTAGTTTAATTAGTTAAAATGCATTGCATGATATCAGAAAAAGAGTTATACATGTCTATATTTATTCGGTGGAGTGAATTCTCAAGAGGTTTGTACCCAGAGTGATGGGGAATGGAGAACCTGCAGCTGTTTGTCATGATCCTAAAGTCCAGCAGGGAGCTGGACATAATCACAGAAGGCAGGAGGGACCAGTGGTCATACCTGCAGAGGCATTTGATCCAAGCTCCATCATATGCCAGAGATACCCAAGTCTGAGATACCAAGATCCTTGAACCAGAACATCCAAAGGCTGCAGTACTTTAGCCTAGTTCCATCAAAGGCTAGCATCCTCGCTGCCAGACAGCGTGCATTCTACCAACAGATGCAGTATATGCAGCATAAACTCATGGAAAGTCAATGAAGTGCTTGGACTCCAAGCCAATGGACTATTCTGCTTCCTGAACTCTGCCCATTTCCACTCAACAGTGTTACAATGCTATTATTCCTCTTTCAACATCTTGTGGAATTCTGGGTTTTTAGTTTACTGAGGCCAAAGAGCTCTCTGGCTGAGAATTCTAAATGCCCCTCCCTAAACTGCAAACTCCAGGATTCCAGAAGATGTTAAAAGTGGAATAATAGCAAAAGTGTGGAAATGGCCTCAAATTGCTTCCACCAACTTTCCCCTTTTTCTGGAATCCTAAAATTAACTAAGCTGTGGCTGTCTGGTTCCTGTCTGCCCTCTCCTTCCCATCTAGAATGTTTGACCAATCTGACCCCAGGCTGTCTCCTAGGCTAACAGGAATATGTCTGATAAACTGCCCAGTGCAAATGTTATTATAGAATCCAACTGTTTGGTTTATCAATATGAACAGTGCATTAAATCCAAGGCAGAAATGCAACACAACAACACATTTAGTAACTGGTCAGGTAAAGAGATTCACAACAAGTAGCATTCCCAGTAAAGATTTTCTGTGTAAGAGCCAAATAATTTTTTCCAAGTTGCATCTCTAAAAGAGAGAGTGGTTTTCAGTGGTATATACCTGACACAACAAGAAATTTAATAAATGTCCAGGCAGAACTTCAACAGGTTCAACTACCTAATTACTTGCTGTGTACACACAGTACAGAAGGTGTGATCCAGAGCATTTTCCATTATTTTAACTAAAGGGCATGACGATGCTTCGGTGAAAACCTCTTCTTTTGGAAAGTGTTTTGCCTCCCAACCCATGAAATGAGGAGACCACACACAGGGCTTGGGTTGAACTAGGGCAATTTATTAATATGCCTAATTAACATCAAGTGGAAATGAACTTGATCTTGAACTTCTATCCTGAGGAAGGGGGGTCAACTGCATGGGTGGACTAGGGCAAGAGTCAGCTCCCGACCATCTTCCCTAGCCCATACAGCAAGATACCGGGCCCCAAAGCCAAGCGTAGAAGGTGGATCAAGATTTTGGCCGGCCCTTGTCTGGAAGGTGAGCCCCAAACCAAGCCCCCCGGGCTCACGCCAGTAAGGGCTAGTCCCGGGCCCTCCTCAAGGATAGGCTTTATCCTACACCAAAGGTTGCCATAGGTACCCACCGAACCCATAGACCCCCCCTTACCGGCCAGGATAACTGCAAGTGTGGCTGTGAATACCTATTTAGTACCTATTTAAGACACCACCCTGTGTAGCCAGTTACCCAGTCCCTTGCTGCAATGTAGGGTAGGCGAAAAAACCCCTTGAACAGGGGGAAAAAATTCCTACCCGGCCCCGAAGCGATCAGCGAACTTACACTGAAACCATAGGGTGGGAGGGTGAGTTGCCAAGATCCGGAGAGAAGAGGCCGAAGGGGAGGCGGGGCAGCCTTAAATAGCGCCTTCAAGCCCCGCCTCCTCCCGCCGGTGTTCTCCTCTCGCGCGAGGACGGCAAAGACCGTCCCCCCCTCCACCCGCTGTCACGTGGGGCAGTGGGGGATGTAGAGTCTCCAGCATATTTGCTGATCTATGAAAAGCATAGAAACTAGGCTTTGTAAGATATTGGCTCTGTTTATTGGCTCAGAGTAATTACTCTAGTTCTTAATTAAACCTGCAATTAAATATTAATATATTCAGTTGAATATTTTGGGGTACACTAGTAAGTTTCTTAAACCAAAAATCCCAGGATTTTGTTGAAGGAGTGGAGAAAAGAGGCAAAACCATGATCTCTTTTACAGTGCACTGAAGTACTGAGATCTGCTGCTAAGTGTCATTTTCAAAGAAGTAGCTATATTAGTCTGTTGTGGCATAAAAAGAAGAAAGGAAGGAAGAGTTAAAAAGGGAAATAGAAACATGGCCGGATGCAGTACAGAGTGATAACAACTGCTCAGTATAAAGCATGTTTAGTTTGGGGAGTGAGAGGGAATGTAATAGCATCCAGAAAGATGCTATTACATTCCATCCCACTCTTGCCCTAAATTTTCAAAGGGCTGTGCAGTGTGATACAAGTTTTTCAGATCTTTACAGTGGTCAGTTAGCGTAGATATGTAAAAGCAATAAATCTGCTTACCAAAAATCAGTTCTTTCTGAGAAGATTCCTTTCAATACATTTGTAGTAACAAGGACTCTTTTGTTAATATATGTAGTGTAATTTCCTTGTTCAAGGATTGCAACCTGTAAATAATTTACTCTGTGTCCAGGAAGGGTGAAGTGTTCTGCAACTGCTTTTTGGGTACTGCTATTTCTAATGTAAGATTTGTGTCCGTTAATCTTCCTGTGTAGAGACTGGTCTGTTTGTCCAATATAGAGTGTAGAGGGGTGTTGCTGGCATAGGATGGCATATATCACATTGGAAGAAGAGCAAGTAAATGTACTTCTGATCTTGTGAGTGCTGTTATTGGCCCCTGTAATATTGTTGCCAGGGTAGATGCAGGGGCAGAGTTGGGTTTGTGGCAGAGCCTTGTCACTGTATTACCATCCATGTCAGGTATCCTATTGTAAGTAAGTAATTGTTTAAGATTTAGAGGCTGTCTGTAGGCCTGCCTCCTAGTTGCACAGTGATGTCAAGAAAGTGAATTTGTTGTATGGATTGTTTCAGGCTCAGGCTGATAGTAGGGTAGAAGTCATTGAAATCCTGGTGGAACTTCTCATGTGATTGCTTTCCATATTGCCAAATTAGAAACATGTCCTCAAGAAATCCTATTTGGAGGAGAGGTTTTTGGGTGCACATGCTGAGGAAGTTTTGCTTTAGGTCAGCCATGAAGATTTTTCCACACTGTGGTTCCATATGAGTGCCCATGGGAATGCCACTGACTTGGAGGTACATATTGTTCCCATAAGTAATGGAATTACACAAAGCAGCTGAGTTTGGTGACTAGGTCTGCTGTACTCTCATTCAAGATGATATTCTTGCTGGTTTGCAGTCCACCCTGATGTGGAATGTTGTTGTATAAGGATTCCACACCCGTAATGATGAGTATGGTGTTCTCTGGGAGACTGGGGACGGACTGTATTTTCCTCAAAAAATCAGTTGTATCCTTCACATAGCTTAAAAGTGTTGATGGCATATGGCCTGAGAACTGAGTCCATGTATCCAGATATTCCAACAGTGTGCATTCTAATGCTTGAGGCAAAAGATCTTCCACGATTGCTTTATGTAAACAGAAGATGCCCAAATTGGGGTTCTGGGGTGTGCCTGTTTGAATTTGGTTCTGTAGATCGGTGGAGATTTTTCTGAGTAATTAGTGTAGTTCTTTCAGATATTCATCAATGGGGTCTTTGGAGTAGATTCTGTAAAATATGTCTCTCAGCCTCCTGCACATATCCTGACCTGTTCATGATGGCCACAACTCTCCATTTGTCAGCCTTTTGTATAATAATGTTAGGATTGCTTCTGGGATTGTTGGTGGAATCTTGTTCCATATGGCTGAAACTGTGTGGTCTCTTGTTAATTATCTCAGTTTGGGCATGATAACAAAAGCCTTCTTTGTAGAGATCCTTTTCCATGTTTTAGCCTTCTGGAGGTGTCTTCTTCTTGTAGTTCTTGGGAACATATTCTTGTGTGTTGATGCAGTGACTGTTGTAATGTGGTATAGACTGAGGTGATGTTTGTAAGTTGCCATGGCTGGTATCACTCTTCTGAAATATTCCGTGAGTTGTAGATGGTGCAGAAAGCCTCCAGGTCACCACAGAACTGTGTCATGTGTATATGTTTTGAGGGGCAGAAGGATAGGCCTCATGAGAAGACAGACTCCTGTGCCTGGTTTAGTGGAAAGGTTTATATATTATTCTCCAAATTGATGGTGTTTCTGTTGTGGGCTTTTGGGGTCTGTAATAAAAGAGTGAGTTTGTTTTCTTTCTCTTTCTTTGAACAAGCAAATTGCATCTCATGTGTGTGTGTTTTTTTTCTTTTTCTGGATACATTCTGTCTAGTATCATGTAGAGCAGTGGTTCTCAACCTGTAGGTCCCCAGATGTTCTTGGACTTCAGCTCCCAGAAGCCCTGAGCATTGACCATAGTGGCTGGGGCTTCTGGGAGCTGAAGTCCACAAACATCTGGGGACCCACAGGTTGAGAACCACTGATGTAGAGGGCCAGTGCTTCTATATGTGTAGTTCCATATCTGAGATTTCCTTTTTGATCTTCTCTTGTTTGCTATCTAAGATGCTGATGAGATGGTTAATTAGTTTCCTAGAGAGGATGCGGTCCAACTTGTCACTGTGATTTGTGTGATATCTTGTCCGTAGTGGATTTTTCACCCTACTTCCTTAGGACTGATGTCTTTGCACCCTGATCTAGTGAATTTTAAACATGATCTTAAGGTTCTAGTTATGGGACAAAGCCACAACTTCCAGAATTTCAGTGTTACCACAAGCATTGCTACAGTTGCCTGTGCCGGCAACAGTTTCCTGAATGTGATGGCAGCATTCTATGAGAGGGTGGGAGCATCATAACCTGAAAAGTGATGCCTTATGGCTTTTCAGTGAGTAGGGTAAAGGAAACTTGACCCAAAGTGTATCTGCTCTGTGCTGTTACATCAGTTTCATACTACTTTGTCATGCCTCAGTCTTAAGGATTGATGGAACTGGTAGAACTTGGTGCAGTGCTTAGAGGGGACCACACTGAGAACAGAGGAGTTGAGGATTAAATAAGTTTAATTTTGTAGTGTTGATAAGCACTCAAGATGCCTTAGGAGCAGTACTACAGGAAAGTGGGTTAGAGCTTCTCCTGAAGAGTTCTAAGCACCCAACTAAACTACAAACCCGAGAATTCCTCAGGATGCCATGATTATTAAAATAATATGAAATGGATATAACTATGGTGCAGATATGCTTCCAGTTATTCACCAGCCTCTCAAAGGGTTAAAGAATGGGATTTTCCTTAGTTTGGGGCTGGCTCAGGACTAGCTGGCTCTGCTTTGATTGCTCAGGTCCAAAGAAAACTATTGTGTGCACTGCTGTAGCTAAGTTGAACTAAGGGCAATAGCAGTCATGGATTTTCCTCCTCTTTTTAGGGTTTTTTTTTTTTGATCTGATTAATGAGAACAGTCTTTTTGCAATGTGAACACCAGACACATAGACAGAACAATGCTCCCTGAATCCAGAGTGCTTTTCAGCAATTGCCTTGGACACCTGCCTGTCCAAGATGACACCGTCTCATGATCCAAGGACATATTATGTCTTTTCAAGACAAACCTTTGGGGAGACAGGAGAGATGTGATTTTTATGGATTTTTTTAAAGAGACCTAGAAAGGAATATCCATCTTGATCTGTGAGCAGCCAGGCTTAAATTCTGGTTCTGTGACTTAAGGGAACAGCAATCCAATGGAGCACTTCAGGAAGAAAAGTAGTAATATAGATTAGTGCTTTGTAACCTTAAATACCTTCTCTACATCCTGTTCTCTGAAGAATGTCGTTGTGCCTCATAGATCTTTTGGAACCATCCATGAGATGTCAGGGGAGGGGCTTCAGAGTTTCAACCCTGGAAGTCAAGACAATGCTTGGCTTCATAAGTTATGGATGATGGCGATAGTTATTTAGTTTTGCTGAGTAATGGGATCCCTTCCAAATGGAGATAAAAGAGCTCCTGGATGTTAAAAAGTGATCTGCCCTCTGCATTTAAATCAAACCAGGCAGTCACTTAGTGTCCAGCCAAAGATAAATGCAGAGGCATCACTGCAACTGATGTGAAGCATGAAATGTCCTGTTGCTAACAGGCAGAGCTAGCAATCAGATAAGTCTGGCCTGTCATCCACCCAGTGTGCTGAGGGTTGCTGTAGACAGGGCAGAATTTAGCTCTTCAGTGGGATATCCCATTGACATTCGTGGGGACTTAATTTCCAAATGAAGCTGTGCATCATCACTTGGAAATTACTTCAGGCTTTTAGTGTATTTTAATATAATTGCCTGCTGCAAGCTTTCAGGATAGGTGAAGGAAATATATCCAAATAACTGAAATGATATAATCTTCTAGCTGATCAGTGGGTCAGTGAAACATGGAAAGAGAAGAACCCAGTTTAGCTGACAGCTGCGTAAGCAGTGAGAAATGCCAGGTATGATGTTTATGTACATCTGTTGCTGCAGGACATGTTTGAAATGTGTTCATTATTTACATCTGTGAAAAAAGAGAGGACCAACAAAACTAAATGTATGTGTAAATAACCAGGATGGCTTGGTATGAAGTGAACAGCAGGAAACATGTAACTGAGAGCATGCTTCTAACCAATTCTCTCTCTCTTTCTTTCCCTGTTTTTTTTCTTCAGGGCTTGTGAAGTTGGGGGTTCACTGTGTAACATGTCAAAAGGTCGCTATAAAAATTGTCAACAGAGAGAAGCTCAGTGAGTCGGTGCTAATGAAGGTAATTTTCTAATGGGAGATTGGTGGGGAGGGAAGGAAAAAGAGTTCTTGGCACAGTGGCTTCTGTTCCATGCAAAATTAATATCTTTAATTATGTTTAACAAACATCCCTGTCAGTGTTAGAATTGTGCTTTGCGTAATAATAATACTAATAATTCAGGAGTGGGGGTGGGGCAACTGGAATTAAAGAGGAGGGTGTGTGTGTATATGTTTTAATTAAGAGCAAAAATTAACACCCAGTTCTGGCAGTAATTTAACTGAGAGGAGTTGTGTCTAGACCGGGCAGATCTAAGTTGCACTTGTAGAGTGTTCTGCATGTGTTGTTCAGACAGATGGGAGTTTCTCAGCCTGGTCTTTGGTTATTTATGTACAGAATAGCTGTAACTGGAACTTTCTTAATTGCAGGTAGCTGAATCTCCTGAGGTTGTCCTTGCTGTTGAAATGCTCTGTGATTTTGAGTCCATGAGCAATACTAACATTATGCAAGACCTAGACTTGGCTCCATGCTGTTCTATTTTAGTAGAGATGAGTGAGGTGGAAACTGAATGCAATAAACGTTCGCGCGCGCGTGTGTGTGTGTGTGTGTGTGTGTGTTGCCATTAGTTTGCTTTTGCCAGATATTGCTCTATTTGTGCTTTAAAGGAGTGGCTTGGGGGAGTATATATCCCTAATAAAACTATGTCATAAAAGCAGTATGACCTATAAGAAACACTTTTTCCCCACTATGTTTAAGAAGTACTCTCTTCATTTATATTTTCCTATATATATATAAGTACTTTCCACAGTACAGTTAATGACAAGAGAATCTCTGCAGCTTAAGGGGAAATCTGGCTGATTTGTCTTCAAGGATTCTTTGGAGGTTTTTAAGCAGAGGCTGGATGGCCATCTGTCGGGAGTGCTTTGAGGGTGTTCCTGTGTGGCAGGGGTTGGACTGGATGGCCCGTGTGGTCTCTTCCAACTCTACATTTCTGTGATTCTATGATCTGTGATTTCCTCGCCCAGTTCAGTATTTTCTTAGTGGATACATCATTTATCTGTGGATACATGAAATATTGCTGATTCCGGAAGATT
The DNA here is from genome assembly GCA_948472985.1 of Iguana delicatissima. Classification (NCBI taxonomy): domain Eukaryota; kingdom Metazoa; phylum Chordata; class Lepidosauria; order Squamata; family Iguanidae; genus Iguana; species Iguana delicatissima. The sequence continues at coordinate 474,865 of CAOKZL010002241.1, forward strand.
TCAGTGCAGTCTATTGGAGTGGTTGAAAATGAGCACTGCTTGATCAATAGCAATGATTACTATATTCTCAAATACTTTAAAATATTTTAAATTATGGGGGAGAATATCTTTATCTGCTTCCTGTTCACTGTTTATTTATAGTGTATTCTGTACATCCTGTCAAAATGCCCAGGCAGAAGCTGCATTCATTAAGAAATTAGTGATTTCATGTTATGTTACTTTAAAAAAAAATTGGCATGAAACTTCAAGTGTGAACTGTTGTAGCTTTCAGCTTGGGCACAAAATGAGAAACTTGGACTGGTTGTTTTCAAATAAACTAGAGGGCAAACTGGAGGGATAGTAAGTTTAGGCTTGGTAATGACATTTGCTTGTGTCAATATAATATCAATTCAAATAGGATAGTTCATCTCCTTCATACTTTTTTGGATGTACATCTGAAAACATGCATTAAATGGCCCACGGCCTTGTGTTTTAATGACAGTCACTGGGGCTATTTAAGATAGGTACAAATGTACTATCTGCCAGAAAGAATATGGATCTGTGTGACTACAAGTCTCCTATCAGCTTATGGCAACCCTTTGAATTTCATAGGGTTTTCCTAGGCGAGAAACACTCAGAGGTGGTTTTGCCAGTTCCTTCCTCTGAAATATAACCTACAGCACCTGCTGTTTGTTGGCTGTCTCCCATCCAAGTACTAACCAGCACCGACCTGGTTAGCTTCCAAGATGAGGCAGGATCTGATGCCTTTAGCATATTTAGGTCGTCTGCCCTGCAAAACAATTGAGGCAAGTTCTCAAGACCAAGTCCTTGCTCTCTCCTGTATTTGCTGCCCTTTGGCAGTGCTTAACCTCTTTTCCCCTCTTTTTCATCCAGCCTCTCTCTAGAGTACATGTGTGAGCATGTGTGTGCGTACAGCTAAAGCTTTTTCCCCTCCTTTTTTAAATTGTATATTGAGGAAACTGGGTTTTTTTCTTCTTCTTTGCAGCTGCTCTTCATTTGAGCTGTGCAGAATTGAGAGGCATTTGGTAAAGTGCTTTCTAATCATAACGTAATACTATCAATATTTCTGGAGAGAATAATTCAGAATTGAAGCAGCTGGTCTCAATTAACAGAACTGCTGCTGTGGAGATGATACATGGGCAAGCGTGGTGGAGAATGAAACTGCAATAAATGTGTCATTTCAGCCTGCATCACCCTATCCAAGGAACTGGATTGTGGGCGGATTGCTAAATATAGGCATATGGGTTATTCTCAGAGTGTCCATTTGGGTTTTCTAGGCTCTTAAATTCAGCAAATTTTCTGCACACTTTTGAGATGATTCTGAGTGTTATTTCTAAGAATGAAGCTAAACGCCTGCTACAGTGCCAGAGTAGAATGATTGACTAAAGGTATGATCCTGGTCTTCCTATTATATACTGGTAGAGTTACATCCTTGACAGGCATAAATGATCATTGTTTCATTGTAATAAGACTTTTGATTTGTTTGGAACTGTTTCTCTGGCACTAACGTTCCATAAGTGCATTATTTGATTAGTGATGCAAGTGTTTTCAGTGCTGGGAGCTGAAGTCAATGGCTCAGTTACCCAAAAATTGCTACTTGATGGGGGTAGCAACAAACATTCCTGTTGCCAGCCTAGAAATGTAAGTCATCAACAATTTAATTCTCACTGGTGAGACTGAAGAATTATACCATTTTTCTCCTGGCCACGAAAAGGCTGTCCAAAACTGTGCAGTTTTTGACTTATTTGCAGTTGGGGCCTTATTCTGTGCAAAGAAGTACATGTGATTATTTTCCTGCATTTTCTGTGCGGAAATGTTATTTTCTGTGTAGAACAATTTCTGTGTTTGTTCAGAAAACTCCTTGTCTGAATAGAAAATGTTATTTACATACACACACATACATAAAAACACATATCCATTTTAATGCAAGTGAAGTCTTCAGCTGTGAAGATTTTCACCTATCTAGGGTGCTTATCCTCATGGTTTCATGACACTTGAGCAACTCATTTTTATACATTTATTTTTCAAATATTTTCAAATGTTCTTTCCAGCTGTCAGCACTTGGGTATAATGGATCCCAGCAAAGTTGATGCTCTTTGCTGCACCTTTCTTTCATTCTTCTTATTTTCAAAACAGATTTGGAGTTGGATCTGGATGAGCCTTCCACTGGTAGAACAGTTCTGCTGATGGAACATGCCTTCACCCAATTTTGGGGGTTCTGCTTTTCTTCCTGCACCCATTCAGTCAGGTCCCTCTAACTTCTATGAAGCATTGTTGAGGCTATAGGCAATCCTACATAGAGGAGATGTGGGTGTTCCCTGTCACCACTCTGTTTGGACATGCATTAAATATGGATCTAATCCTCTGTCTCGAGGTGGACATCCTTGCATCCATCTCACTGTTTTTGCAACCACAAGGGTTCCCACTATTATTGTTGGATGTGACACCATGTGACAAATTTTAGCAGCATGGCAATAAAACAAGCCACATCTAGACACAAAAACAAGGTGCTTGGGGAGAGGGCACCTAATTTTAGAGTAGAGTTTTATTCCCTAAATCCTCTGAGAAATGTGATTCTGCTCTAAAGATGGAGTGAACTTATATTCTGCTCCTCCAGCAAGTAAGACCCAAACCAGTGAATTACAAGAAAGGAGATTCTGACTAAACATTAGGAAGAGCTTCTTGATGGTAATTGCTATTCAGCAAGTGGAATAGACCTCCTGGGATAGTGGTGGACTCTCCTTTGTTGGGAGTTTTTAAACAGATCCCCATCTCACAAAACTAATGATAGATTCCTACAGATGGCCAACGGAGTCCCTTCAACTCTTGAGATTCTAAAACAAGGTATTAGCTCCCTAGATGTATCGTTTTAATATCTAACTACAGGTTTTAGGCAAATGGGCGGTGGATTTTCCCCACTTCTGGATGGTGCGCACTACTGAATTTCAGTGGCACATAACCATGACATCAAGAAGTGCAGCCCGCAGCATGATGAAATTGCCTACCCTCTTCCGTGTTGAAGAAGTGCCTATTCAGGATATACATGTTTACAGATGTTTATTATCTTTAGTTTAAAAATATATTATCCCATCTTGCCACAAAATGAGACTTATTACCAAACTAAATATATTTAGTATTGACGCAGCAGTGGCAGCTTTCCTTTAATTTCTAAAATCGGGGTAGTGCTATGATTTAAATGGATATAGTCACAATACTATACATATTCATTCATCCATTTACATACCACCTTGTCCTAGAGTGGGACCCAAGCTGCTCACAAAAGGAATCAGCTAAAAAAATTCATCTCATTAAAACGATACCTTACAAATAGTATGAAATTAGTCAAAAGTTAAAAATAAAGCCCACACAGCTGTATCTGCAATAACTAGTATTCCCTTCTGGTTACAGGCAGACTGGCGCATCAACTGACTAAAATACATTACATGTTCAGAATATTTCTAAATCAAGGTTGGCAAGGTGTTTGTTGTTCGTTTTCTCTCATATATCAGGAATGTAGAATCAGGTATAAAGCATAAAATGGCAGTACAGGGGGAAAGATATTGGGTGATTTGCTAGTCCATCTGTACCCGTAAGGGAATACTGGTTATTGCAGTTGTAACTGTGTAATAAGCAAACCAGCATGGACTAAGACTTCAGGATACCAGAATTCATATCCCCACTCCGCCATGGAAACCTACTAGGTGACCTTAGGCTAGTCACAGTCTCTCAGCCTCAGAGGCAGGCAATGGCAAAAATTCCTGATTTAATTTTGTAAGGAAAACCTTGGGATAGGTTTGCTGCGAGTGAGAAATGACTAGAAAGCAGAGGCATATCTAGTGTAAACAGTGTATAGAGCAAGCGTGGTTACCTCTGGGTCCCCCTCCTCCTCCATCGCTAAATCTTCCGGCACAGCTTTTTTGCGCCTCGCTGGCATTGGTGCCCAGGGCATGTACCCAAATTGTCCCACCCTAGATACATCTCTGCTAAAAAGCATCCAACAACAAAGCTGTACAAGAGGTAAAGTACATTTTCTATATATGCCCACCATTTTCTGCCCCAGTACCTGTTTCCGGATATTGTTTTCTGGGAATAGCTTAGGTTAAAGACTGAAGTGAAAACACAGAGCTACTCCATCCATGTCTTTCTTGAAATGCATGACAACTGTTCTATCTATACCTTTCAGCCCATTTAGAGAGCTATTTCTCATATCACATGTTCTCAAATACTGACTTCCAGAAAACAGCTTTTGAGGTTTTCTGAAAGCGAGCAAGGGGGTATTTGGACTATTACACTCAGTTTCTGGAGTAAAATGTGTCTTCTGTTTCTGCTTTCATTCTACAGTGCAAAGAGGTAAGTACAAAGAGTTAACATCTTGCCCATGAATCAAGGGTACAAATGTGACAAACACTTGGAACATCTTCATCTCTTCATAAGAGTAAGAAATGGGTTCCCTCATCAAATGTTAGACTCAACGTGGAAGCTGAAGACATCTATGTGTCCTGTGCTGTGTCAGCTCTCTCAGAGATCCATTTCTTTCTCAGAGACCCCATAAAAAGAGCCGTGCTGGGTTGAACCAAAGGTCCATCTACCCTGATACCTGTTTGCAATTGTCACCAGAACTGGAAAATGTTACATTTTTGAACAGCAACTCCTAGAACACCGTGGCCAAATTAGCTAGTGATTATCCTGAGAGTTGCAATGTCTTTATTTCCTGCTTCCTGTAAAGCAAGACAAGTTGCAAGACCCCTTTGGCTATTTTACTCAGAAGTAGCACCTCTACCATTTACAGTTTTGAATAATTCTTATGTCCTAGATATATGAGATTCAGGGGGAAGGCTAGATTTCTTTTCAGAGCTTCCTGTAACGACCAGATTAGCTTGATTCTGTGAAGCGTGAGCCGTCTTCCCCCCGCCCTCAGAGCTCTCTTCCCATTCCTATGGATTTTGCCCCGGCATGGAGAACTTATGCAAGCCATCCCATTCCCTTCTATTTTCTGTGGAAGGGTAGGGAGAGAACTCTGGAGAGGGGAAGGAAGGCTTGTATGAGCCTTCCCCATTCCTGTTCCCTTCCATTTTGCCTTGGCATGAATTCTCTGTGCCAGGGCAAAATGCATGGACGTGGGAGGAGGAGTATGGGGGTGAGGCGTGTGCACTTGCAAGTAATCAAATTCATAAAGGTCAAACCCATGAATGTGGAAGGAGAACCATAGATGGGTTCCTGGGCCTTGCTTCTTTATCAGAAACTTTGGTACTGAGGTGGAAATAACTGAAAGAATAGGGATAAGTTCAACCACAAAAAATCAAGAGCAGCTTGAGCATGTTTCAGCAGACTTTTTATTCAGAACTAAAGATATGTGTATATGAAATTAAACAACCAAGTCAGGTAAGCATTGCATTGATAAACGAACACGTTTAGAATCTTATAGATACTACTTCAAAGCTTCTTCCAAAATGCATCCAGGGATTTTTCTTTCTTTCTTTCTGCTTTTCTAATAATTTCCATTCTGGCAGCCAGACTTATAGATCTGTACTGGGGGGAGCTGGTGAGATTTGTATGCTATTCTGTTGTCTCTTTGTTTTGTTGTTCATGCATGTTCCATAAGGAATTCCAAAGGCAACTGCGGTTTACCTTGCCTGTTGTAGGGAAGCACACATGTCCACAGATGGATTGGCTGGTGTAGAATCCTGCTCTTTCCCAGCTCAAGCTTTACTGCATTGTTTTTCCCAGTCACGCTTCTGCAACTCAATACCAAAAGTTTGTGTTTCTCCAGCCCGCTTCCACCATCCTTCCAATACCAATGCTGCTTTTTAAAAACCAACTAACCAACCAACCCTTCTAGCTAGACAGAGGACAAGAAGTAAATTGGGATGTGGGCAGGCATAAAAAGGCTTGGTAAAAAGAATCTTCTTTGCCTTATTAACTGGGGTGTGTGCCTGTATTACTAAATACATTTCTCTTGAAAAAAGGAGTAGCCAATAACCCTTTAAAAAAAACAATGTCCCTAATTCTTTGCCTAGTCTTTGTTCAGAGGCAGTTCTAATAAAAGGAGCCACAGTGGATTGCGGGTGGCGGGGGATTGGGTTCTTCACAGAACCATAGTACCTCTTTTAAGCCTTTCTTTTTCTCTGGAGGAGAGCAGATTAGAAGTGCCTGCCTGCCTGTGCTGTGTGTTTGAGAGCACGTAGGTGGAGAGCAAACTGTAGAAATGATTGACACTCATCAAAGAGCTCAACTGCACAAAACACGGCTGGCCCACTTCTGTGACCCTAGTTTGTATTCCAGTAACAACCCATTTGGCTCAGCGGAACTTCAGGGGTGAGATTCCTGTCCTCTTCAATTCAAAGAGTCAAAAAGGGTGTGGGTGTGTGTCTGTGTTTTATTCCTCTGGTTTCTCCTGCTGTAGCTTGAGGACTAGGGTCTATTATTGATTGTTTGGTTTTAAACCTGGAATGTGAAAGGAGCTTCTGAAAGCATGCTCACTTGTCATCTGTTTCAGCATTTAAAGGAGTCAGATAATTGTGATTTCCTGCAGAGAAGACAGACTCCCTCCTTCTCCCAATCCATCCACAACTTCTTGCCGTTTGAATTATTTTTTAGATGGGGGATTTAAAAAGAATCATGAACATATGCTGTACCTGTTGAAAATAGAGTGACAGCAAACCTGCCAACAAGCCTAGGACATCTCACTCTAAATTTGCACAACGGATAAGTTGATTCAGTTGAGCAGGTTTCAAGGCTGGCTTGATTGAAATCCCAGATTCCACATTTTCACTTTCTTTAATCTATGCAAGGACACTATGACACTGTACGGTCAACAAAAGGAAGTATGTCTTTTTTTATTTATATTTGTATAAGTTTAAAGTATATACGCAAAAGAAAAAGCAAGAAAAAACAAAAAGTACAATAAGACATGTTCACAAAGAGAAACATATTAAACAAGAAAAGGAAAAAGTACACAATGGAAAAAGTAAACTAACAACATGCAAAAACTATACACAAAAATAAACAATAATCTATAAAAAGAATTTGGACTTCCCCCCATGGTAAGGTTTCAGTCTTAATTAATAACCTACGTGATACCTTCCATTATTAAAAAGGGAAGAAAAAGAGTATGAAAAAAGGCATAAAAAACATCCTTTTGCCAATACCACACTCAACTACAAAACAGACAGTCATAAAGAAAAGGGTTTTTGTACCCTTCCCTGAAAAAGATAAACATCAGAAAGGGTTTGTAAATATTACTACAGTCATCCCTCCACATTCACTAGGGTTAGGGGCACAGGACTCCTGTGAATGTAGAAAAACCGTGAATAACTCTAAGCCCTCCCAAACCGTAAACACACAAAAGAGTATGATCAACCCGCTGTGGATTCCTTTGAGGCAGTGGTTCTCAACCTGTGGGTCCCCAGATGTTTGTGGACTTCAGCTCCCAGAAGCCCTGAGCATTGACCATAGTGGCTGGGGCTTCTGGGAGCTGAAGTCCACGAACATCTGGGGACCCACAGGCTGAGAACCACTGCTTTGAGGCATCAAGGTTCCTTCACAAGGCAGAATTGGGTGGCTGATGGGGCTTACTGTCACCTCCACTGCTACCCCTCTCCATTTTTAATAGGGACTTATCAGCCTCATTTGCAGTTTCTCAGACTCACGAGGCTTGCAGTTCCTATTAAAAATGGCATAGAGCAGCAGCAAAGGTGACATAAATAATCCACAAATAATGAAATCCGCAAAAGTGAAACCCACAAATGTGGAGGGCTGACTGTACATAGAATGCTAAATTCATTCCAACTTTATATAAATAAATTAGATAGTCATAAATAACTGAATTGCAAGAGCACAATCATATCTCACAAATAATAAATTGTAGTCCCAAGAGAAACTTTTTTAAGAAAAAAATGAACAGGAAGTGATGTCTGCTCACTTCCTGTTGTTAAAATAAGCCTCTCCTGAGTCTAAAATGGCCAGGGGGATTTAAAAACAAGATTAAAATGCTTCCAAGCTTCCTGGAGGATGTTATGGGGTTTTGGGGCCAAAAAAATATTTTTACAGCGGGTATGTGGTTGACGGTACAATCCTCCAAGGTCTCCCACAAACTAATGTAGCCCCTAGCCTTCTACAGCTGGCCACTTGAATCCTAGAGCATGCCACAACTAGGCCCTTTTTGCATGGCATTTCTGAAGCGAAAGGGCCCCTTGAGTGTCGCGTAAACGTGAGCAGCGATCCATGCAACACACTCACATTTGTGCGATGCTCAAGTGCCTGATGTGGACTGTACACGCATTTTTTCATTTTCAGCTCAAAGCTGAAAATGCTGCGCGGTCGTGCATCGCTCCGGGGCCCTGCACACACTTACCTGGCATGCGGAGCCTCGGAAGCCGGGCCGGTTGCGTGTCCTCTCCTCGGTGCAGCCTGTGAGGTCCCAGGCTGCATTGCGAACGGAAGAGGCGGGGCGTTTGTGTGACGAGGAAGCAGCTGCAGAGCCGAAGCAGGAGGGATGCAACAGTGTTCCTCCCAAGCCTTCATGCGCGAGCTGAGCAGCTCAGCACTGGGAAAAGGTAAGGTGCGAAAAGGGCCCTAGGAATGTGAATGCACATTCCTGCATTCACTTAATTAAATAGATAAGATTTATACTTAAAATTAAATTAAAATTATTACAGATTAACTGATTCCATATTACAGTGTTGTCTTTTCACTTTGGACTTAGTTTCATTTGGTTTTATTTTGCTTTAATGGCTTGCATTGCTTGGTGTCAGAAGATATTGAAACAATGGGCCTTTCTGCACTACACTATTATAGTGCTATTATTCCACTTTCAACATCGTGTGTAATTCTGGGGTTTGTAGTTTACTGAAACCAAACAGCTCTCTGGCTGAGAACTGTAAATGCCCCTCCCTAAACTGCAAATCCCAGGATTCCATAGGATGTTGAAAGTGGAATAAGTGCACTATAACAGTGTGGTGTGGAATGACCCAATGTGTCAAAAGTTAGGGGGTGGTAGAAAGACCCTCTGAGCAAAGCATTTGTCTTGTTTCTACCCCTCAAAATTCCCATCATGTGACTGTTGCTTTTCCTCATCATACCACCCCGGATTTTTCTCCTCTTGCTTTTTCTACAAAGGCAGCTGCTCATTTCCCTTTGATGAGTTGTTTTGTTTTAAAATGAGGTTGCTCCTTTGTCCACAATATTGGCCTCTTTTTTCCAATCTTTTCCCAATTTGGCAAGACTGATATCCATATGAAATCCCTAAAAGCATTTGTGACATTTGGACACAGAATCTAAAAATTATGCCTCCATTTCAGTTCAAGGAACAGTTCAATGGATCATAGGCTAATTAGCACACTAAACTTTTGACCCAAGTTTTCACGTTCAGAGGCATTTCAACGGCATTGTTTTTTCCTCTGCATCTGACATGGGCACTGTCTGCTTGGTCTTTTTGAAACTTGTCAGATATGATAAAGCCTCCATGTTTCTTGCCATTTGGATGCAGAAGTCTAGAGTTAGAGGAAGACTTTTGGCCTAGTTTGTCATTCAAAACAATGTGACTTTTTAATGACCCCTTCATTGTAGACTTTTTGTCCAAACCCCCTGAAATCAGACCAAGATCATACCATAAGACTAATTTCTTAGTTTCATGATTTTTATCAGCTCTCTTTCTATATACAGTAAAAACTTAAATGGAACAGCGAACATAGAATGAAAGAAAACTGGAGAATAAAGAAAAGGGAGGAAGAAAAAAATAAAGATTTTTAAAAGATATAGATAAGAAAAAAAGAACAAAAAGAGTAAACGTAACTTCTAATCTTCTTTTACAGTTATTAAACTATATAATTAATCTGTATGTCTCATCTATCACAGTAATTCTTCATCCTCCTTTGTATAACATATACCTATCAATATCTGAATCCAAACTTAGACAATCTTATATATTTTTTTCTACAGAAAGTCAATAAAAGGTTAGTACTCTACTATTATTCTCCTATATTAAACTAAACAAACTAGCCTCTCTCATTCTAGCAAAAATCTATTATAATACAAAATATCAAGCAATCCTTTCATCTTTGTTAAACAAGTTCTTCCAATTCTTTTCCAACTGTTTCTGCCTCCATCTAACACTTTTCCAGCTTTGTCTCCCCAAAACCAAATTCTCTTTTCCCTTTGAATTTTCCATAGTTGTTTCCAAAAGACACCTCTCTCTCTCTCATAATAATGTTCTTTGTAATTGGCTAACCATCTAGCTCTCATATAAATAAATTTTAATGTCATTTAAAACCATTTCTTAACCATTATTTTGTTTTCCTGAAATGCATTTAACATTATTTTTAAACTCTACAGTATTATAATAGTATAATTTGTTTAATTACATTTTAGCATTATATTTTACCCCTGCTTTCATGGAATCATTGAATCACAGAGTTGGAAGAGACCACAGGGGCCATCCAGTCCAACCCCCTGCTATGAAGGAACACACATCACAGCACTTCTGACAGATGGCCATCCAGCCTCAGTTTAAAAACTTCCCAAGAAGGAGACTCCATCACACTCCAAGGCAGGGTATTCCAGTGCTGATCAGCTCTGACCATCAGGAAGTTCTTCCTGAGGTTCAGGTGGAATCTCTTTCCCTGTAGTTTGAATCCGCTACTCCTTGTCCTAGTCTCTGGAGCAGTGGAAAACAAGCCCGTTTCCTCCTCGACATGACATCCTTTCAAATATTTAAACAAGGCTATTATGTCCCCTCCCAACCTCTCTTCTGCAGACTAAACATACCCAGCTCCCTAAGCCACTCCTCATAGGTTATGGCTTTCAGACCCTTCACTATTATGGTCACCCTCCTCTGGACACGTTCCAGCTTGTCAGTACCCAGATTTTATTTGTATCTGCTTTAATGTTGAGTTCCAGACCTGGAAGAAAGGAGGGATATAAGTCAAATAAGTAAATAAAGTAATCAGTGACAGAAGACAGGGTAGGTGTTCCAATGAAAATAATGATTTCTACAAAATTAATCTGCAATTGACTTTTTTAAAAAATTGGTTAATTCTGAATTAACAGAAAAGAATGTGTTTTTTTCCTAATGAAAGACATCACGAAGAAAGCTTTAAACCCTCAAAATAAAAGATTCTTTTCCCAGTGGACAATTATGCACACAGGTTTTCACCGTGTTCTGTTTCACAGCATCTGGTCTCTGGGCAGGATGCTCCTGAGCTTATTTTCACCAGTCTGTTGCAATGTCAGGTGCTACGTTCTTGCAAGATTCTCATCCTACAATATTCATCTGGACATTTAGGCTCCAAAATTGAAGGTACATTTTGGGCTGGATTTGATTTAGTCATCAAAGCCAATGCTGCTTTACTTTTAAGTGGCTGTCGTGACTGGAATCTGTTAAGAGTTGACATCTGTTCAGTACCGCAAGCTTGTAAATAGATTTGGGAAACTGTCTCGGACTCACTTTTGTAATGCAAAATATTATATGGGGGCAGATTAAAGTAGAAAGGAAACAAAAAAAGAGCAAACCAGTTAAGAGGTCCATGCTCATCTTTTCTCTTCCATCCACTATCAGTATTTTGGGCTGATTTAAGTTGAAATCAATATGGTGGACTTCATTTCTGTTGCTACTGTTGTAGTTCTGTTACTTTGGACTCTGAAGAGTTATTAGTTGACAGCATAAATATTGAATTGATGATGTTCAGTACAAAGAGATTCAATGACATGGTATGGTCTTTTTGTGATGTAAGAGAACATTCACATCTCATGCAAGTTACTGTTATTGACACATAGCAGGTTTTCATTTATCACCCATGACCTTGCCCAATACAGCAGGTAGTGTCAAAAGGATACAGAACTGCCTTATACTAAGAGAGACCATTGGCCCATCTAGTTTAGTCTTAAATACACTGACTGCACTGGCGTAGGGATGGGGGATGATGGGGGTGGTGCACCCTGGGCAGCACATTTTGGGGGCAGTGCCACTCTTTGCCTGCCCCTTGCGCACCGTCACCCCACCCTCATGTGCCGTTGCTCCCCACGCATACCATAGGCCCATCCACATGCACCATAACCCTGGCCATGTGTGCTGTAGCCCTGCTCACATGCACCATAGCCCCACCCACATGCACCATAGCTCCACCGATGCCCCTCCTCCCCTGCCCTTACCCCACTGGCACCAAGCTCTGCCACTGACTGACTGACAACAGCCGCCCAGATTTCAAACAGGAGTCTTTCCAGCCCTGTCTTGAGAGGTCAGGGGTTTAACTTGAGGTGCTGTTAATACAAAGCATGTCCCCAATTGCTCTGGTTGAGCCCTTGCCTTCATTATTAATAGGATAGAGTAGCAGGATTCTGTCATCTTCTCAGGTTATCTGAGGTGAGTGAAAAATTCCTATATGCATGGTCTGGTACTACCTCTTTCTTGACCTATAAAATGGACCCACCTAAGGTCTAGGGGCTGTATGTGTCTTTCACTGGCTACATAGGGCTATGCCTCACTGTGGTCTGCATCTCAGCAAACTGTTTGTAATGTTAAAAAAAAAACACTCAAAAGACCCCCTATACTATCTAGGGCAGGGTCAGGCATGCGCCGAGAGTCAGAGACTGTTTTTGGCCCTCTTCAGCCTGCCAGAGCTGTTCATTGTGGCCATATTCATTTTCTGTGATGAGAAGCAATGTTCTGTTAACTTTCTGTCACTTTGAGAAGTTATTTTCTTTTGGGTTATAGGAGCTCTGAAGGGGTCCAAGGGGGTGCAGGTACATGCGACCCTCCAAGGAGGTTGCATATAGGCTTCACAAGTCCCACCCCTGCTCTGTGGGGTGTTCCATGCTGGTTTAAGCCCAACCATGAAGTAAACCAGAAGTCAGTTCAAGTTTTGGAAAAAGAAAAAAAGTCCCCAGGCCTAAGACAGCTGGGGGGCAGTAACACATGGCAAAATTTGTCCCCCACACTCCTAGAACAACCGTGGGCAATGGTGCTTGGGTGAGCACATTGCTTACCCTTCTGGATCTCTAGCAGGTTGAACCACCATTCCAAAACAAAACTGGAAGTGTTGTACCATCACTGTAAGCTGGATCTGTAGCCTTTGTTGTTATTTTTGAGTGGAGTTTTGTGGTCTTGGGGAGCCGGGTTTGTGCTGTCGATGAGAACAAAACAGCCCCATTTTGGAGCAATTTATTTTAAGTGTATTTTATTTTCAACTTACACTGTGACATGATTTGTCTGCATATTGGGGGAAAGGTAGGATATAAATTAAATAAGTTTGGAGCTAAACATGTGGAGCTTGAGAAATGTCCTGGGTGGAAGGCTTCAGAGGTTCCAAAAGGAAGGGTTGGATCATACCTGTCTATCCATGCCCCAGAGAGAATGGGTGGAATTTTGAGCAAAATCAAAATCTTGAACAAAAGCAGGGGTGAACCCCCAGAAAGACCTTGGAGGGGATGCATGTGACTTACAGGCTGCACTTTCCCTGCCTCTGCTAATGGACCTTAATGAAGCTTACCGTAGAGGAATTTCCCCCGTTAGTTTTGCAAATTATGCAGGGCAAATGGGTGAGTTGTCTTCCTCTCCTTTCATAACTCACTTCCTCCTCGCTATCGCTGTGCTCATATCACCCTTTGTTTTCATTTTATTCTATCAGATCAGAGAGAGGCAAAGCTTAGAGCGGTTCTTGTTGATGGGTTAGATTTCTCCATAGTGGAAACCGTTAACTCATGCAAGCATAAAATAAACCAACCTCCACCTGCCTCCTGAAATGATACAATCTGGGTCAGCAAAATTCTCCCAAGTCTGCAACATGTAGCGTATCACCAGTCTGCTCTGAATAGCGTCTACCTCTGTATTACTACGAAGAAATACCAGTTGCTAGCCTGCATTGAATTACTGCTCCTTTTTGGTAGCTGTGAATTGTATTTCTTTTTTCTTTTTTATAGAAAATATTTCAAGGAGGCAGGACTGACACACTATAATCCTAAAAGAGTTTAGCAAGAGTCTTGTGCAGACAATTAGCATGAATCCCAGCAAATGATATACCTAACATCTGGCTCACTGAGAAAAAAAATAGAATTCCATGTCAAATGTGAATGACAGTGGTTATACTAGACAAACTGGTGCCAAGGAGGCAAGGCCTTTTCACCAAACTCTGCAACGCTGGGAGTGGGAGCTATTTTTAAATACTCTTTTTATTCCTCTGAAATTTTCTTCCAAAAGACTCTGAAATAAATCTCCTTTTGTAATGTTCTTATCCTGTTTTCTTTGATGAATTTACTCTCCGCCCTCCTACTCTCTCAGCTGTTTCTCAATTTCCTTTTCCTAAATCTCTTCTGTCCTTTGTTAACCTCCCAGTGTCCCTCACTGCCTGCCATGACAGCAGAGCACTGAAAAAACAAAATGGAGTGAAGTAATAGCAGATCAGTTTTGTCTATTTCTTACTCTTTTAAATCAAACCCTTGATTTCCAAAGCCAGTGTGCATTAGGTTATCCTATAATCCATTCTTTTTGATGTGACCTTTCGTGACAGCATATCTGGATTTTTTTTTCTAACCAACAAGAAGTTCTAGCCAAGAAGTTAGGGCAAATAAATTCAGCACAAAATAAGACTGCAACAGGAAGAAAAGCTTTGAATTGTATGCATTGAAATTCCTGAACTGTCAGAAACACAAACATTTTCTGTAGTCAGTACTGCCATATCTGGTGTTAAGGAGTATGTTCTGGATAGTGGGAGGGAGTTGACAGATATAATTTTATGGTTACTTGTTGTACTTATGTGCTTTCAATTCAACTCTGACTTACACAACTCTCTCCTAGGCTTTTCTTGGCAAGATTTATTCAGTAGTTTGCCATTGCCTTCCTCTCAAACTCAGGGAATATTACTTCGTTATACTAGTTACTTACCTGGGAGTAGGTCACATTGAGCTCAGTGTGCTTTAACTCTGAGTAGATATGTTTAGGATTGCATTGGTACTTGCTTGTTCTTGCACACCCTCAAATCATTTCCAACTTAAGATGAACCTATCACAGGGTTTCCTGGGGCTGAGAGTGTCTGACCTACCCAAGGTAACCAAGTGGGTTTCCATGGCCAAGTGAGGAACTGAACCCTGGCCACCAGAGTCATAGTCCCATGCTCAGACCACTACACCACACTAGCTCCCTGCCACATTAGCCAAGAGATTATGTTGTTCCTTAAAGGTCTTATGTAGAATTTAGTACATAGTAGGTGCTTAATGAAGAGTATAAATAGTGATTCAGGGCAGTATTTCTACTAAGGTGATCTCAGAGTGAGATTCTCAAGTGACAATACAACCAATACAACCACCTAGGCCATTTCCACACTAGACTGTTATAGCGCTATGATTCCACTTTCAACATCCTATGATTCCACTTTCAACATCCAGCTGGCCCCTCCCGAAACCGCAAACCCCAGGATTCCATAGGATGTTGAAAGTGGAATCATAGCGCTATAACAGTCTAATGCGGAAATGGTTCTAGTTATTTCATACTTTTATTAATATCATCAAAGAGGTATGTTTTTAATGTCTTACAGCTTCTTTAAAAATCAAACCAAAATGCATGCTAACTATGGCTGGAAAGAGTATTTCCTCATTAAAGGAAAAGCACTTAGGACACTCTACTGAGGGAAAAAAGGACCACTGTAGGATTCTTTGCAGTATGGAACTTCACTAAAGAAAAAATTGTTTGCACAAAAATCCATGCAGTTTACTTAAATACACAGATGTTTGCAGAGAAAAACCACATGCAGTTTTCCTGTTTGTGTTTCCTGTTTAACTCCCTCTCCTATGTTTTCCTCAAATGTGTGTTTTCTTCTCCAAATCATGTTTTTATGCACACGAAAACCATGTCTATTTTTCACAAATGAATTTTCCCCAGTGAAATCCCAGAGCCTAAGCAGTTCTCAGAAGCTGCACAGAAACCACTGTATTCACAAAGTGCATAGAAAAATTGCTGAAATGATTCATTTTTGCTTGTGGGAATAAAGTACATGAAGATTTAGGTCCCAAAACATGCAGAAGTAGGTACATCACCATTGTTACCTTGCTTTTTTCTTTTATATATAGAAATCTTAAAAGTTTACAATCTCTAGATCTACTGTTATATGCAATCATAGTCTGAATATGTAACTAAAACTGTATGAACTGTAATCATTTTTAAAATTCACATTTATTGATTTTAATGCAGACAAACTATTTTACAATAGGATAATCAACATTCAGGAAAAAAGAAGAAGAAAAGAACTGTACATAAACAATATATATGTATAGATAAAGCTAATACTAAACTGAACTAAATTAAACTAAACCTATAACATTACTAAAACACATTACTAAAGCACTAATCTATTATCGTAAACACAATTTAACTAATCATTAAGACACAAAAGAATTTTGACACCCTCCCCACAAAAACTGTAATGAAAAAGAAAAAACAATTAATAGATTAAATTTAAAATTAAACTTACTAGAATTACTAGTAATGATCACCACAGATTATTACATTCTTCCGTTTCTTATTGCTCAAACAATCCATATATGGTTTCCAGACTTTCAGAAAGTCTTCAGTTGATGTATCTTTTAAAATCCGTATCAGTTTGGCAACTTGGTGCTTCAGTCTGTTTCCATATTTGGCCAAACAATATTCTTGCAGCTGTTATCTTACAGCAGAAGTATGACGAAGTAGTCCATATTTACCATTCAATTCTTTATCAGTAATTCCCAATGAGAATATTTCTGGGGTTTTTTAACTGTAATCTTGTACAATAAGCTGTATGTTTACAAAACAATTTCAAAATGAAATGTCTTAGCTTATTTTCTGATCTCTGGGGAATTCCAGTATTCCACAACACATAAATACCCAGAAAAATCCAGCAAACACACGTTTGCATAAGCATATCATTTATGCTGAGAAGGTGACAGATTTCATTTCCAGCAAAAATTTCTGTGTCCTAAAACTACTTCCATTGCTATTTTCAACTGAAAACAAAGCAAATAACCTTGTTGTGAACCTCCAAAATTAGGAAACAGACATAAACCCTGTAGGAAAACAGCTGTTTTACTTATTTGCTGGAAAACCTTGTCATTAATGGGATATTGTGGGCTTCTTTTCCACCTCAGTAATGAAATAGTCTCTGTCAAGGGAAACGTCCCTCTGCAGAAGGTTATGCTTCACTAAGCAATCACAGCATGTTGCTTGGACCCTATGGTGGCCTGTGTAAGCAAATTGTCCTCACAAGGTGTACAGTCTGCTTGCCCCGTTGTAGAAGAAACAGTAGCCAGGTTACATGGCATATTCTGTCGAATAGGGCCAATGTATGTTAGGTTTTTGCCTGGCAGATCTTGTAAACCAATATCAAAAGATCTTCCACCACATATTTTCCAGTCTAGAAATACATTTCAACTGATTTTGCCACTATGCTGTAAACAAGCTGAGTTTCCTGTGATTAGGACAAAGAGCAATGGATTCAAGCTGCAGGAAAGGAGATTCCACCTGAACCTCAGGAAGAACTTCCTGACAGTCAGGGCTGTCCGGCAGTGGAACATGCTGCCTCGGAGTGTGGTGGAATCTCCTTCTTTGGAGGTTTTTAAGCAGAGGCTGGATGCCCATCTGTTAGGAGTGTCTTGATGTGGGTTCTTGCATGGCAGGGGGTTGGACTGGATGGCCTCTGTGGTCTCTTCCAACTCCGTGATTCTATGATCAGACTATCTGCCCAGGAAAAAAAAACTGTTTCTGTTTTGAAGGATAGGATGTTTTGGCATTATGGCACCAACACACTTCTATGCTGTTTTTTTTCTCTTTTGCTTGGTTTATACTGCAGGGATGGGCATTTACCCATGAACCAACTTGTTAATCATTTGTTGAATCTTTCCCTCATATATACTATATTCATATCTGCCTCAAAATATGGGCTGCCATCCTGGTAGTGACTTCTGATGGTTTCGTGGAGGCCAGAATCCTCTTCCACCCTTGTACAATGACACCCTCCCCCCAAAAAATACCTTTTAACTGTTGCACACCCTCCAGCATGTCCATTTATTGGTTGCTGGAGTCTGAGGGGTAAGGATAAGTGTCCAAGAATGTGCCTATAGCTGGATGCAAAGTGAACAAGTCATCTGCCAAGACCTCCCAGGATCCTGCACGCCACAGTCTAGATGTCCTCAAAGGCAGCCATTTTCTCATTGATTCTGTGTACCATTCTTGTTTCGCAGTTGTTAAACAGAGAAACAGCTCCATGTAGAATGCTCTGGAGCAATACTAAAGACAGCCTGTTCAGTAATAGCCCCATAAATACAGAACAAGGGAGCTCCTTTGGTTGCAACTCTGCCATTTCTGCACTAGACTGTTATAGCGCTATCATTCAACTTTCAACATCCAATGGAATCCTGGGGTTTCCAGTTTAGGGAGGGGCCAGGTGGCCCCTCCCAAAACGACAAACCCCAGGATTCCATAGGATGTTGAAAGTGGAATGATAACGCTATAACAGTCAAGTGCGGAAATGGCTTCTGTTGTCCTTTAATGATCTGGATAGTTTTAGCTCAGTAATTAACTAACTCCATGATGTGGGAAGGGCAGTCAGAGGCTCTTAAGTACAGCACCACCCCACATAGTCACCAAAAGACTGCAAGGGTGCATCCAGGGAGAGGAGAAAGCAGCCATCACTCCCTAGAAAAGGACAGAAGCTGCTCCTTTATTTTTCATTACTAAATGGGCAAGAACATCTGGAACATTCCTTGGCAAAGTGCCTTGTGAAAGTATATAATCTCCTCAGGCTCATCATTGCTCTAGCTGTGCTCTAAGGCTGGATGCCATAATTTTTCTAGTGCTTCATTTTGTCTATGATACATCTCTACCTGGAGTAGTATGCCAATGTGTGTCTTCAGCTTATTGATGTCAATGGTCTTCCATCCTTTCATTTTCACAAGTGTTCCTCTCATTCCATGTCCTGAAGGCACCCTGTGTCTCTCTATTTGTTTCCCGGATTATATCTTAAATAACGCTTTCTATGAAGAGCAATTCAAAGGCTTCTGTTTCATTGCTTTTCATCCTACTTTGGCTCTGAGCTTTTCCAGCTGATGTCTCTGGCTGCCCTACAGTGTGCTGTCTGTGGTGTGTGCAGTACAGTGTGCTGTTTGCACCAAATCATTACATCCTTGTCTTTCATGATATCAGCACCTTCACTTGATTCTTTCGAGGAAAGAATCAAGTGAATGTGCATGTACTCTACCTCTGTACTTGAACAGGAGGAGGAGTTATTTCTCATCCCAGCACTCACACCAGTTTCTCTGCAGTTTGTCTCAACAACAGAACAACATGAGACATTTTCTGACCCAAGAAGTAACCGTGTGGGACAAAAGGTATCCCAGTGGCAAAATGCTGTAGATTTATTGGAAGAGTTTTTGTCCCAGCTGTTTTTATCTGTTAAGAAAGAACAACAACAACATGACAGATGGCTGAAACCTAGGGACAATGTTTGCAACTCTTGAGATGACCAAATGCATATAGAATGCCTGCCTTGAAGGTTTAAATGTGTAAATTCTACAACAGACGTGTGACATGGGTACTAAAATGTTGTGTCAGGTAGAATAAAGGAAGTAGTTCTATTTGCACATTCATTGATCAAAAGATGGATTTGTTTTCAGTGAGCTCTCCATGAGGAAGGTAGGTTAGCCTCCTGTTTTCTCGTGCAGGGACAAAGACACCCAGAATATTCAGAGCTTCATAAAAAACAAAACAAAACAAATTAAACACAAGTTTGTGAATCCAATGGGATGACATACAGAACAACAGACTTATAGAATAGCAGATGTAAATTTTTCAGGGATCAAATAATGAAGGTTCCTCTTCAAAAAAAAAAAAAAATCACCAAAAGCCGTGAAACTAAACCCAGTATTTATAATGGTACTGACCCATAATGTACCCTTAGAAATCCTTTAAAATTAAGTTAAAACGAGTAGGTCAGTATTGGTGAATTAATGTTATCTCTTGACCCATCTTTCTGCTTGCTTTAATTTATTTTTTGTTGCACATTTCCATGGATTAAGAGAACACACCACAATCACTATAAGCAGCTGTAATTTTACACTGGTGACGACAACATGTTTCTTTAGTCATATTTATGCCATGTCTATAGCTGAGTGGTACTCTTTGGCTCTCATTCTGTCCCTATTATAAAATATAAAGCCCCTGGATAGATTTGTATAGAAGTTATAAGAGAATGTTTATTCACCCGCTGGTGGTTTCACTCCACCCGCTCTATGCATTTTCTAAAACATAATATCCCTCTTCTTAAGCAGTAGATTTGATCTTGTGGTGTTTCTTGTTTGTTCCATTCACTTTAAAGCAATTTCCAGAGGGAATATTTGTGCATCTGGAGACTGTTAACCTTAGAAAATGAAACTTCATTACAGTAACATCAAGTGGCTGATTTCGACTGCTCAAAGCCAGTTTGATTCATTATGGTAAACACTACTTTGCTTCTGGGCACCTCCCTCTCAGGCTGTGCCACTGTGATGCAGGAAGAATGCTGAGAGCTCTATGGCTTCTTGACGTATCAGCCAAAACACTGTAGGCTATATAGATAGCAATGAGGGAGCATCATTATTCTTAAAGTTGCCTTCTCTTTCCCCGTGACCAGATGGATTTCTTTGTAATAAGTGGGTGGAGAAAACTTCATGACATCTAAGTTTCTGTGAACTGATAAACTGAGCTTTAAAATTGCAGAGCTATAAATGCCTTGGAGAAGGTGCATAATGGGAATTCTTTGTACTGCCACAGCTGCTGAAAAAATGCACCACAGTGTAAAACATGACGAGTTCACCATTCATCAGCAGCAACCTTGCATTAAGGGTCTGTGTTAGTTTGCTTACTTACCTGAAAATTAATTCATTCTGCTTGAGCAAAAGAAGCCTTGCGCTGTGATAAGAATACAGTGCAGGAACAGCATCCACTCTAATAAGAACTGGGGAAATTATGGCCTGGTTCAAGTATTCAGATGATTATACCACAGCTTATTAAGCCAAGATAGCACTGAACCATTTGTCTGGACACACAGCACCTTTGCTCTTCCATTCACAGCAGGAACAATCAAATCAAGAAGCCTATAAACTGTTCTTCTTTGTTTTGTTCAAATCCAAGAAACTATAGGCTGCTTTGGAGATATAATAAGGAACCATAACAGGCCTCAGGATTGCATCAATCAGTCTCTCCTTCCCTCCTGTGGCACAACAACAGCAACAACAAATATTGACAATTTGTACATTCCTTTTGGACTAACTACATTTTAATGTTACATTTGAATGTTAAACTGTGGTTAATCTGCTTTGTGGTTTGTGTGAAACAGTCCACAATCTGAAGTTGACTAGTTTCAAACAAATCATTTTTAAGATTAAGGTGAAATAAGAAGTTGTAGTTAATTAAAAATGGAAGTGTAAGCTTTAATAAGCCATATTATTCATGACTTGTTCCTGTCGCAATAAAACATGGTTCATCATGTCACCAGAATCAGCTGTATGGTTATCAGCTTTGGAATAAGTCAGGTTTGTGGTTTAATAATTGGACTTATAGTGAAGTTGCTAATGATAGTTTTCTCCCTAAACTGGAAACCCCAG
Organism: Iguana delicatissima; assembly: GCA_948472985.1. Classification (NCBI taxonomy): domain Eukaryota; kingdom Metazoa; phylum Chordata; class Lepidosauria; order Squamata; family Iguanidae; genus Iguana; species Iguana delicatissima. The sequence continues at coordinate 496,465 of CAOKZL010002241.1, forward strand.
GATTCCATAGGATGTTGAAAGTGGAATAATTGCACTATAAGAGTGTAGTGCGGAAATGGCTGCACATAAGTAGAAATATAGTTCATAGATTGCCTTATGAAACTGTAAATGATTCTCCAAAACAGTCTGTGTGTCAGTTTGCATAGCAGCTGGAAAAGGTTTCACAGTACGGTGCAACCTCCGTATATGTGGGGGCTCTGTTCAGGAACCCCCATGAGTGGCGAAATTTGTGAACGCTTGCATCCCGTTGTATTCCATGGTAGGGATGTGTGCACGGATGCTTCAAGGCACATGTGCATCACCACCATTTTGGGTATAAGACACAATGCAGACACTCAGATCTGTGTGTCTGGCGACCACAGATTAAAAAGGTCCACTGTACATAGGGAGTGGTTTTCTTGGCCAGAATTCTTGTTGGTGACATAATACATACTTTACATGGACATGTGTTCTTTTATGATCATCATGCAAAGAGGTAGTCAGTACAGCCTCCCAAAAGGGAGGTTGCTGGTTCCCTAAGCATTTAGTGGCTGGGGGAGGGGGGTGCAAGGTGCCTGAAAAGCCATCTTCATCCTGAATCTCCGGTGTGCTCACTGGACATCCAGGAAGGAGAGGCTGCTGTTTATACCACAGTAGAGTAGCCAGACTGTTCTTGGGCAGCCTGCACACTCCTCCAACTACTAAATGTGCGTGCATGCCTTTTCAAGGAGGCTTACATACCCAGGAGCCTGGAGGGAACTGCACAGTACCAGAGTGTTATGCTCTGTCCGGTGCAGTGCAGGATCTTGGCCATTGTGGAATAGCGATAGTTTTAGTCATTCTTTCACCTGCATGGAAGGGACTGACTATTAGACATTCATAGGAATAGATTAATTTCTGTGCTGGTTTTCATTACAAGTCCTCATGTGAAATTGAGGTCATATAACGGACCAGACTACGTATTTAAAGGAGTGCCTTAAGCAAGAGCATCAATAGTAACTTTCTGGTTCTACAAAATTTGCTCTGGTATAAACTGTGAAAAATAAATATTAACTCAACGGTGCCAAATGGAGACCCAAGGAAAATCTGATTACCAGCAACAACTGGGTTTTTTGCCCTCAGATGCTGTCCGTTCTCAAGTTAGCACTCTGTTTTTATCTTGCCCTCAATTAACCAGATCTTGAAACCTGCACAGCTTTGTAAAGTAATTCACATATAATTATAGACAGAGGATAAATTTTTCTTTACAAAGCAATTAAGCTTCAAAAATTCTTCCCCTGATCTATGCACTCTCTCTCATCTCTGTGCATCTCCCTAGACCTTTACTAACAGTTTCCGTTCATTTCTGCACTTTGAAAAAAGCTGTTCTGAGGCAATTCTCAGGCAATCTTTTTATTTCTCTGTTGTTTAAGCCCAAGAAGTTAGTCTCCCTGACTGGAAAGTGCAAAGTGATCTGGGGTCCTGAGTTCTCACAATGATATATGGAAGCTGTATTTCGTTGGAGAGCTGGGCACATGTTTAGGTGGGTTTGTCAACAACTTGGAGCTCACCTTGATGGAAGAACATAGTGGCTTGTTGACAGTGAGTCTACAAATCAGCAATGAATAATAGCTTCACTAGCTTCCAGGTGCAGAAGTAATACAATAGGGTGTATGTTCTCTGACTTCACTACATGCCTTATTTCTGGGAGACTTTACAGCAGTGGTTCTCAACCTGTGGGTCCCCAGATGTTTTTGCACTTCAGCTCCCAGAAGCCCTGAGCATTGACCATAGTGGCTGGGGCTTCTGGGAGCTGAAGTTCACAAACATCTGGGGACCCACAGGTTGAGAACCACTGCTTTACAGGAAGAAGGTGCCAAAGTTTATAGAAAAAGTATGAAAAAATGCAGCTGTGGATTTCAGTAGTGTTTAAATTCTCTCCTTTGTTATATTATAAGGTCTTCCTGTTTCCCCTCTGTGTCCTCATTACTTCTGAAATTTTTGCCTTTCCATCTGCTGCACAGTGGGAGAGGCTTCTGTTTTGGACAAGATGCTATGCTGGTGCAGATAAACATAAATGCGAAACCTCTGTTTATGGACATTTGTAAAGCTATTTTATATAGCCAGCAAAAACTAAAGAAATGGCTCTGTCTACCCTCTGCCAAATATAGTTCATCCACAACCTTCCTGCATCATTAGCATTACAAATATGCAGAGTTCCTCTCTATTGCTTTTTGATTTTTCAGGAGTCTGTTGCTTTCTTAAAGTAGACTCCTGCCTCTACTTCATTAAATGCAAAATACTCAGTGCAATAGTTTATGGATATTCCTTTAAGCATTTGATAAGAAATAACTAGAGAGGGGGGCTACCTTGTATTTAGAAAACATGTGTTGTTGGTGTTACCTGCTCATACGAGAACACGAATTGTGAAATTTTTAAGTAGGCTCAAGATACCAATCTGCTTATCTCCAGTTCTCAGACTCAGCGTATTAGTTATGTGAAGGAACCTTAAGTTTCATAGACATCATCTTGACATCTGAATCCACACATGAACATATTATTTGCAATTGGACCATTAATTATCATGGGTTAAAGGTAGGACGAGGTTAACATCTAGGTTAACTGAAAATTCTACAGCAGGGATTTCATAAACAAAGTTCTACTGGCTTGTGACATCAAAAGGAAGTTATTTCTCTTAATAGTGGCACTGGTTCTGCAGGGAACCTCAGAAGACAGAACCAAATAAGTTGTTTTTTAAGAAATAGCAAACTAATCTGTTTTGTTACAAGTTTTACTTCAGTTGCTTTCTGAACGGAAGTCCTCTATACCTACATTTAAAGAATGTACGAAGATATAAGGAAACAGCAAGAATCAGAAGGATGCTGGGAGTACTGGAGCTATTTTAATTTGATTTTTAGGAGCCGTATGAGGACAATTCTGCATAATAGTCTGAAGTTACAGTCCTGCAATGCAGCAGTGTAGGAAGCGGGGGCGGGGAGGCAATACTTTTCCCTGCACCATTTAGGGGAACTGTGTATTTGGGTCAACCGAGTCCTAAAGCAGAATTTGTGTGCAGCCTTTCAACCCACTTTCATGCATTATTGAGAAAGACACCAAGCCTTTAAGAAATCAGGGCAAATATTAATAAGTAAGACACTTTTAATATGATACCATGGCTGTGTTTTACTATTTTGTGGCCAGTATGTCAAAAGCCAGCTAGATAGAGGTTTTCTGTCAAGTTTATTGCAATCTGGCTAAGTCTTTGAAGAGTTATTCCATAGAGCTTTTCAGGGCATTTTTCAGTATGTGGGAGTTATAATATCATCAGCATCTGTAATGTGGTCAGGAAAAGAAGACCATAACTAGCAGCAGCCACAGCATAAAGAGTCTGTGTAATGTAGAGGAAAATTCTAGTCTCAAATATATTATTGAGAGGGTATCATCCTCAGGTACATTTTTTTTCCATGGGATATGTATGCGTGTGTGTGTGTGTGCACAATCATTAAAATCACCTGTTGACTTATGGTCATTCCATGAATTCCATAGGGTTTTCTTAGACTCAGAGATAGTTTTCCATTGCCTTCCTCTGCAATGTAGTTCACAGCATCTGATATTCTTTGGTGATTGCCCATCTGAATACTAACCAGGTCTGATCCTGCTTAGCTTTCAAGGTCAAACAAAGATTACTGCCTCTCAAAATGCGATGTTGTTGGAAAATAACATCTATGGGGCCAGGGTTTCCATGCCTGATTGGGAATTTGGACCTTGGTCTCTACAGTCTAATGCTTAAACTTCTATACCACGCTGGCTCCTGTTGGGTTAATACACTTACATTATTTATTCAACATAACCAGTACCTATTACATGGATCACTGAAAATAACTTTAATAGTAGGGCAGAAGAAGAACAGATATTTTGACTGACCACAACAGATATTTTGACTGACTAAGAAAAGAGTTTTATCTGAAACCTTTTATATAGTAGAACAGAAATATAAATCTTTGCTTATTTCATTCTCACACCAGATAATAATTTCAAATGTTTAACCCTGTCTCTGAGATTATGGAGTTTTTGTGCATATGCCAATGATTTTTTGCACTTTGGGATGATTTTGGCAAACAAAAAGCAAAAAACTTGGGTCTGGGCAAAACCTGCATTTGCTCTCAAAAAACTGCACACACACAAAAATGAATTTTGTCCTAAATGAATTACATTCTGCCCTGAAGTTGTTAGGGGTGCCAACATGGGGATGTGCATGAAAAAAGCAAGGATTTTCTCTGTGTGTGTTTGTGTGCATATGCACACAAACACACACTGTTAAAAAGTCCCAAAATGTACAAAATCTTGTAGTATTTAACCATTTGCTCAGTGGTGTGGTCCTGAAGTGTTGAGACCCGTTTCTTGCCAAGAAAGAGAAAATTTTCAAACACTCTTTTCATCCCTATTATGGACAAGCAAAGGCTGCACCTTTCCTGTACTGTAGCACTAACAATATGGTAAGCACGAGCCAAGAAACCATTGTCCATCAATGCTTCCAAAGTATGTTTCTCTCCCATTTTCTTCAGCCATGCAAAAATTTACAAAAAGTATATATAAAAAAAGTCTACATGTGGAAATGTGGAAACATAAGAATTGCTCTCCTGCTGTAGTTGGTGAAGCAGTCCCCAAGATGCCGAAGTGCTTGTTGGCTCTCTAGGTTTACTGATACACATAGAGAGACACATCATCCACTAACAAAGAAAGTCCATAGCCAAAATATAAATAATGAACTGGAGTGCATAGGCTTTGGGAAAGTTTGCATGCAATGGAGAAAGCAAGAATTTGGGGTTGGTACAGTGAATGGGGAAGGACAAGGACCCCCTCTCCCAAATTCAGATATTGTAACCGTATCTGCAGTTTCATAAAAAGCCATTGTATTTTAGCCATGCTATGTTACAGTTTAAGATAGTTTAAGCTTAAATGGGACAGCAGTTGCTAGCTGCCATCTAAAGCAGGCTTAAGAGCCAGGTTCTTCATCTTATCATAGTGAACATTTTCTTCCTCTTTACATCTGTCTTCCATTTTCTGTGGTCACTCACAGTCTCATAAAGGGACTGAAACACTGATTTGAGTCTGTAGATTGAATGGCAGGACCAGGCCTAGCGCTTGCATGTGAGCTGCCTCAGATTTCACAGCAAGTAAAACTGTCTCTGAGGATTCCTTGTCTAAGAAGACCCTTTAAAATTCATGAGGTGGCCTAAGTCAACAGGCAAATTGAACGCACATGCACATACACACATGTACTTTCAGCAGCAAAAAGCTGTGCTCCTCAGTGTTTCCTTCTTCTTCCAGAATTTTAATTTTTCCCTAGCTTTCCTGCTGGAAATGAATTCCTAATGACTGCTACTACTGTTTTAAAAATATTTCCAATTTCCACCATAATGTTTCTGCCATATGTAAAATTAAATAAAATCCTGATCAATGTTAAAAAACCCAATCCTTGTGGTAATCAATTTGTATGCCAGTTGTTGATTTCTGTTACTTATTTCCACATGACACTTAAAATTATTTTTCTTTTCCCCTCATCTATTTAATCTGATTTTGTCATGTAAGTAAAATGTTGATAGCTAAACTACTGCATTTTTAAAAAAACTGGTCTCTATTAAAATGAGATTCTCCATATAATGGCTATATATAACTTGTTTCACACTATCCTGAGCAGGCTGGAGACCAGAGGCAATTCTGTGGAGTTTCATTTCCTTGGGATGAGAGGAAGTGTTGCCATGTACAACCTTGTGGACTCTGACAGGAGAGATCAGAGTATAGATTTTGCACAGTTGTTATGAGGATTAAGTCAGGTATCTGGCATCTCTGTATGCCACCCCGAGTTCAGTGAGTAGTAGTAGATAAAAGTACAAATAATATCTACTTCACTGCCTGTGTCTCTGTAATAGTATTTTATGTATAAATATTCAAAAAGAGCCTGCTAGCAGAAAACAGACTCCTAAAAGCTGGTACCACAATCACTAATCCTTCATTCCCAGACAAACGTTGTAGACGCCTCTGCAATCTTCATGACAAAATTTAGGCCAGCTAGATTCATACTGCACACTCTTGCTCTGGGGTGAGCAAAGTATCTGTTACGGGCAACTGCGTGTAATTAAGCTCTGACTTTTTAAAGAAGAGAAAAATAGCCTTGGGAGCTGATATTTTCAGAGGAAAAGGGATGAGAGAGGATACTTAACACTATTCCATCGTGCTGTTTCTTTTTCTGAGTGGTTTTCCCACCCACAAAACTCTGAACATGCCAAAATATTCCTCTATAAGATTCGGGATGCATGTGCATATAAATGGACTTTAAAACAGGGAGAAGTGACCAAGGGTGTTTGGCAGCTAAAGCATGATCAGAAGAGAAAATGGCTGAGAGTTTCATCCTTCTCTTACAACTCTGTGAAACATCTGAGTTTCTGGGATGTTGTTTCATTTTGCATGAATTACTTTGCAATTTTGTATGCCTTTCTGAGAGGGTGAGTGACAGTGAGCTCAACCAATTAGATGTCATTTGGAGTTGTTGCAGAGGCCTCTTGCTGCTCCAGTCCCCCTCAGTGGCCAAGTACCTCTAAAGAGAACCCCTGATTGTTTCAACTTGCTATGTACTCTTGGAAAAAATAATGTAATTTAAAATGGCAAGGCCTGGCTGCAACCTCTTCTTTCCACAGTCAAATTTTCTTTTACACTACATGTTTGTAGTGATGACAAGGAATGTTGTTGTTGCTGCCACTGTGGCCATTGATTATGCAATCTTTTTTTTAAAATGGAGCAGCAGTAGTGATTGAGGAATAGTAGCAGGGAGAGAGAGGGCACAGGGAAGTGAATCAGAGTAGGGGGACAGATAGCAACTTGCTGAGCCCCCCCATGAAAACTGCTAGAACTCCAGACTAGGACCCTGCAGTGCATCTCTTTTTGTGGCAAAATTCTACTGTGTACTTGTGAACGAATAATAAAGAAGAAAGTGACATTAATGGCAGGGTTTTCAAGCAGAAGAGGCTAGAGCTTTCAAGCAGATGTGAACCTTGGAATCCTTCTACTCAGATACTAATCTAAGCTATTTGTTTTTCTTTCTTTCCCTGATCCATGTTTCTTTTTTGCATTGTATGCTTACATACCATTCCTGGAAGTGAGGGTTTTTTTGTCAGGTTCTGCTTTTGCAGAGTCAAGAGTCTTGCATGCAAGAATGATTCAAGCAAGGCACAAGATTTTGAAAATCCCATTCATTTGGGGTCAGTGTGCAGAAAGCCTGAAGGTGTCATTATGCATTCATCGCTGCAGACCCAGGAAAAAGCACATTCCTTTTGCATGTACTCCAGTATCTGTAGTAGGCATATGGCTATCAGCCATGGTTCATGCGACAGTAGCAAAAGGTGCCGAGCCAAAGCAATTTGAGATGCAAAATGCAATTATACACTATAGTCTAGTCCTTTGTCAATTCAGCATGTTTTCCTTAGAAACCAGAGCTCAAGACTAAAGGCCAACTTCATTGGCGCTTCTACATCAGTTGACTTGGCAGGGTTGCTGCAGCCTCCGCTGTCATAACAGTCCATTAGAAATTAAACTGACATAGCAGGAATCCTTAACAGGTGTCAGCAAACTCCGTTTCCCGGCTGTCCTTCAGAGAATTCCCTGCAGCAAAAGGGAAATTAATGGAGCAGAAAGGTGTGCTAAGCGCTGGATATGCAGCATCCCAGATTACAAGAAGGGCAACCGTGGGACTATTACAGCAAACTGGTGGCAGTGAAGATGTGTTTGCTGAACAAAGTAAGAGCTGGTTGCTTGAAACGTGCTCACGCAGTGTTCAGTAGAACACTAGCCTTTGTCTACTTTTCTGTGGGAAGGAGAATTTTTCAAACAGTGATACAACTGCAGAAAAACATAATATTTCATTAATCTATTCCAATAAAGTGTCCTCCATAGTTTACACTAGTGTATGTTGTTTTAGTGGCGAAAGGACCACTACTTGGATTAATTTCCCATGATTCTCAAACTAACATTGTGTAGGTTCAGTCAGAAAGACGAAAGGGCCTCAAATTGGAGTATCCCGAACAGGCAGCTAATTCAGATAGCAGCTATGCTCTGACCTATAATGTTAATCTTCAGAACAATGTAGGACAGAAAGCAAGAGGTATAGGAGAACATGTTTTTCTTATACAGTGCAAACAAGATGGGGAGAGGACATTGATTAGAACAGGAATACTGACCTTTGAAAAGGAAATTTAGCAAATTACTTCTCTGCTAGTGATATCTGGGGGATTAAAACATTTGCTACCTCCTGCTTCACTCCTGTGCTCATGGATGGTCTTCTCTGGTCTACTGGATAAATTCCCAGCAAGACATTGGCAACTTTAATCCATTTGTGAAGAGGCAACATGACTGATAGACATTCAACAGTACAGAATGGTGGATATTCTCCCACAACATACAGCATGTGTATCCTGTATACAAATTGTAGAGTTAAAGAGTTTTCCATTGTTATATCAAATGTGGTCAAGTTATAGGAGCTCTCATTCAGATGTTTGTGACAAAACAGTTGTGTTCCGACTAGTAAGGAAAGGAAGCAAGTGGCTTCTCCCCCCCGCTTCCCTGCCACTCTCCATGTGTGCTGAAGGACAGTCTTAAAAGGAGGGCCTCTGGCATGCAGGGAGGATCTCCACATCATCCAGGACCTTAAAAAGCCAGGGTTCTCAAGTTGCACAGGGAGGCTACGAGCATAGGGGATGCTGACAGAGAGCAAGAGTGAAGGACAGAGCTGGACTAGCTTGGTCCCTCTGTCCCTCTCTTTATGCATTCTGATTAACCTTCTCCTGAATGCCTGAATAAGGCTTCTCTCTGACTGAATGATTTGACTCAGAAGGAAATCCTCAATCAAAGCAATTCCACTTCTTTTTAGTTGCTTCCTTCTCCCTCTTGCCCTTTCAGACAGACAGTTCAGCTTTCTGACAAATATGAGGGATAAATAGAAACATTTTATTTTTTTTAATGATTTCTTATTTTCTGTAAGGGAGAAATATTGATATTTAATTTAAAAAATGGCAGTTTATATATCAAAGAAACAAAAGCAGTGCCTAATGAGAGCCAGACAATTATTTTCATGGTGGTGGTTGGTGTAATTCTCAATTTGAGATGCACTGGCTGGTATCTCGTTTCCAGGGCTTGCTTTTTTTTTTTTCTGTATCAGCTCAGCTGTAATTTGCACCCACTGTTGTGCTAGACCATAAATCACTCCAGATGGCTACTTGCTCTAAGTTACTGTGTGAATTCTCAATGTGCTACCCCAGGCTCTTCCTGTCGTCACCCAGCTTGCAGCCACACAGCATAATAAATGTGCCTCTGCTTTCCCATCCACAAGGTTTTCCTTGCAGATTTGCTTCCCCATCTCAGTGATTTGTTAACTGATTTTAGAGCTCTCTTTGCAATAGGATCTTCTGCCTGATTCGCTAGTAGTGATGTCATATGAAACTCCCCCTAATATCATGTTTTCCCTAATATAATCATTTGTCTTGTTTGATAATGATGTGACAAGGATTTAGTCGTGGGTTTTATGTCGCATCCTAATGTGCTGTGTATTCACTGAAGCAGAAATGACAGCTGGACAAAGTCCTTCAGCTCATCCTCCTTGGTTCCAAGCAGATCTTTTTGTACCTATGAACATAAAAACTGTGTTACTGGAAAAGACCAAAAGTCCAGATAAACCAGCATTCAGCAGTCGTCAGCCAGATGTTCCTGAAGAATTCAAAAAAGAAGAAGAAAGACAAAGGGTCTCTTGTGTTGTTTATCCCAGTATCTGGCACTGAGAAAGGTATACTATTTGAACCAGGATGTTCAAAATAGTTTCATCATTCTGTGAAAACACACTGCAAGGATGCTTCCCTAAGTATTAATTTACAAGCTGTATAAACAGGGAAAATATTACAAAGGCTGGCAAATTGGAATGAAGGAAGAGATGCAAAGTTACTTGCCTGGGATCTATGCTCCAACATAGAAGAAAGATGGCCTCTTTTAGTCCTGACTTTTGATGTAGATTCCTTCACAGTCGTTGTTGTTCAGCATTGCATCCTAGTCAGCTTTTTAAAATGCAACAGGCCATTAAAAAAAGATATGAGCCAGCCACAGCAGTGGAAGAATTGCCACTGATGTTTGTTGTCATTTTATGGAATCCAGAAGTGATAGAGTGAGGACTGTGACAGGCAGGGAGAAGGCAGCAGAATAAGAGAGAAAAATGAAACCAAAAATAATGGAGAAATGGAAAAGAGATAAAAGGGCCTAGTCCTTATAAAGAAAGAGATAACCTGCACTTGGGTCATAACTTGGTCACAATGTTATTCACAGCCAATAGACATGGCTGAGGAATATATAAAAGATAAAGAGGAGGGCACAATTCCTACAGCTTTCTCACATGAGTGGCTGGCCTGGCCTTGGATGTTCAGTTCAAGACTGGGCCTTCTACTGTGGTGTTAAATTACAGTTGGGCCTCAGTTTGGTTTCTGTCTAGCAGTTGTCTCAGCAATATTGGGTGGGCCATACTTGTCCTCAGTCTTTTTTTTTTACTTGCATAGCTAATTTTGTTTGCCCTGTGACTTCATTCTCCATGCCCATTATTGTTTCCTTTCGGAAGTTGTGATGATTGTGTACCCTAAGGTGCTATCCTGGAAGGAGGAAAAAAATCCCATCCTTTCCAATTGGGACATTAATAACTTCCTAACTCAGTTTCAATTGGCAATTCAAAGGCTGCAGCGTCCACCCAGCCAAACTCCCTCCTATTTCTTGCAGTCCAAGTGTGGTTGGTTTGACAAATAAGCAAAGTAGTCCAATGGAAGCAGCAATACAGTGCACCAGAATAGCTTGGCCATGTAAGCAGAGGATCGCTGTCCTACCAGAAGCAGGCTCTTTCTTGCTTCTAGCATGGCTGGTACCTCATGCCTGTTTGTTTTGTTAAGTTTCGTTACCCGGACCTTGAAGTGGGTGCAGGAATTATGAATATGATGTGGCATTACAGTTTTCTGGTTCATTTTTGGATACAGTTACCCTCTTTGTATTTTGCATGGAGCAGCAAACAACAACAGTTGGCCTTGCGATGAAGAAAGGCAAAGAGGAAGTAGTGAGACATAACATGCAGAGAAATATAGGACAGAGACTAAAAGGTGCTATTGGAAGCACTGATATTGAAGCAAGGAATGCAATTCAGGGCTTTAGTGTGAATTAAGCACAAGAAGCACAGTAACCCAAAGGAAGTATGAACTAGTCCTGGATCTCTCTCTAGTATATTCTGAAATTGCCTCCAGGCTTCTTTTCTAACAGGAACATGCCTTACTGCCCTCTTCCAAACTCCGGCACCTGCTAGTCTAGTCAGGTTGAAGCATACCTATTGTTATATTTATTTAATGGAGTGAGATGCATCATTATAATTTCATTGTATTCTGTCAGTTTTCCAAGGTAGAAGTGTGCTTAAAGCAGAATATAGCAATATCAGAAAACTTACCTATAGAAGCAACATTTCCAAAATAATGTAACAATTATTATGATTTAAAGGTCATACAAATAGGGTGAACACTTCACAATTAACAGGTACACATTAAGATGAAAGAGTTTATTTCATGAGTCATAGTAAGGCACATACTCTCAGAACATCTCATAATAATAGAATTACAGTTAAATGACAAAATAATACACGGTAGATCACTAGAATAAAATGTCAGAATCAAACCCCAGTCGGGTTGGACACTTTGAATTAAGAAGGCAAATTCATGATAAGCTTAGGGCATGTGGGGCTTCCTTTATTCTTTTCCCCTTGCCTAGAGCCACAGACACACGGGTCTTTCACTGAGAATCTAATATGGATCCTGGGTGGGCTGTCTGAATTTTGTTCAGGACATGTTGAAACTCTGGCCTGAATCACGGAATGGCTCTATCAGGAAAACTATACAAAAGCAGAGGCAGCTGGTGGCTCTGGGAATCCACCCTTTGGCTTTAAGGTCAGATTTTCTCTTTTAGCAACAACTCCAGCACAGCTTCTCGATGTTGAAGGGGAGCTGTCCAAATGCTGAAACTATGTGGGCAACTCAGCTTGGAAACTGGGAATGGTTGAGAGCAGCTGGGCCCAGAGCGCCTGTTAACAAACAGCAGCTGTTAAAAGTGAGGGTAGATTTTCCCTGCCCTGAAAAAAACAGAGTGGTGAACTGCCTCTTTGTTTTAACGCCTTAAACATCTGAAAGGGTTAGTGAGCTTTTTTTTTTTTTTTGAGAGGTTAATTAGTGAGAAAATCTGTCATTAAGAAGAGACCAAAGTGGAAGGAATTCCAAGGAAGGGGTGCCCAAGAGAAAAGGACCAGTCACTTTCCACCTAATTTTGGCCAAAACTGCGTCTAAAGCCAAAATAGGACCTCAGAAGGTGCCTTCAACACCTGGCTCCGTGCCAGCAAAGCATCCAGAATACAAATGCAAGGGATAATCTGGAGGGGCTCAAAATTATTAGAGAGATGGAAATGTGGTTATGACAGTTGAGTTGTGAAGAAAATGAGTAAGGAAAAATAAATTATGCAGAGTTGGATGCAACAGCTATGAGGGTGTAGTGCCAGGGATTTTACTAAGCAGGAAACTAAAACATGCGCATCTGCTTCTGATTGCTGTGAGGAAAAAACTGAACCGTGGTGCATCATCTTCCATTGTGCAAGGGCTAAAGGCAACTGATCCCTTTCTTTTTGGCAGTTCATTGAAGGGTGGGGTAAAACAAGGAAAAAATGGAGGCAAAAACAGAAGATGGAGAGACTTTTGGAGAAATGTCTGATTGAGGACTGAGCTCGGGGAATTTTTAAAAGCAGAAAACAGATAGACTAACTCTCGGCCACCTCACGTACATAGTAAGGTGACTTCAACTCTCATTCCTCATTAGACATTTCTCTAGAATTCTCCCACCCTTGCGAATGATGTGGGGAACAGAAGATATAGAAGAATTTCTTGAAAGTAAGGGGCAAATTCCATCATAATGTTAATCTGATTATCAGGTTGATTTCTTTTAGGAAAGTGAAAGCACACACTTTTAACACTCTTGTTTTATGAGTTCCATATACCTTCTCTCCTGTTGGTATTCCATTTGTTGATATCCATTACCCAAACTACAATTACATGTTGTTGGCTAACATGGTTCTTTTTCTCATTCATGTATTTACTGTTGCCGATACTTCTATGTATATTATAGTTTTGTGAAGATTATAGGCACTTGTTATATCTTCAGTAATGGAAGGGAGAGGGTCACTGTGGTGTAGTGGTTTGAGCATTGGACTGTGACTCTACAGAGCAGGGTTTGAATCCCTGCTCAGTCATGGAAACCTGCTAGGTGTCCTTGGGCAAGTCACACACCCTCAGTCTCAGAGGAAGGCAAAGGCAAACCCTCTCGGAAAAAATCTTGTCAAGAAAACCCCCTGATAAATTTGCCTTAGGTTGCCATAAGTCAGAACCAACTTGAAGACATGCAACAACAACAGTGGAAGAGATGACAAGAGATATATTGTCCCTTTACATCACTCCTTCTCTTTAAATGTGAGGAAAGTAATATAAACAGATAAAATGTGCAGGGTCGTAAAGCAAATAGCTGGAAAGACATGCAGAAGCCTCTTAGTGTTAATAATTACTCTAAGACTCAGTTTTAGGACCCAGGAACTCCAACAATCATTTTTAGATTCATGTAAAGAGTTGACATTGCCTAAAAATTGCAAAATCCCAGTATCGAAGAACAAAGGAGATGTGTCTTCTCCCTCTTCTAGGTCATAAGTCTTACCATTGCAGTTGGAAGCACTGGTGCACCATTTTCCAGATTCATTTGCACAATGTCTCCTGCTGGTGTTTGGGTTCAGCATAATATTCTCAAGACTTCTGCATCTCTCAGCTAGTCTGTTTCACTGTAGGGCTCATAATCTGCTTAGCTCACTAAGGGTTTTTTTTTTATATATGATACAGTCCTCAAGGAAAAAGAGTGCAGAAAGAGATAATTGGTTTCCCTGTTATGCCGTCCTCAAAATTTGCTAAACTGCAGAGTGAACAGAGTTTCTTCCACTCCTCAGTCCAAAGAGTTAAAGAAAGTTTGAGCATCAGCTGTCCAAGTATATTGACATGACCAAAAACTTTTTTTTTTAAAGCAGTTACTTGTACTGGGGAGCTCACAAACCCTGTATTTGTTGACCCAATCAAGAGTTAAATCCTACAGGTGAAATGAACAGGATAAGAGTCCCTGAATAATCAGGAAGTCTTCACTGACCTTTCTTTGAGTAATACACCGCAATCAGGTGTCAATGAAATTTGCTTAGGAATTAAATGCTAAGTAAATGCTGAAGAGGAAGAAGAGGGTATACCAACTTGTTCTTTTGCTCTTATAGACTGTTGCTAGTAGTGCCTCCTTCAACACAAGTAGTGGAATTTTTATGTTTATACACTCAAAATTTGCTGCTATCATGTCTAGTTTGGCCCTAATCATATGGAATAGATTAGAAGAACTCCTGCTGAGCACTTTGAAATTAGTAGGATGAAGGTTGAATAAATGAAGAGAACAAAAAATAGTACTTTCTCTTGTCAGGTCATACTTGATGCGCACAGAAGATGCCATGTAGTTTTGTTTCTCAAATATGATGTCATTTTTCTGTTCTTTTTGTATTGTATGTGTGCCAGGATTTTATGACCAGACATTCCTGATTTAGATACTATTGTAAAGGAAATAATGATCTAGACAGACTATTTAGAACTTCTGGATCTTTTGTGTTTTTATTAGTGGACTTGGATTCCTGAATATATTCATGTTTGGCTTTGTGTATTGTTTATAGCATGTATGGGGAGGACCTAATATGTTTCATTTCTTTTCTTCCCCCAGAGGAGGAGGGAGATATAGCTGGTTGCTGGAAGGCCTGAGACTTTGCAAATATTCATGTGGAGAAGGGCACAGTATAAACAGACCTTCCAGAGAGTGTTGGAACTGTAACTTCCATCAGCATATGGATAAGGCTGATATGTGTTGCAGTTTAAAAACACCTGGAAGCTCACACGTTCCCCATCATTGAAAATGGATCACATTCTTTCAGCAGAAAAAGAAAGTATAAGTACTTTCCCTTAGAGCAGTGGTTCTCAACCTGTGGGTCGCCAGATGTTTGTGGACTTCAGCTCCCAGAAGCCCCAGCCACTATGGTCGATGCTCAGGGCTTCTAGGAGCTGAAGTCTAGAAACATCTGGGGACCCACAGGTTGAGAACCACTGCCTTAGAGAGAGGAAGCATCTAGGTTTGTAAATTGGACAGTCAAGGTTACAAAGATAATTTTCTGCTTTTGTTTTGCTTTTCTTTGTCAGTGTGATGATGCAGTTCAGAGCAGGACAGGTTGCTTTCTGCTCTCTTCTGAAAGAAAGAAAACAAAGTGATGATTGTTGCTTAGGTTGTGACTGTTCCTCAAAGTGCAAGCCTACCCAGAAAGGCCTTGTTGTTTTCCTCATGGCAATTCTTAAACAACCCCTCTTCCTTGCCCCTGCCCTCCCAGTTTAGTTAGACTGCTCACTCAGCACGTGGCTGTTGGATGTGTGATTTTGTGGTGCTTCTCACTCCCTATCCGTGTACTTGGGAAGAAGAGCAAAATGGGGACATTGCCCATTCCAAAAATAACAACTCTCACCTCCACAAATGAAATTTCCCTTCACTCCCCAAATTTTTAGCATTCCAGAGAGTGAATCATTGGAAACTGTCCGTACTCAGGTTGCTTCTGTCTGCTGTGTTCAACTTTCCCTTGGTCATTTCACTTGCCCTTTTTCTTTAGCTGCTTAAATGGTATTTCTAAATGGTCAACTAAAGTATTAAGGTATTGCAGTGCAAGCAGTTTTGGGGCTGAAGGGAAAGTTCATTTGAAAGGGTAGAATTCTTATTTCGGAGGAACACCCTTATTTCCCCCTCTCTAGAGCTATACTCCTGCTTCCCTCCCTGTCATGAGCAGAATGCATAGCTGTCCTGTCTACACCCTTTCTCCTCTGAACAGGAGCTGAGCTTAGTCAGGCAGTAGTAAAGTTCTAATGTTTGTATGAAGAATGTTAATTTAAATCTATGTCTCCCTCTCATTTGGACTCAGTAAGGTGATGGCAAGGAAGATGTACAGTGCCACCTCTCCAAGTCTCTGCTGCATCCTTATAAATCATTAAAAGGATCACTTCCAGGCATTGTCTGTCACTTAATGCAGCTGGTTGTCTCCTATGTGTTAATTCCCAACCCCAGCTCATCCCTCATTATGGCCTGCCTCCTCTTAGTTTCCTCTCCTCTCCACCCTAACAAATGTTGCTACTGTTCTTGCTTTGGCAATGTGATAGTTCAGGGTCAAGGAAAATCCTGCTTTGATCTTGGGGGTGTTGTGTAATATGTGCATCCAGGAGAAAGGGCTCTTGGCAGAGCTCTCAGGTACAAAGGAGTGAATTGTTCGAAACAACTGGAATCTGATGCTGTCCAAGTTATCAAGCGACTGGTTGTGTGCCTTGGGCAAGTCAGCCACTTGACCCCTATGTACCTCAGTCAACTCAGGTGGAAAATTGGGTAAAAAAGCAGAAACCTTACTGAAAATGGATGCTGTATGGCAGCTGAGCTCTACTCAGGAAGTGTGGTAAAGACAAGTGATCAGAAGATGCTTGTGTGCCATGAGATTTAGATTGGGTCTCCCTTGGGCTCAGCTCCTAGGAGCTCAGAGCATTTGCTACCATCCTCCCCTTGAGAGATTCAGAAGCTTTTGTGCCATTGTGCAGCAGCTTTATCTCCTGGGGAGATGGAATTTCATCGGCGTCACATCCACTAAGGAAGTCTGGCATGTCTCAGCAGTACAAAGCTTTGTTCTTGTCATGTTCTTTAAGGTCTGTACAATGATTCTGAGAGTCATGCTGAGAGCCACTCAATCAGACTATCTGCCAAACCCATGTAGAGAGAGAAACCCAAGCAAGCAAAAATAAGACATAGAATGCCAAAAATGCCTTTCTGAATTAATCCATGAAATAGATGCCATTATGGATAAGTATGGTGCAGGACAATCTTTGTGTAGCTTCACCAGCGTTGCATCATTTATCTCCCACCTGGTAGTTTCTTCCTATATTAATTTATCAGGAACTCTCGATATAAACTCCAGGTAGAGCTTAGTTTAGTTTTTCTCTCCATCATTTTGCACACTCATTTTTGTCAACAGACTGATATCTGAGACATTATTAGTGTAATTTGCATGCCAGTCCTGTGGATCTGGTTAAGCTGCAATTGTACAAACAATAGCATGCACCCTTGTAACTATTAAGTGGGTATTGACTCTGGGACACAATTGGACATCTCTGAACTGCTAGCATGAAGACTCTCAGTCTGTTCATTCTGAGAGATTAACAATATAAATTTGTTTTGGTTCTACAGTTATTAAAGAGGCCTATTTAGCTTTATAAAATGCATACAGAAAAACATTAATTTTATTGTGCTTTAGTATTCTGCAATGGTGTTTTGCAGCCAGATATGTTACAGTAGTTTTGTCTTCCAAATGTTTGCTGGCCTTCAGTGGATGTTGACTTATGAAAACAAGAGAAAAATGTCACTTGTTACCTTGGTGCAACTAAAGTAGGGTGTTCCTATCATCAACAACAGGACAGGCTCATATATCACAGGCCTATCCTGTGACCTTGTATTAAAATTAGGAATGGCTCTTTCCTTGACATGACTGATGTAGACAATAGGAAGACAAGCCATGACATTGAAGATATAATGAGCATAAGTAAGCTATCATTGGTAATGTTATGAAACATATTTATGTTCATCAAATCCTCTGCTCAACAAAAGGGAAAAGAAAAACTATGGAAGGTTGAAACTGATTCTTCTCATTTTATTTACAAAAAAGGCCAAATGAGGCACTTAACAAAAATACAGAACCAAAACTCAGGACAATGTGTAAACACACAGGGATGGGAATCTCTCTAGAAGCCAGAGCTGTTTCTGGTCAATGAGCAGTAGAAATAGTTTTTAGCGAATACAACTCGTGCATTACTCTTTGCACATTGTGTGATTTGTTCATTCAATGGTATCCTTTCTACAGATTGATCCAATAAAAATTTTGAACACTCAAAACACACAGCAACCCTATGCCCTGGGTTTCATGTCTTTAAAAAGAGCTTTAGCAAAAAATAGAGCTGGCCATGGTTTATGCTTGTTCCATCCCCATACTACCTTTATCCTGAGTGACATTTTTCCAGTGTCATGCCAGAGGGGTTTATATAAAGGATGATCCTATGTACTCCATAGAAGATCATTAATCATCAGGCAAGGTCAGCAAGACAGGAATGCAGAGTAGTAAAGTGTGCACATACTGAGCAAGTACTGTATCTGCCCTTCCATTTTTTTTATGGTCTGTCGAGCTCTGTTGCCTTGCATGTTTTACAGATTCAGCCCACCTGCTTCCTTTCTTGGGACCTATTGAATTTTTTACTTCAGAGGCAGATGTTTTGTTTTCTCCACTCAGTGCACTTAGTATGTTGACAAAGTGCCAGCTTCTCAAATGCTGGACCAGCATATGTACCATTCTTTGCCAGCAAGCTGCATATGTCCAAGGTATTGTGCTGTGGGCAGGGGGTGCTGGCATCATTTTGTCTGCCCATGGCCATACTCAGTTGCCTCTTGGAACACGCCCGAGATCGAGAAAGTATGTAGTGCTGAGAAGTGAATGGGGGAACAAAGTAAATTGCAAGCTGACGTCATCTGAAGCCAACTGCAGAGATCCCCCAGGAAGAATATCAGCATTCCCTGAGAAGAACCTAGGTGGTGGTTTTGGGTGCTACCATTAACAATACATTGAAAAAATGCTTCTGAGCGTGGTGACCTCATAGAAGTCACCCTTTTGGAAGCTGTGAAGGACTGCAGCAGGCATTATTAATCCACTAAGGCAGCAACCGCCGATTAGATATAGGACAGTTATTTATCTTAGAGTAAAGAGCAGGCAAGATGAGAAAGTTTTATTGTAGTATTTTCTTACCTGCCTGTTTGAGAAATACTTTCTTAGCTGAAAAGTTTTTGAATATTTTTTTTAATAATTTGCTGCTATTTTTTGTACTTCAGCAGCAACCAAATGTATCAACGGATTTCATTCGTTGTGTATCAGTTGAACAAATATACGGGTGGCCATATCCTCAAAATGCCACTGTAGCTCTCTGAAATGAATGGGAATGCAATGCTTGTCCAGGAGTCCTGGCTCCATAATTTAAGGATGGCTCCACATGCTATATTGACAAACGCATATTTGTTGAGGTAATCTGCATGTGAGCCTGGGGGCATTTGTTTAACAACATTTGTGGGAGGGATACTTCACCCTTTTTTATACAAACAATTTCCCCTACAAAAGTCCAAATGATCCTCACGTGTTGCTGTTGCTGCTGCTGTTGTTGTTGTGTACTTTCAAGTCATTTCTGATTTATGGGGACCCTAAGATGAACCTGCCACTGGGTTTTCTTGGCAAGATTTTTTCCGAAGGGGTTTGCGATTGTTTTCGTCTGAGGATGAGAGACTGTGACTTTCCCAAGATCGCCCAGTGGGTTCCATGGGCAAGTGGGGATTTGAACCCTGGTCTCTAGAGTCCCAATCCAGTCCCTAAATATTACACAACATTGGCTCCAGAGAGATACACCATTTCCCTCTGCAACTGGGCTTGGGGAGCAGGATAGGAAAAACTTTATTTATTTATTTATTTATTTATTTATTTATTTTAAAAAAGCAGGCAGGGATTTGTATGGGAGATTCAGTGAGTGTGGAGAAGGTGTGCTAAGAATCTTGCCAACTGCTAATGCTGCCCCCATTATCATTATAAGGCAAACACAAACTGGGAATCCAGTGTTGCTCTCCTAATGTGTAGCACATGGAAAAAGAAAATATATAGTAGCTTACCCCAGAGTTAAGGTTGCAGCCTGTAAGTTCATTGTTAAAATTCCCACATTAATTTGCTTGTTTGCCTCTGTAGCTGTCATGCTTTTAACAAGTAATTTATACAGATGTCTCTGAACCCTAGTGTCTCTGTCTATCAGTCTCCTAGCTTCATCTCCTTCTGCCTCTGGCACCCACTGACAGTTCTTCTCCTTCCCTCTCTATGATTCCCTCTTGCTCTATCTCTACCAGTTTTATCCAGTGTGTCTCACTGTCTGTTCCCATCTCAAATTTCCTCAGTCTCCATTTTTAACGCTACGACAGGATCTGCATTGAAGGCTACTGTTTGCCTTGATGTTCCAAGGCCTTTGGTCCTTAATATGAGTGTGACAGGCAAAGAAGAGTGGCCTGTTCCAATATGTTCCCTTTCACCAATAACTGTTTTGGACATCCCCCCACCTCAAATGTCCATCCTTTCCCAAAGTCTGCTAATGCCAGATAAGGACAGTCAGTATCAGTGCAGCTTTAGAAACAGAAAGTGCCTTCTCAAGGGAAGGAGATAGGAAAATAATTATATGAACACCTGGTTTCTGCAGTGAACTGCATTCCAGTTATCTGTCAAGTGATGTTCCATGCCTGCCAATCTACCAAAGAGATACTGCTAGTTTGATGCCAACAGGCTACTAATAGAGAAAGGGGACAGAGGTGCCAAGAGTCCCTCTCTGCTGACAATTTTGGCTGTGCAGCCCCCAACAGGATCTCAAGACCATTAAGAGGACAGCTCTGCATTACCTTGAAGAAGGTTTTGATTTTTTGCATCATCTGCTGTTTTTCTAGGCTTTCTTGTAACCCATTTTAAAGGGTCTTTGCAAGACAGATTCCACACATTGACAATCCAGAATTCTTTGGAAGTTTCAGGAACTTCTAGTGAGCTATGTGATGTCATTTTCATTCGGAAAGAATTTGCTCCTAACTCATTCTAGCCCAGTCTAATCTCTAGCCAATGTATTTCTTACACTTCCAACTTAGCTTGGCTTTTATCACAGAAACTATACATATTGATCTAATATATTTTGCAGTCTTGCAGCAGTTCACTTTACTGTAGTATGTCAGATTAACATAGGCAGGATCGGAAGTGATGAGAAATCAATGTATTTGGCACCACTGCTTCCAAGTTCACACACACTGTACTAATGCTTAATATCCCAATAGCATTTTCAAGTGGTTGAGGCTTATATGGGTTAGGCTAGAGATTCCAGGTTCCCAGAACAAAAATAGCTTAGGAAAGTGTCTTTAGGAAACCAGAGCCGTATTTGTTAGTACAACAGAAAAAGAAATAAAGGTTGAACACATTCTGAACATCAGTCAGTTTTAAGATGATAAAATAGGATTTATTACTTGAGAGCTAATTGAAGTTAAAATGTCACTGAATCAGTCATGTCTGTTGAACAGACAAAGGCCATATTCAGTTATACATAAAATAGCCCTTGGGACTGTAGCTACTTTAAAAGGTAGCCATATGCAGAACTCTGGCTTAAACAGAAAGTTTTGATTTTGAGTAAAATTTCCTTACATATGACAAGCATCATCTGTTACGTTTCTGATGATGTGACTTAGAGGTGAATTGCAAGGAAGGAAAAGGGTCACTTTTCAAGTAAATACCTATGGGGGTGTGTCTCATGGTTTGACTTATACCAGACTTGAAGGAGATGTAGAACCTACAAAGGGAGAACAACACAGGTAGATCTGAAGGTCCCAGCAGGACCTTTATGCCTTTACTAGTACAAGTGTTTTATATCCTGGTAAGAAATAAGTACCAGTGAGCAAATATTCAACTCTTTCTGCCTGTTGTAGAGCTGCTTAAAGACATGATAACTATGGAAAGGGGGCAATTCAGCAATTTTTGGATGAAAAATAAAATGAAAAATAAAATAAAATACCCAAGAATATTGTTGTATAGTCTCTTCACTCAGTATCAACTGCCTGAATTCACCTTGGTTTTGCAAGTGTGTGCAGGATTGTGTAGAGCAGGAAGGAGGACACCTGGTCTCTTCCATAACTTTTGGACTAGAACATTCTAATTCCAGTGGTTGGGAATTATGGGAGTTGCTATGTAAAACTTGTAGAGCACAAGACTGCAGAGTCTAGTGTGGAAGTCTATAACAAGAGTTGGAAATGTCTCAGAAGTCAAGCAGTAAAGAACCAAAATGTGTTTGTTGCACTAATAGAGACAGTGATTCAAGGACATTCTCCATTGGTTCATTGCTTTTGATTTATGCTTCTCCATGCAGAATACATAGTGGACATAAAATGTGTGAGGCCTCAGTGTAACAAAACACTCCTATCCTGGCAAGTTTGAAGAAACACAAATGTGAGTCAGAAAAGAAGTAAAGCAGCAGCTAGGGAAAGTGTGTGTCAGGGCTTTAGGGAATTAATGGTAGATAGATGAGAGGTAACAACATCAGTGTTCTATGGATTTTGTAAAATAGCCAAAAAAGAGATTCACTCTTGGATGGGAGGTGAGTTCATTTTTAGGAAAGTGACCTGTGGAGACAAGGCCTGCTTTTCTCCCCACAGACTGGAATGGCAGCTCCCCTCCCCCAAACTTCTCAGTCTGCTAAAGCACCTTGCCACTTTACATATAACTCTGGCCTCCCCTAAAACACCACCTTCGTGTGAAAAGGGTATAGCCTTTCAATTGTTATTTAGAACCCCTTTAATGATTTATGGTAGCATGGTTCTGGTTGGTTGTAACTACTGAGAATCATTCAGCTGAGTCAAGAGTTATAAAAATGTACTATACTCTCTATTAAAATAACAACCAGAATAAAATATTGGTTTTCATATGTATGTCCAAGCTAAGACATCTTCAGAATACATTTAAGCAGTTTCTTACTCTTTACAACAGCATAAATGTACAGGTCTCTCACATACACAGGCCTCTGGCTTCCCTTTTTGCCAGAAGCTCTGTTCCCAAATCTAGGTCACTCTCTCAGACCAGATTCAAAAGTGGGTTGAATTCTCTTCTGCCTCTCCCTCTTTAGGCTTTCTCTGAGAAAACACCCCTTCTCATTCAACCTTCCTTGGTTGACTGAGAAACTCTCTCTCTGGCTGAAAAACTCTTAGCCCTAGCTCCCAGAAGTCTGACTCCTCAACCAAATCACTGTGCCTGCTATAAATACACTTTCACTCAGGCCTCCACTCCCTCCTTCATACTAAAGGGGCTGAGTTTTCCTCTGGAGTGGTCCTTCTGGTTACTTGACAATGTGTTGCTGGGTGGCTTTTCCTACCAGTCAGCATACCACTCCCACCATATTTTATATCATGATCACAGCAATGATTTCTGTTGACAGGTTAGGTCATAGTTTTCTAATTTGTATTAGTCTGTATGGAAACTGGTGTCTTTGGAATGATCAATAAAGACCATTTTTAGTGGGAAGAGAGTTTATTAAATAGAACAGATGGAGTCTTCTACCACTGGTTGCACAAATAAGAGAGAGAGGCAGAGGTATCAAGTGTAAGAATGTCAGTCTACAGATGAAGAAGAAAGGAAAGGAGCAGACAAAACAAAGAGCGAGCTGACAGTGGCATCCCAACTACTGTAGCCCTCCAGAGGCTCATCATTACTTGTGCAAGATTACTGCACATTTCTCCACTTACAACAATTTGAAGTTTGTTTGGAGGGTCTTTGTAACATATTGTGGATTAGTTTTCTGCTTTTTTAAATATGCTGTGCTTGATGTGTCCCTAGAGTTAGGGCTGTCATCTGATTTAGCTGCCTTTGGTTGCACACTGGGAGAGTGGTGGGATACAAATAAAACAAACAGCTAAGTCAGTTTTTTAAAAAAAATCATAGTTGATCAGGTAGTGAATTGCCTAGATCTGCTACATTTTCACATTAATAAAAAACATTTTTGTTTTAGATTATACATAAAGCATAGATCATAGCAAACAAAATTTTCAAAGGCATTCATTCTCTTTTATATCAAAAAAGAAATGCCTCTTCTAACATTGCACATGTCATTCTTTTTTTGGTGGGGGGGTCAAATACTTGCTTTAAAATAATTAAAGTAATGTGAAGCATCTGCTCAGTAATTTGGGGAACCTTCATATCATTTAATCTAATCAATTAATTAGATGACGATAACTCATTCCTCAATGTGTTGGTGTAGCCGTAATCAAAAAGGTCCTTATTGTTCTTCCATTGCTTTGATTTTATGAAACACAAGCTGTTGAAATGCATTTCTGTTGGATGACTTGGTTTCAGAGCTTTCTGGAAACAGCCTGTAAGTGTGCTGCAGGTTTTTCTAATCCCAGCTCACTTACAAGCTAGCTCATTCATTTGGGTGTATATATGGTACAAGGCAGCTCAGCTGCATGCCTGAAGCCTTTGATTCTTCTGGCTTGAAACTGTGTGAAAATATTGTGACATCTGAAGTATTGCATGTGTATGACTTGGTGCACATATGTCACATAATATGTAATGGTATATTTATATGCTAGAGGTGCTGGAGGGTTTTGTTTGGCCTAAATTTGTACTTCATGGGTTAATGTGTAGATTGGGGTGCTGTTACTTTGTTTTGTTTTTCCAGTCCTCTGAGTTTTATAATACAAGTAGGCTCAAAAGAAAAACCCAAGTTTCATATAAAAGGTGTATTTTAAGATAAAATGCATGCAAAATATGCACTTTGTAAAAAAAAAAAATGGTAAAAGAATCCAAATGATTGTATGGTTTAGAAAAGAACTGCAGACTGATGCACAAAGGGAGT
The DNA here is from genome assembly GCA_948472985.1 of Iguana delicatissima. Lineage (NCBI taxonomy): Eukaryota > Metazoa > Chordata > Lepidosauria > Squamata > Iguanidae > Iguana > Iguana delicatissima. Next base: position 521,103 of record CAOKZL010002241.1, read on the forward strand.
GGAAGCCGGAGTGAACACATCTGAAACTGACATGGACTGGAAAGAGACTCATTTTTCCATCCCTAGGGTATGAGGCCTGTTTACATATGCAGTTGCTAGCAGTATATAGTGTGAGCTGGCCCTTAGGTGTCAGGGCCCCAGGTGTGGCCGCGCCGGCGGGCGCCGCGGAGGCCGATGCCGGTCTTACCTCCGAGGAGGAGGACGCGGATCCAGGCCCGTCGGGGGCCGCGATCAGCGGCGGCGGCCCCGCGGCCGTCGTGGAGGGCTCCACTGCGGGGGGGGGGCCCACTGGGATGCCGCGGCAGACGACGATCCCGGCGAGGGCCCGTCCCGCCAGACAGAGGCTGCTGCTGACGTCGCGGGAGGGCCCGCCGCTGCGGAGGCGTGGCGGACGCGGGGCCGCGGGAGGAGGCGGGTCCCGGGCCCGATCCCGGGGCTCCGCCTACTCACGAGGAGGCCGAGGCCGAGGCAACCGCTCCACCGCCGACATTTCTGCAGCGGCGGCGAGCCAAGGAGGCCAGCCGCCGCTCCCGGCGTCTCCAGGAGAAACACCTGGAGGCGGGGAGCTCCCAGCTGTAGCTCAGCTGCGAGCCCGGTCACGTGCTCCACCCGGATTGGCTGCGGGCCGAGCTGCAGGCCTTTTTAGGCAGGCGCGGGGATGGGCAAGGCACGGAGCAACAACCGTCGGCTACCCGTGCGTCTGTCGCCCGTGCCTTGACCCCGTCCGGTCCGTGCCTGTGAGCCGCTGTTTGGTTTCCCCGCGACTCTTCCCTGCGTTCTGGTGCTGCAACCGCTTTGTGTTTGGGGTGAGGCAACCCGTCGTTCTTTTCTGTTGAGTGCCTGCTGTTAAGGCGATCCTTGGTTC